>VZTU01002994.1:296581-308810 GCA_013400835.1 Zapornia atra | reverse complement strand
CCGGGAGAAGGGGTCCTCCCGGCCCGGACCCTTCTCCCGGCCCGGCCTGCGGGGGAGGAGGTGGAGGGAAGCGGCGGGGCCCAGCCGGGCGGCCGCACCCCGCGCCGCGGAAGCCGGGCCCAAAACCAGACACGTCGGCTACAGAGAGAGGGCGGTAGCCCTTCGGCCTGGGCCCGGGCCGGGGAAAGGTTGCTGCGGCCCCACCGGGGCCGGTCCCGTCCCGCCCTGGGGCTTGTGCTCTGCCACAGCCCCTTGTGGACCGGGGATGGAGCGGGGGCGCGAAGGGAAAAGGGAGCCATGGCCAACCCTCGCTGGGTCACGCATCCCGTGGCGCCCACCCGAAGCACCCCGGAGGCGCTGAGCAGTTTGGATGTGAGGAAGGGACAACGGTCCCCTGCGGAGCCAGGAAAGATGAGGGAAAAGAGGTGTTGAAGACCATAACGCTTGGATAACGGATGGTGGAAAATCACCCATGTGACTTGACTCACATCTCAACCCGGTTCCTTAACCTCATCCTGTAGAGCAGAAAACAGCTGTGTCTGATTTGACCTGAGCCTGCCGGAGACCACAATGCAGAGCTCCAGCTGCCACCTAGAATTAAATTCCCCAAAACTTAGAACAGAGTTAAACTTTAGCCTATGGTTTCTCCATGCTTTTCACAGACTGTCTTCAGCTAAGCCTTTGAAAACTTGGAAATAGAGAGTTAAGGTAATGCAGGCTAAGATTCTGAAAACTAGGAAAGGAGTTAACAATATATTCTCAAACGTGCTTAACTCAGCCCCCTGAAATTGGCAATACCCTGCCAATGATTGTATTGCAATTCCAATTATGTTCCATTTGCATTCACCATTTTAAGTTACAGCTCTACGAACATTAATTGCAGCAGTGTGGTTATAAATGCAGGAAATTAGAGGACATTTGCTCCTGACTTTAGGCCTTTCTTGCTCACTCTCTGTTACTGCCCACACCCCCAAAACCATTGGCTATGAAAGAACAGAGCAGTGGAGGAGAGAAGCAGTATAGGTACTAGGACAGATTTGGTGTTAAAAATGTGGTAAGGGTGTAAAATTTAGCAAATGTGAGGTTGCAGATCTGATCATCAGAAGCAGGAAAGCCTACATTTAGCTTTGCTACAGCAGCACATTGGGCTGCTCTGCAACCTCAGCAGTACCTCCAGGCGGCAAGGTGCTGCTTGTGTTACGCATATTTTTAAGGCATATTTGAAAGAGGGCAGAGCTAAGTGAAGCTCTCTTGTTTTTCAGTGATTGCAGTTTTTCATGAGGTATGTCTCCCAGATTTTCAGAGGTTTGACTTAACAGAGGTAGGCATTCTCAAATGGCTGCAGACCGTGTTAGCAACTTTTTGGGACACTATACATTCACTTCTTAGAAAAAGCCAACAAACCATGTTCTCTGTGCACCACTGCACAACTCTCCCTTCATTGCTTTGATGTCCTTGCAGAAATTACCTTAGCAAAATGTCTGCGCAGCACCATGCCAGGACACTGGCCTATTTCATAATACCTGGAAGCAGTAGAGCCAGGTTGCTATAATAATCCACCAAGACTAATTAACCTGCTGAGGATACGTGCAGCATCGCCCTCCAACATGGGCTGGTTCTTCCTCATCAGGCCCCAGAGTGCCAAGAGCAGGATCAACCTTCAGTAAAGAACCTGCAGGCTAGCACTGCAGAAACAGCGTGGGACTGACCATGGAGGCAGCAAAAATGATTTCAAGGAGGGGTGGGGAGCTCAACACATCAGTGGGCAAGAAGGGAAATGACGGGATTGAATGTGGAACATTTCATTCAGCTCATAGCCCTTCAACTAAATTCTTGGCTTAACTTTGGCAAATTGCTCCTGGGAAGAGCCAGAAAAGGACTTGGCTGGGCTGTGGTTTCTAAGGCAGAATTATGATGCACATATTCCATGTAAAACATGAGCTGTACGTCCAGTGTGGCCTGGATCCCATGGGTTCATTATAAATGCAGTTCAGGATGCATATGCTGCTATGTAAAGGACAGGTCAAAGATTTTCAGGTGGACTACAGCTGCTTCTTGCAACCAATACGTTACATCACCCTAGCTCTTGAACAGACATAAAAAACACTTAGATTCTGTCTGGGCAAAGCTTGCAGGCTAAACATGAGAATGTGTCCTAAAAAACTCAGATTTGAAGTTGCCCTAGACTTTTAGGCTCTTTATGTTTAGGAAAATCATTAGCTTCAGTTAGGAGCTGAAGCTGCTTAAATGCTCATGAATAAAGGTGGTGAAAAACCCAATTCCAGTAACGCAGCCAACTGCACGCGGAGCTGCCCGCAGCACCCGATAGGAAATGATAGGGCTAGCGGCTGGCTCACGAGAATAGAAACTCCCTCTGCCTGCAGCATGCTTCTGCCAAGATGCCAGGCAGGAACTCTCAATTATTTTTCAGGCCAGAATCATACCCTTCCTCGGATGTTACCTCATCCTCCTGCCTGTTCCTCGGGAGGAAATGAACATAGCGTTCAGGAGCCAAGGATTATTTTTGAGTAACGTGAAAAGGCAAGAAGAACCTGAAAAAGTCACTGCAGTTTTCATGCCAGAGCACTAGCTTGTAACGTGTGATGGGCCATCCTCACCCTACAGTGAAACCTTCACCCCCACCCCCCGCGGTGGTTCAGCCCCAAACTACGGCTGAGCACCACACACGACTCACTCACTGCCGAAGGAGAAGCGGATTGGGTTGGGATAAGGGCAGTTACTGACAAAAGCACCGTGAAAGGGGAACAATAACGGCCAGTTACACTCACATCCAGTGATAATGCAGAGCACCTTACCTACCCGACCATCACAGAGAGCTGCACGACCCGAGGACCGGCTGGCAGCACACAAGCTGCCCCGGAGGCACCAGGAATGCCCCTCCCCAGCCAGCCCCTTTTATGGGGGAGTGATGTCAGGAGGTGTGGACGCAGCCCGGGCTAACTCAGCTCACCTGGGCTAACTCAGCTCACCTGGGCTGGTTCAGCTCTCCTGGGCTGATTCAGCTCACCTGTGCTGGCTGCTTGGGAAGGTTAGCTCCTGGCCAGAACCAGGACACCTCCCGAGCTCCTGGCCAGAACCAGGACACCTCCTGAGTGCTCCCTCACTTTTCTTATCCTTCCTCTTCATTGAGGAATTCCTCTTCAGTGTCTGTCATACTTCATTAGGGTAAAGGGAAAGGGAAGGACAGAGAACCTGGAGAACACAGCACCTCTCTCTTCTGGGTTGCAAAAAGTATGTTTCTCCTCCATCCAGACGACCTCCATAGTATGGGACAGGTAGTAACACAGTGTGGGATGGGCAACTACATGGAAGACTTAGAAGAGACCGAAGTCTGACATTGGAAATTAAATGTTTGTGGTGTGTATTTTAATCAATCTGCACAAATGCCAGTGTGTTGTATTTCATATAAAGTATTTCAAGGTACACCAGTCCCTTGACTCACATCCTTTCCGTATATACATAATAGACATCTCAGTTCTCATGTATTTCACACACCTTCACTCCACACCTGTTTTCCTCTCCTTCCATTTTTTTTCCACCCACAAACATTGCTCACACATTCACTCATTCCTCAGGCACACCTATTCCTATTAACTCAAACTTACATAAGTGGCTTTTCTCCATGCACCCTCCCTTGCCATCCCCAGTGTTTATAGTCACAGATTCTACCTGCGCCTCTCCTCAGATGCTTTTATAATCCAGCCCATAATTGATATCACAACACTTTCTACTGAAAATGTAAATGACGTTTCTCTCTGTGGGTTGTAGATAACAAGTTCTAACTCCACTACTGTCCACAGGCAAAGCCCTTAATTCTGAGTAAAAATCCGAACCTCACTTTGGCACTCCTTTCTCATGATTGCTGGGAAATGGCACCCAGTCAGGATTTTTCTCCCACTGCAAATAATAACAGTTCCAACCTAATCTCCTAGCTGGGAGCATTTTGGAATTTATTTCCCATGTCTTCCAACCTGCATGGGACCTTGATACTGCCCTCACACCTAAGTAAAGCTTGTCACTTCTCTATGATCATAGATGTTTTCTGGAATGGCAAAGCGAAGGCTCCTTGATCACCGTTGTCCTTCTGATGGCCAGCTCTCCTGCTCATCCTCTAAGCTGGGGCTTGCTACTCTTCCAATATCCAACAGAATAAAAGACTCATAAAAGACCAGGATGTATATTGGCTGTATCCCTCCATGTCTCTTCTGTTCACTACACACACACACACGTATGTAAAAGCAGAAGCAGGAACATTAAAAAAAGGTGAATTAGAGATTAGATGTGCACACATATATGTGTACACTTATCTCCAAACCAAATAAATCTCTGCATTACCTATGACAAACCTATTTGCTAGTTGAATTATTTTACTGCTGAGGAACCTGTCAGGGGAAAGCCACCCTTGGGTTGCCATGCAGAGATTTAAGCATCCTCCAGCATGCTGGAAACTGGGCTGGCTGCTCCACTTTCACAGCCACAGGCTGGTGCGGTGTCTGAAGTTCTTTCAGAGGGCCACTGGACGAAGGAGAGATCTTTGGGGTCTTGAGTTTAAATATGTGAAACCAGGTGGGACATTGGCCCTTCTGTAAAGGTAGCAATTAAAATGGCACAGAAGGGGAGCTGGACGAGCGCGAGTTCCTGTGGATTACATAGGGATCTAGGGATGGCATAATAGGCAACATGGAGAGGTAAGGTATGTGGTAGGAAGCGTGATCAGTAGTTACTCACTTCAGGGGAACCAAGAGTACTGAACCCTCAACTCGGGCTTGCAGCCAGCAGCCAAAAGCAGGGCTGCGGGACTAGAGGGCCTGTTGATGATCATTCTCTGGCTCAGCTACAGGTGTGAAGGGTGCCAAGATGGACAGCAGAAATCTAAAATCCCTGAGAGCTTTCAGGGTGGGAGACAGAGGAGGGAGTTGTGTCTGTGTCTATGTGAAGGAATCAAGTCTTTCCCTCTATACACTAAGCAGTAAGATGCTCTTCTTGAGGCAGAATATTTCCACATAGAAAATAGACTGAAAACCCCAAATCAGTGAGGAAAAAACCCAGAGAAGTCTGAATCTGCCACAAAGCATAAATGAAAGATTTCATAAACAAGGATGTTTTATCATAAGAAATATATAGGAGAAGATAAATTTATTCTGCAGCAACAAGTCCATCTGAGAAGAGCAGAAGTAGTCCTACAAACCACCTGTGGTCATTGATAGTTTTTCCCCCATTTCTTTTCTTCACAGTAATTCCAATTAAATGGAAGGTCTGTAGTTATAGCCTTTGGGTCAGAAGTCTGTACCCAGCCAAGGAAATAATAACAAGCAATGGTTTGGGGCTTCACTTCCTGGTAGGGAAATAGCATGAAGAGTTGCATTGCCATAGTGCATGGGATGCATAGACGACATGTGGGGTAGATGACAAATAGGACAGTACATGAAGAGAATTGTGCCTCACTATTTTTAGTTCAAGTGTGAAGGGTATGGTTAGCCTTTGAACAAATGCAAATCAAGTTATGCCCATAAATGTTGAAATATGTATATAACATGCTTTTATAATGCATGTTTGAAATCCCATCTCATGCCAAAAATCATCACGCCACTGACTAAATACACACTATATAGATGGAATTATTGAACAGAAGATTTTTAAAAGCTTTGATACTCCTCTAGGCTTCATGGCTTAATAAGACTGTTAGCTACAAACAGAAAAGTGATTAAATACACAGAAGTTAGATATTAAATAACTGGAGCCATAGATTTAAATATAGATCAACTCCTCTGAGCACGCAGGCGTGCTTACATCCAACTTTCACATCCCTTTCTAATCCCCTATTTCATGGCACCTACTCATTTGTCTCTAAAAGGCCTGGGATAAAGGCAACGTGAATTTCTCTTTATCATTCCTAATACAATGTTTCACTCTACTTATCAGCTGTCAGTAGTATTTGCTTAGAACAGTGTAAGCGCTCTAACTCAGGAAATCCCACTGACCACATTCCCCTGGACAAATCCCATTCTTCATGCTACACCCCAGCTTGCCAACCATTTAAATGGCCAGATTCAGCATTTTGCCTATCAAAAAAAACAAACCTTAGGATGTTTATCATTGGGAAAAGTTTTCATTTTTTCACGTGCCTTCCTGTGGTACATTCTGTCCCTGTCAGCTTTCAAGTCTGAGGCTGCTCGTGAAGTGCTGTGCATGAGTTGCACAATACTTAAAATTTTAGATTTTAAAAATTCTCGGTAGGGATCTGATGAGTCATCAAGCTAATTCAGCCGACACAAAACCCCTGCTCTAACAAGCCACCACGGGGCTTGAGGGGGTAGGGGGTGCTTACTTGACAGTCGCCTCTCTCTCATCTCTGTCTTTACCGTGAATACTCACCCACTTATTCTATTTGCAAACTTAAGCCTATTTCACTTAAGTGCTTTCCCAGACAACTATAAATAGGCTCTTGGAAGTGGTAATTAAGTCAGGACCATATTCACTCACAGGAATTTAACAGCTTCTCCTGGCAGAATACAATTGTTTTTTCCTCTTCCATCCAGACCTTTGCAATTGGCCACAGAGGACCTGGAATGATTTAATGGTTCAAACCATTAGCAGTATGATTGTATACTGGCACGTTATTATTATTCCTTTTGCCTCATTATTCATGCTGTTATTAATTTTTACTAAAAGAAAAAATAAACTTTGAGAAACAGATTCAGTCTGAGCTCAGACTTGTCCTCTGCCCAAAATAAAACAGGGTGGTGGAAGAGGGGATGGAACTGACCTAGAGGACCCAAAGGCTGGAGAGTGAGATGGTGGGTGGTAGGGAGAACCTGTGGGGATGTGGGCAGAGGAAATTGTGAACTGCAGCATGCAAAAATACATTCCAAGTGACAGATTATAATTTAAGATTTATTGTGCTACATTTACTCCATATTATACTGACTTCAGTGACTGCAGTGACAATTTCGTGTTACTTTTCCCATTGTAAGAAGTTGCTGTAAGGTGACCTCTCTAATAAACCTCTGTTGTAGTTAGCTTGAGTTTTTTCAAATGTTAGTTAGCTTCCACTTGGAGGGGAAAAAGTTATCTTCCAGGGTTTTTTTTTTTTTGACTCCGTACTTAAAGTAAGAGAAATTATTTGTCCTGTTAGATTTTACAAAGAAACCTGTCATGCCAGCATGGTTTTACACACACGGTGACCACAGCCCACCACATTTCAGCCCCAACAGGACATGGGGTTTTGCCTCCCGGCCTCAGGGCCAGCATTTGTGCTGTGCCAGCTCACAGCGAGGAGGCCCCTTCCCTGCTGCTGGGGCTGCATACCCACAGGCAGGGTGCTGGGTGGAAGGCCTGAAGACTGGTATGTGTCTTGTGCCAATATGAAAGACGGTAAATGTGTTCACTCTCCTGCTTAAAGCTGTTAAAAACCAGAAATAGAGAACTTTCTAGATATATTACCATATATAGGCTTTCGGCAGGGTTCCCCAGCACACTCGCTCAGTGACTCCCAATTACTTCAACAACACTGTAGTGCTTGTTCTCGCATTGACATCACCGGAGAGATATTTATTCCAACACAAGATGTTTGCTGTGCAGAATATGCCTGATTTTGTTTTACAAAAGCACATTATTACAGTTCATTTTTCATTTTCATCCAAAGATGTATTGTCTGTGCTAGTGCACACTCTCAGGGAAAGAAACACCACCAGACAACCCCCTGCAACCTCCTTTTTCCCCCTCCCATCTAAAGAAACGTGCCAGTTCACATGCATTCCAGTAAGGATACGTTCCAGTTCAGCAATATGAGACTAACACTGGCAATGTGCATTGGGATTCAGATACTGGAAACATGCTACAAAAGCTCTGTAGCATGAGAATGACTCTATCAATCAAAGCAAAGTCCATCCAGCCCAGTGCTGCATTTCTAACAGTGGCCACCACCAGTTGCCCAGAGGAGTATAAGAACAAATCAAACACATAGTGACATTTTTCAAGAACCATCTTCCAACCTCCAGTGAGTTTCAGCTCAACATGTTCTGGCTCAGAGCTGCCATCATTGCACTCAGGAGCTCTTGAGGGATTTTCTTTATTGAATTCATCCAATTGTTTCAGCATCCTCAATATATATGGCAAAAGATCTTTATCTATACATATTGAGAAGTATTGCCTTTTGTTTGGAACCTTTGTGTTCTTGCCAGTTGATGCCTCCTATCTGTTGTGCCAGAGGAAAATGAATATTCTCTGCCCATTCCACGCAGATCCATCATATCCCCCCTCCATCCTTGCCATGACGTGGGTGGTTTTTGCAATTTTCCCAGCTTTATGGAGGAAGAAATTGGAATTATCATTGCCCCTCATTCACTATGATGACTGACCAACAAATTAAAAAATAGTCTGTCCTTTCTGAAATGAAGGCAAAAAATTACAATTCAATGGTTTATTTTGGCCTTTGGTGCATGTTTCACGTGCTGCGGATGTGCATGGAAGTGCTGACCCTCAGAACCCCCAAAGACTATATCAGTACAGAGAAGCAGAATTCCTTACAGAATTCTTCAGTATGCTCAGATCAGAAAAATAGCTGTATGACTATTGTATTAATGTTGTAGGAGTATTAGATCCATTACCAGAATAGTTCCTCTTATGCAGCAGTCACTGATATCTTTTCTTTTCTGTTGGGTTTTGTTGTTTTGCGGTTCTTTTATTTATTCTGGACACCAGTGCCAACACAGCTGGATGGATGCTATTCTCTGACACTCTCAGAAATCAAGTTAATACTTTATAGTGGCATAACAGATCATTGCTAGATGCAGGATATATGCAAAGAATTTCTAACTTCTTTAATCTCTAATGTTCAAAACAGCAAAACAAAAATAAGCAAAATTAGTTCAATGCTTCTCCTTTGTAAATTTTGCCCACTGTCATCCTTTAGTGCACATCGTCTCACCAAAACTACCTAGACATATTACCTAGGCAGAAGACTTCCATGTGTTCTGAGAGCTTTTAAAGTTCAGATATCTGCAAGTTCTTGTTCTGTTTTCATTCATGTTTACATTTTAAGCAACCTCCAGAGATTATTTAAAAAATATGGTTGGATTAATATTCTCAGTAGATACTATATTGTTAAGAAAAGTTTAAATCATCTTTTTGTCTGCTTAGAATTTTTTCCAGTGTTTAACAATCAGTAATTCGCTTTAAAAATGTAATTCTAAGATCTCTCAGCCCTTTAAAATAAAACCTGTAAAATTAAGGCCCTTTGCCTTTATTTTGTCTTTACTATAGGAAAATCTGCAAGTTCTTGTAATGCCTAGCATTGTAACAACTGTACTGCATATATCATGTACTTGGTATAGCAATAATACAGACTAAGGAAGAAGACGCGCTGAGCTCATTGTGATGAATTAAAATCAGCGTCCAGCAGTGAACTTCTCTCACTAAACACATCAATATCTGGCACTAAACACATCAATATCTGGCACAAAGTTAAAAATCAAGGTTTTTCTTCATTACTTGATCCCACACCTCATCTTTCTGTCAAGAACAGTACCTTCAGAACAGTTTGAAACTGGAGAGATCCATGCTGAGTTCCTCCTTATTTCATGCTGACACGACATTGAAGATCTGGTCCGTCCCCAGGCAGAGAGCTTCTCTTCCATGCCCCTGTAGGGAAGTGAGTGTATTTTCCTCTCACTTGACTCTACCAGCAATGTAGGCATCTCACTTTGGAAGCTCTGGATTTTCATGTCCAAGAAACACACCTCAAATTGCCTGAAGGAGATAATGAAGATACAACCTTTTCATAATACCCAACAGAAACGCCTACTCATCATCACAAATAATGAAGAATTTTCACTAAACCATTCTGGCTTTTGGGACTCAAAAGGGAAAAAATGCAAAGTTCTGTCAAAACCAAAGTTGAAAAGTTTAAAACAACACTGAGTGTGCAGCTGAATAGACCTTCCTGGATGAGTAGCACTGACCAGTGCCACTGACATGAGACTCTGTGAGTCCAAGGGCTGCGAGTGTTTCCTGCACAAACCTCGATACTAGGATTGCCAGAGGGAAATTTTGGGGTGGGGGGAGTTGAAGGACTGCAGCTTTTTCCTGTTAGCAGTTGCCAGTATCTTGTAGACGTCCAGTTAAAAGATGGGAAAGGGACCACCATGCCCAGCTTCCAAACATGGCTGTCCTAAAAACCAGATCTGCCTATTGAAGTTCCTCGGTTTGTAGGTCTCAGAAGCAGCTTCTGCAAATCACTGACATGATCAGGGAAAAACAAATCTTCAGGCCATTGCATGTTTCATGGAAGTGCATCAACACACAGAAACAAAAACCAAACCCAAACCCAAACAGTGTGTGCAAAGTGCTGTAAGTCTCGTAAGACGTAATTTTAATCAGTGCCTGAGCTGAAGATTATTAATTATATGAATTTAATTTCATTTTCAAATCTGACAGAACAATAGGGAGGTCACACCGGAGGAAAAGAAAAATAAAGTATTAATTTACAATATTATTCAGAATTGTGTGCATGAAAGCTACTTTACCCCATTGGATCTTGCTGTTGCAATCTAGTTGGCATACATTATGAGTCTGTGCTTTCCTATAGCCACTAGTCCTGCTGAAGTTTTGGTCAGCATATTTAAAATACCCTCTATTCTGCTGTGAGAATAAAGGAAAGTAGAAAATGAGCAATGGTCATTTCAGGTGGGGTTCTTGTTTCCATGGTGAGGTTCCTGGCCATGGTTGTCAATATAATGATGAAGTTTTAGGATTGCGCTGCGCAAAATATGCCCCTTGAAGTGTATATCAGTCATATGCTCTAGGGCTGAAATAGTAGAATTTTGCTTTTGGCTAGAAAAACTTATAAATTACATTTTCCTTTCCACAGAGGTTATACCAATGCATTATTTTTTTTTCTACGAGACAGACTATATATGAACGAGGTTAATAGCAAATAATTTCCCTAATATCATGACCCTTTGGGAGTATTGTTTTACTAGAAGTAAAATGACATATAATCTCCCCCCCAACGTCACAATTATTTATTACTACTCTATGAATAGATCCTGCAACTTGGTTTTATTAACAAAAGATATGACTGCATATTTGGTAGTCACTCTCTAGATATCACGGCAAAAAGCCACAAGATTAGAATCATATTTTCTCAAAAATACTTTCTAACAATAGATATAATTCACACCAAAGAACATCTTCCTAAGAATAGATGGAATTATTGTGTAAAAATGCTTCATGCACAATGGAAAAAATTCCAATAATTTTGGCTGGGAAGCTGCAGCAGTTTGTGACAAAAAAACCCAACAACCCTGATGCTGTCACACGCGAAGAAAAATGTTTTAGTTCTGCTGGGGTGCTGCTTGATTGCTCACCCCCAGATGAGTGTTTCACAGTCTTTTGCAAGAACTTTGCTTTTTAAAACAATGTGCTACTTTTAGGTAGTTGTCTATCTCCTACACTAAAAATGTAGTTGTACCGCCCGTGCAAATGAAAATTGAGATTACTTTTTCTTTAGGTCATTGCTTTCTGGAGTATGTATCATCCCAGTGTAATATGCCTGGAAGAAGAGGAATACTTGAGTAATACCTTCACAGCTACCCCACTGACCATCAAGGCACAATTTGATGATATCTGCACAAAGTCTGAATGCAGTTAGACTGCCAGTGCTGTGACTAACCTACACCGACAGAAACTGTATCACACTTCCTTATGCATGCCTGTTCTAACTTTTTAAGCTCCTGCTTCAGCAGAACAGGACCCTGCCATTCTTAAATGCTAGCTTATAATTAGCATAATTAACAACAACACTTTCTTCTTTCTAATTTTCAGTATCCCCCCTGTACCTGAGAGAAACAAAGTCCAGTGTCTTCAATTTAGAGCTACGCTGTGTTTTACAAAGGTGACACAAACCATATCATCCCATTGCAATTACCATGAGAAAGGGCAGTCTGCTGTTAGGGTATAGCCAACATACATGAAACATGCATGTTTTATGTCATGCAAACATTTAACAGATCACTCAACACAATTGTTACATCCTAACCAAAGTGAATAGGTGTGCTGGTGTTGGCTGGGGCAGAGTTAATTTTCTCCACAGTAGCTGGTACGGGGCTCTGGTTTGGGTTTGTGCTGCAAACAGTGCTGGTAACAGAGGGGTGTTTTCGTCACTGCTGAGCAGGGCTCACACAGAGCCAAGGCCTTTGCTGCTCCT
>VZTU01002994.1:164347-296398 GCA_013400835.1 Zapornia atra | reverse complement strand
TGGCTGAACTCCTGCCTGCCCGTGGGCAGTGGGGAATGACTTCCCTGTCTTGCTTTGCTTGTGTGCGTGGCTTTTGCTTTCCCTACTGAACTGTCTGTATCTCAGCCCAGGAGTTTTCTCACTCTGCCCCTTCCAATTCTCTCTCCCACCCCACCACGGGGCTATTGAGCGAGCAGCTGCGTGGGGCTTGGCTGCCAGCTGGGGATAAACAAGAACAGGCTCTCCTCCAGCTCCAGCGATACCACACTGAACAAACCACCTGCAATCAATAGCCTACTACCCACACCATGAAGAAAGGCAATGCTTCCTGCCACCATCTGCCCTCTTTCCCTTTTCCTTGTGTCCCCATGAGTGCGGTGAGGAACCAAAAGACAGGCAGCTCTGTCAGGGTTGGGAGACAGGAACTGAGCTGTAAGTCACTGACCCAGTGGTCTGGCTGCAGGGCAGTACCATATGGCAGCCAGCTGGGTACATCCCAGCCTCGGCAGGGTTGAAAAGCAGGAACACCTGATTTAGATTCTGTAACCCTCTGCCTCTGCCAAAGCAGCTACAGGTAAGTGTCTATGTGTATCCCATTTAGAGAAATTTAAAACCTACTGTTTGAAAAAAGGGTACCTTTTATTGATATGTTCTCATTTAGGTGTGTTCTAATTAAACACTTCCTTAATCTAATTTTGGACTTGTCTACCTGTAAACTTGAAATGACCTAATGAAAACTCTTCCTGGGGGTTCAAACAAAATGCATAGGTTTGAGTGTAGGCAGCACCACAGCATCAGAAAGTCCTGCTATGTTATACAGCTGATAGGAAGGTTAAGTTGAAGCTCTCCGGAGGGCACACACTCAGAAGATAGCTTAATTCCCTTTTTCTGCAAATCACTGTGGTTTTTTTCCATGCAAATTTCTTGGTCTTCAATATCTTCTCTCACCCTGTGTGAAAAGCACTCCCGCGTTTCAAAATCTTCTTGAAGAGTCCTGTCTGGAAGCCAAATTTCCCTCCACTAGTTTGCGGCTTCAACCTCCACTTCCCATGTTAGCCACAACATGCAGAAACGCCTCTTCAAAAAGAAAAAACCCTTTAGTGAGCGTGGCTTGCAGTGATTTTTTTATGTTCTTTCACATTTTCCTGCCACACTTCCTTTATTTTCGCCTGCCATTAGGTTAATTGTGATTCCATCTGGCTGAGGCATCTGCCATTTTGTTTATCTTTGCTGTAGGATGCATACCAAAGGCACTGCCTCAGTAACAGGCAAGTGTGTTTATGTGAATAACAACAAGCACACGAGGAATTGTTCTGTGTCAGGTGCTGCCTTACAGCATCCCAGTAAAAGAACAGATCACCAGTGAACAGTGAACACCTGTTTTTCACATTCCCTAGTAAATGACTAATGTTTACATACAAAGAGAAGGTGACCTCGATCGCAAGCTGTAGCAGCTGGCAATCAGGCTGCCAAGTCCTCGCAAATGTTAGCCAGTGAGCAAAAACAACCGCTCTCTTTCTGTGACTTCCAGCCATCAGACTGGTGTGTTCACAGCTATCATAGAATCATAGAATGGCACGGGTTGGAAGGGACCCCATGGATCATAGAGCTCCAACCCCCCTGCCACAGGCAGGGCCACCAACCTCCAGGCCTGGAGCTACACAAGGTTGCCCAGGGCCCCATCCAACCTGGCCTTGAACACTTCCAGGGATGGGGCATCCACTACTTCTCTGGGCAGGCTGTTCCAGCACCTCACCACTCTTTCTGTAAAAAACTTCCCCCTAATAACTAATCTAAACCTTCCTTCCTTTAGTTTCAATCCATTCCCCCTTGTCCTGCCATTATCTGCCCTTTTAAAAAGTTGAATCCCCTCCTGCTTATAAGTTCCCTTCAGGTACTGGAAGGCTGCAATGAGGTCCCCCTGAAGCCTTCTCTTCTCCAGGCTGAACAAGCCCAGCTCCCTCAGCCTTTCTTTGTAGGGCAGGTGCTTTGGCCCTCTAATCATCCTTGTGGCCCTCCTCTGAACCCTCTCCAACAGTTCCACATCTTTCTTGTATTGGGGGCCCCAGATCTGGACACAGGACTCCAGATGGGGCCTCATGAGGGCAGAGTAGAGAGGGACAATCCCCTCCCTGTCCCTGCTGGCCACCCCTCTTCTGATGGAGCCCAGGATACCATTGGCCTTGCGAGTTGCAAGAGCACACTGCTGGCTCATGTTAAGTGTCTCATCCACCACAATCCCCAAGTCCTTTTCAGCAGGGCTACTCTCAAGAAGCTCAAACATTACCTGTACGTACACAGTCACGGGCCAGGGAGCTTCCTGCAAGCTGCTGCTGGCACCGAGCGTGCGCTCCGTTGACCGACAGCCAAGGTGGCGTGATCGCAGGCTTGATCAGGACAGAAGACTTCACAGGTTATCGGAGAAAAAGGAGAAAGATCCTGCCTGCAAGCAACGGGAAGCCCTATGGGGTCCCTAGAGGAGGAGCAGCCCCGATTTCCTGCCTGTCTGGGATGGAGGGCAGGCGGAAAGGAGGAGGAAAGGAGATACTTCCATTGTTTACAACAGAATAGAAATTCCAGCGCGCAGAGGCCTGAAAAGACACAATGGCATTCCTCCTGCCCCACATGCTCACCTCCAACCCATCTCTCAGAAGCATTTCCATAAATACCTTCCACGAGGAGGAGGTGAAAAGTGTTCCTAATCTTGCCGCAAAACACGCACAGAACATGAACATCTGAATAACGCACACTTCTAGAGGGAAAAATATCTAAATGACATGAAAATCAAGGCAGCACCCTACATTATATTCAACAGACACCTCTACTTTGGAAAGAAAAAGATTTTCCATGTTCCTACCCTAGTGAGGCAGAGAGAGTGGTATGCTTCACAAGCCAAAGCCTCCAGTTTGCCTGCTCGTGGTACTGCAGATTAAAAGCCAGCACAGTAACCATGAGAGAATCAAAGGAAATCACTTGTGTTACAAGGAAAAATTCAGATGTCTTGATGAAAGCTAAATAGCCCGACAGACTCTTAGAGCAGCACCAAAGTAAAGCCCAATGCATTGATTATTATCATTACATACATGCCAATTAAAAGAAAGACGATTTCATTGCTAGTATTGGTTGTGGGGTTTTATTTCCTGCTTGCAAGAAAATAAAATCTTTTGAGTGTGGTTGCAGTATTGGCCCCAGGCCTACAAATTGTTCAGTAGGAACTGTTCTCACTCATGCCTGTGAAGCTGTTCCCTCACATGGCATGTGGATTCTGGTGACGAACCCACATTTAAATTTCATGAGCAAAGAACAGAAGGTCTACTTATTTCATGGGTCTGAACATTGCTTTAATTCAGTATTTTATATTGCATGTTTTGTCATCTTTCATATTACTGTATTTACTGAAAGCTGCCTATATATGTCTAACATTTTCCCAGAATTATTGTTACTTTAAGTCCTTTCTTTCCATCTCAGTCTCTTTTGGAAGCCAAGCCAAGCCTAAAATTCAATTTTCAGCCAAAAAAAAATGTTTATGCCTCTAGGCAGGGCACAACACATACCTATGTACATGCAAATACTCCCTCTTGCTGCACAATACTGTAACTTCTTTCCAGCTTTGCAGTTCTTTATTAGAAAGTAAATTTATGAGTGATCCTTATGCAAATGAGGGCCATCATGAGTTAAATTAGGTGTAGCAACATTGATGGTTTTGGGCAGTACCAGTCTTGCATAGCCTTCTGTCTTGTATTACCTATCAATGTCACCTGCTAACGAGTTTCCTTTTTCCATCCCAATTCAATTTTCAGGTTTTTCATTTAGATAAAAACCTGAAAGCTGAAGTGGAAGAGAACTTAAAGATTTAGGTGGCCAATACTGACTACCAGTCAAAGAAAAAAGCTTCTGGTCAAAAGCAGTTGGGCACCAACCAGCCTCAAACCTTTTAAAAATCCCACCCCAAACAGTGTGTGAGTACAGGGCCCTAAGCAGCTAGTCTCCCCCACCAAACCTCCTTAAACACCTATGGAATGACACCAGCATGTGTTTATAAATGGTAAAGGGCAACTCGTTAGTTGGTTTTGATAGTTCTAAGATTTTTTGCACTGTTGTGTTATCTTAGTTGTCTAATTTCTAATTATATATTTATAATACAGCTTAAAATGAATGTCATACTCTGCCACCCACATACCTTAATGATAGATTTAAAAGTAGAGAGAATGTTTCAAATCAGGTGTTTCCTACTTGGTCAAGACTCTTTCTAGTTGTGTCTTTGAGAGAAACACATGTTATTTTTAAGTAAAAAGCTTTTGTTTCTTTTTCAATAAATTCTCCAGAAGGCTCCTCAGGTTGTGTTCCCTTTACTGACCATGTGATGGTTTGCCTTGAAACTGAATCCAAACATCTCATCACTGCCTTTTCAGGCCCTCCTGCAGATTGACTTCATCAACCAGATTAAAATGCAAACAACCTAAAACATTTCTAAGAGTCTGGCACATGATACACAGTGTGTTTCTAAAGGCACATTTTTTGCAATGTTTGATTTCCTGAACTGCCAGAGATGTGACAGGTCTGTGGAGGGGAGTTTACCAAACAGTATCAAGCACCAGGAAATACAGAGAGAGAAAGGAGAAAAACCTCTCTGGCAGTGGGGAACTAGAGGTCTTCAGAACACAAAGATTGTGTTTCTGCCTTAAAAACTGGAAAAATAATTTTTTCACAGTAATTGTAATTCTTTTTGTCATAGTAGTACAATTTAGGCATTTTAATAAAATAAATGGTTGCTGTAAAATAAACATCTCCTTTGTAGCTACATCAATAAATTATCATGCAAGTGACTGCCTCAGCCCTGGCTGCAGTAGACAGAGTGGTCTACTATGTTGCCATACTCAACTGCAGTTTCCAGGAGAACTAAAACTGCATTATGGTACTGTGCTACTCCTGTACTAGACTGATGCCTTTAAGCTTTGTTCTCGGTGTGACAAAGTAGAATGAACCTTGGAAACATTACACATAAATTCAATACTACCCTGTGATAGCAGTACCTTCCCTTGTAATATGGGAACATAATGCTTTTCAAGGAACACTTAACATGCTTCTACCACGCTGGAGTAGGATCACGCGGTGTGGGAACAGAGCAAGCACCCTAGGAGGGCTCCAGCTCAGTACAGCATGCCAATATTGCATGGCCTAAGAAGCCTTATGGTCTCAGTCCTGTATAACTGGAGTCAGATTAATTTCTGAAACTGATTTTCTAGAAGTCCTAGAACTCCAAGGTCAGTAGAATAGGACAAAACGTATTGAAATTTCAGAACAGAAAATGTTAAGGGCATTTCTATTCACGTTCCTGCAAATTCTCAATTTGAGCTGAAGAAACACTTTGTGAACATCAATAGTAGAAGATGCTCCTGTGCTAAAAGAAAGAAGGCCAAAGCTTCTTACACTATGCATTATTTTGGCGGAAAAAACCCAAGAAACTTTACTGAAAGAACACAACTAAAATACCTTGTACCACATGCTGCAAAAATACCAATGAAACTACACAAGGAATGAAAAAAAAAAGTATTAATGAAATCAACTGGAATTACGAGAAAATGGCCATATGCATTTGTCCTGCATCAAGTTCTCCAGAGCCTTGGCCACACATCCCCCAAGAAACGTTTATGAAAGTCGTGCTTGGACACCTCCACTGAGGCATGCTTACGTGCTGCCTCACCTTGTCTTCTCCGTGGGTGTGCTACAAGGCATTGCAACAAGCCACCTCCTCCATCACCACAGGTAGACTGGTGCCCCCCTGTCGTGCTTGCAGACAGAGGCGAGAGGCCAAGTTCAGAGGAAAGCAGTTCGGGGTAGGGCCTCCAGACAAAGCTCTCTCCTCTCTCTACATGAAGCAGCTCTGGCAGCCCAGGCAGGTGATGCACAGGGAGTGCATCCTTGGGCCCACCTGGGCGTGGAAGCCTCCCTCGACTGTTCACCAGCTGGCCCGAAGAAAGAGCTACTTTCTTCCCACATGGCCTATACGGGTCTGCCAGGCCTGAACAGGGAGAAGGAAACCGCCACACAGGCATCTCTTCGTGCTGCAGGTTCACCGCCTCCTTAAAATGCCTGGCACGGGTATGGATGCGAAGGGCTGAATCTGCCTTCCTTCTGGCGGCCTTCCTCGCTGGGATTACAAGCGGCACCGCAGAGCCGCGGGACCAATGCCGGCGTTCGGCGGCAGGTGCTCCTTCCTACCGCTCCGCTCGCCCCCGCCGGCTCCCCCGGGAGCGTGAGGCCCTGCCCGGCCCGGCGCGGCGCTTCTCCCGGGCGCCCTCTGCCGCCTCCCGGCAGCGCCGCACCNCGTGGGGCGGTGGCGCCCTCCGTCCTCAGCTCAGTCTGGCAGCTTCCAGCGTCTTTTTTTTTGGGGGGAGGGGGAGGGAGGGAGCTGGGGGGAAGGAGGCAAGAAGCCGTGTCCCTCCTCCAGAGAGCTCTGCAGCGTTGGAGTGCTAGCCCATGCTAGCGAGCCATGGCACTGGATAGGAGGCCAGTCGGTTGAAGCCTAGGGTGCTGAGGACCCCGAGAGCCCCTGACACTACACTGCATGCTTCTCATAGGCTTTTCTCGAGGGCCTGCCTTTTATCTCTGGGCTGAACATCCCAGTCGTTGTGTGTCCAGGGTTGGGACTTAGCTGCAAAAAGATGTAAGGCAGGTACAACGGGTTCATGACCATGCTGCCTCAGGTTCCTTGTGCTCTCTTCTGCAGTCCCCTTGCATGGGCATTCAGGGCAGCCCTGAAGAAACCACAGCATCTTGGTGGCAGTGCACAAAACCACTCTAGGATAATCCCTTTTCAGACAGACAGAGCTTATTATTAATTTTTTCTGATTCTCATGCATTCTGAAAGGTGAAAATGATCATAAAGTTGTGGCTGTGGACATACACATCAGTTAAGCCATAGAAATGAAAGCTAGCCTAAAAACCTGCAAATGTTTGACATGGCTGTTGTGGACAATATTTCCCCATCTCAGCCTTGCCATGTTTTCCCATTTTATGACATTTCTCAGCTTTGCAGTCCTTGTTTTTAAAGACCACTCTTTGCTAACTTCTTGTGTTTCTTACTTTTGTACAGTGCCACAACAATTTTATGCATCAAGTTTTGCTTCCCAAAGTTTGAGCCGGTATTAAGAGGTAGAAAGTCTGCACATGAACGATGCATCACCAAGAAAACAAATACCTACCCTTTCATTCACTTTTAAAGACATTTTTCATTTTAATAAAGGAATAACTTGACAGAGAAGGCAGTGGCCTTCACGTGACTATCCAGTTTTTTTGGTGCTTGTACCTGCCCATAGGTATCAGATTGGAATTTGGTGAGGGATAGCATCCTGCAGGAGGCAGTAGGAGATGCCGCACTCACCAGAGGACACACAAAACTAGTTGCTCTTCCCAACTATACAGGTGCAACACCTGTGTTACAAGTGGCAGGATTGTTTATCCACACTGCAGATATATTTAGTTGCATAATGTAAGGAACTTTAATGAAGGCAAAAGATAAGAAGCCAAGGCTTTATAAAGCCTCGGAATGACATACGAGGTGCCATCCTGCTTTCTACCAAGCATGGATATCCTTCACTTTGTTTTACCATATCTAGAGATTTTATGAACCTTCTGTTTTAAAGATGCAGTTTGAAACTGACTAGCCAGACTAAAAAGAAACATTTTCTCTATGAGCTGCTGAAAGATCTATGAGAGCCCTTACATACATACAGTTTTGCCATGGAAGATACCTAACAGCAAAGTGAGAGAGTTTGGTCTCAGGTTTTTGTTGCAAAAGTTCTTTTAAAAATGCAAAATATTACACACAGTCCCTGAGCAACTATCATTAACAACTACTTTCTTTGAGTACCATGAATCAATTGATAACCTAGAACTACAAGAAGGATGGGTTTCTTCTGTGTCAACAGAAATATTTTATTTATTTTTAATTGTTTGCAAGAGCCAAAATTTAGCTTTTTTTTTTTAATGGTAGGATGTACCCTATAAAAAATATCTGCCAAAGATCATTAAGACCCCACATAAGAACAGCATGACAGCAAAAGTGAAATTGATAGCAACAGCACCCCCAGCTTCCTGAATAATCATCCTCCTGGATTCAAGAAGGATTTGAATTCAGAAGAAAAAGGAATGCACTGATTTTTAACTAGCAATTGAACTCAAGATTACTGGCATTAAAATAAGATTGAATGGTGTTTAGGTTTCTTCCCACTAGACAAAACGCCATATATTTATGAAACTCCTTGTGCAGAGAGCAAAGAGGCCCAAGCATATCACTGCTATCTCTGTGGCAGTGGCTAGCATAGGGCAGTCTTGGTTGGCAGTAATTTCTGTGGAGCCAGGAGGCTTATATCAGGAATGAGAAAACCTCTTGGAAGAGTTCTTTCAAATACTGTGGGGCTTTGCAGCGTCTGACCCATGAACCATCCACAGCTGAGCTGAAAGTGGCATCCTCGGGATCCCACAGTTTCTGCTCTGTAGGAAGCATTAATGCTATACGTAAACCCCACCTTAACATATGGAAAGCAATTCCAATTAGGCAGCATAAAAAAAGTATGGACAAGTGTTTTTTAACCTGAAGGTGATTGGCTGTTGCCACATTTCATCTGGGTGGGATATTGGCTGTGCAAAAAACTAACCGTTTGCTGAAAAACTCAGTGTGTGTGCCATGAATGTGAATTTGCAGAAGGAAAGGGCTGAGTTTTGGGGTGATCTGAAGTCTAAGCTGTACTTTTTGTCTCCTGCAAAGCTTTCATGATACTTGAAGTTCTGTATTGAACAAGAGCCCTAGATTTTCCTGGCCAGGTCAGTAACTCCCCTAGAAACATGATCTACCCACACCTCTGGAATACCCTAAAAACCAGGCAGCTACAGAGACAGCACATTTGACTCTCATCAGCCCATCACAACACGCAGTGACAGCTATTTAAAAAAAAATTCCTGCAAGGACGTTAACCCCCATTTCATATCATAAGAGCACATTTCTTTTAAAAGTGGGTGACCTGGGTTCAGGGCCCTCCTTATCTCAAGCAGCAAGGCAGGTTCTGGGCTTAGCACTGCTGAGCCGCCAGCTGAGCAGCCAAGCTTTTCTGGATGATCAAAGTCTTGCAATTTTTTTTGTGCCACTGGGTGACCCAGTTTCAGCAGAAGGAACAGAGGAATAGGGTGTCTCCAGAGTTTCCAGATGTTTAACTCTGTGTGGTATTTTCTTCTGTGCATAGGGCTTGAAGGTTGGTTTTCATTTAAAACCTGACTGCAGAAAAAAAATTTATTCTCCTTCATGAGGAACAAAGCTGTAAAAACTGAGGTTTATGGGCTTCTGAAATTTGGATATTAGAGTGTGTTAACATGTGATCAGACTTTTGTCTGAAATTGAGACCAACTCATTCCCCAGTCCAGCCCAGGTCTCGAGAAGGTAAACCAAACGAGTAATTTCAGGACCTTGAAGCTATGACAAATTGTTCCTTCATTTCACTCTGGTGGGCTGCATATGTTAAAAAAACCCACCCCTTAAATTACTATCCTAAGATTTTAAGTTAGAGATTTAACCTGAAACTTATAAACAAACATATTTAATCAACACTGAAATTGTTAAATGAAGTAGATTTCCATTCAAGGAATGTGTTCAGGAGCCATGGATGGTCATCGTGATTCACCAGCACTGCAATTTAATCTGTCATCTAAAACACTTGACCAAATTATTTTAAGAGGTATCTTTCTCTGTTAACAATTTTGGTTAAATCCTTAAGAAGGAAGGTTTCTTTCGTGCCTTTCATGGGAGTAGAGAGTTTCTCAAAGTTCAACTCCTTTTAGGTTTTACAATTTCCTTCTGCAAGAGTCTCCAGGCTCAAATCAGTTATTTCTCCCTTCCAGCTTTTCAATATGAACAAGTACAGTTTAGCCCATCAAAAATGCCTATAATCAAAAAAGAAGGAAAAAGATTCATGCAAAATAAGAAGATAATTATTTGACAAGTGATTGGAGAAGGAGTTTCAAATAACTAGCACTGGCATGACAAATTACATGTTGGTTTTTTTTTTCATAATCCCATTGCCAGGTGATTACTCCAAGGAGACAGAACTAAAGTAAGTAGAGTTTTTCAACATATTTAATCTTCAGGTATGTCTGTTATAGGACAAGACCCAGTTTCTCAACTCATGTAAATTGGTTTCATCTTACCATGTCAGCTGATGATATTTTTAACAGAGATGATTTTGCCAAAAGGCAGCCTGTCCTAAAACCAAGCTGGTATCTGCAGCTACTTGCTTACTACCCCCTCTTAACGGCATTAAATCACCCATCCTTCGTTCAGCTGTCCAGGTGTTGTCTGAGCCATGCAAACAGTTTCCTGAGTCCTTCGCAGACATGAATGCATCCCCCAGCAGTTGGTGCATCCAGCCATCGCACAGTGATTAGATCACTTACCACAGGGGCTGGGTAAGGGCATTTTTGTGGTTCCTAATTCGGGCTTTGGCCACCAACACCAATCTGCCAAAGTGGACTGACTCAAAAACTTTAGTTATTTGTAAAAACTGGAAAGCAGAAGCTACTCTGTGAACTGTTGCTGCTTTAAAGTACAAAGAGCTCTTTTTCTTTGGGAGATTCTGCTTTTTAGTTGTTTTGATTTTTTTTACTCACCAGCGCTAAATTCATCAGAGAGAGAACACTTGTAAAAGCCTGTGTTACCCTGGGCTTCCTCTGACGGCTTTCCTGTAACTGAGCACAGTTTCTAAGGTTTTCTATAAACAATGGATTAAACTGGCTTTGGGGTTAAATCTTCCTCTTGCAGCATAGTTCATAAGAGTGCAGTGAATGAACACATTCATTAGCTGAGAGAAGCTAGAATGGATACACCCTCAGGATGGAGAGGTTTGTCATCCCAAGGAAGATGTTTAATCTTCCAATTACAAACCCCTCTAACTCCAGAAGCTAATTCCTGAGAAAAGCTTAGGTAGATGAATTCTAGTTTGAGGACAAGAACTTCCAAGTCTCACGTGTGCTGCAAAATATGTTCCATATGTGTTATATAAACCTGGAGTCACTTGCATTCTCCACTGCCAGAGGTACCAACTCTTAGAGATTTGAGTGCTAGGCCCCGGGTCAACCATGAAATCAGAGTCTAGCTAAGTTATCTCTCTATGTAACTTATTCTTTTAGTCTTCCTTCTGAACTGAACCCTAAAGTGACAGCATCTGAGTAGAAGACCATTTCCAACTGAATTCTGCACAAGCAAGCCCTGTATTTCCTGAACCTCCAACCAAATTTTATTCTCAACTCTTCCCTGTCTTTGTTAAAACGGTTTCCTCTCCCTTTCCCTTTCCCTTTCTGCTTCACTCTTCCTCATTTATGTTTTCCTGCCTCGCTCATGGTTTTGTCCTCAGTGACTCGCTCAACTGTCTCCTCCCTTACCTTTCACAACTTACAGTTCTCCTGTCAGTGTTGCTCTTCTCCTGTGCCTCCCATGGCCTGTCTGCTGTTGCTCGTATGCTTGTGCGTTCTTGTCTCTCCCTCTTGATCTCATGTTTGCACCGGTTGTTTAGACAAGAAAAAAATCTTTTAGCTCTCTTAAGCCATTGGAGTGGATGTTACAGTGCAGGTAGGGCTAGCTTAGGGTTTTTTTTAAAAAGAATTGAAGTTCTTTGTCAGGTTTTCTAGAACCAATGTGATTTGCAGATAGAACAATGAGGTAATTCAGGTGCTATGGACTTCTGATAATTTTCTTCAATCTAGTTTTTCCTTAGCTTAAACCAAGAAGTTTTAACAGCATGTCCTTAGGCAGTTACATTGCATGTCAGGGCTTAACATTTTTAGACTAAAATAGAAGAGCAATCTTGCAAGATGCTGAGTGCTTTCCTAAATTCCCTTTGACTTCCATGATCAGACTCCTGTAAGGCCCACTTTTGAAGCTAAAAGCCTGAATTATCTTCTCACACTCAGGTTATACCTGCTCCACAGAGTACTTTTTATTTGCTGCTGCAACTACAGTTTCACTAACAAAACCAGATTTTCTAACACTCTGCTAAGTCCCTGAGAAGCAAGCAATGCTTCTGTCAGAAGCAGATTTTCCTGACTGATAGTAACAATCTTCATATGGTTTGCTGTTTCATATGATTGTTCATGTCAAAGCTTGTGAAATTTGTGGATAAAATTCCTCTTGGCGTAGGGTATGGGTGATGTCAATGTGTTCATCAACTGGGTTAATGACCAGCCTTTCAAAAGAGAGAGTAGCACCTGACAGCAGCTTGGGAGGCCTGGGCTGAGCATGGCACCTAGAAGGACTTCCACCTCTTTTCGGTGTCTGTCTGCATTGGCTTTGACCGTCACCAGGACCATCTGGGAATTCTGGCCTATTAGCAAACCAAGCAGTGTTTACTGTGTACAGCTGCAAAATCTAAGTCTTGGCATTCCTGAGTTATCACTGGAAATGAAGCTATTTATAGAGAGATGTCCTGGTGGCTGCAGACATTTCTGAGAAATAGCAGCCAGAAGATAAGGTATTAGTGCTCATGTGATGAACCACATCCATAGATTCATGGGGTATGCTTTTGGGGTCTGCACTCACAGGAAGATAGGATAGACTGGCAGGTGCTGAGTGCCTTCCTGACAGAGGGATATTATCCTAATGAAATTGAAACCCTTATATTAAAAAGTACAGTTGCTTCAACAAGCCCATCGCATTCCTACCAGAGGTTGTGATATTTGAAGCTGCACTTAACCACAGCACAGAAACTCTGAAGGAAACTCAGCTGCCCAACCAAGACATAGCAGTATTTCAGAGTCAACAACAAATAATTCTTTGGGCAAAAATCATTTGTCACATAGTTTATCTCTATTCCCCTGAATTCAAACAGCGAATTATGAATGTCACTGAACCCAGAGAGCTCCTTGGCCAGATGAAGTCACTGGGTTGCTATGTTTATCCTGTAGCCCTGCCTCCCATTTCTTGCAGGCATCTGAAGCCTGAATTATCAGAGGGAGCCTTGGCATCCAGCACAATAGCATGTTTATGGTAAAGAGAAAGAGTCCCACTCACGAGTGAGTGGCAGGATGAGGGCTGTAATCCCGGTGGGAGCAGCAGCACCGGCTTCCTGCGCCCCGGGCTGGCGTGGGGAGAAGGGGAAATGAGACACCGTGGCTGCAGGCTGCAGGAGAGGAATTGCAGTTCGTGGGGATTAACACACATACTCCAGTGAATGTTTTCAACATGCCCCCAGCTAGGAAGAAGCTGATACATGGATTTTGAGCACAGACCTTATAAATATTTCTTTGAGCAAAGTTTACAGGTTTTTTCCCAGTGCTCCCAGGGTCATCACAACCAGTGAAAGCATCTGAGCAACAATCAAGGTTTCCAGGGGAGTAACATCTTCACAGACTCTGACTCTGTGACAGATCTTTATTCAAAAGTCCCTGGAGACTCCGCAGCGACTGCTCAGGTTTCCCACTTCCCACTCGAGCAGTGCTGGAGGAGATGCCAGAGGTGTCGGTATGCCATGCTCAGTGCTGATCAGGAGGTGATGCTCAGCATCCA
The DNA here is from genome assembly GCA_013400835.1 of Zapornia atra. Taxonomy (NCBI): domain Eukaryota; kingdom Metazoa; phylum Chordata; class Aves; order Gruiformes; family Rallidae; genus Zapornia; species Zapornia atra. The sequence goes on along the minus strand of VZTU01002994.1, from coordinate 282,870 downwards.
GCCCAGAATACCTGGCACCAATCAGCTGAAGGTGCTACCAAACAGGGCATGATCCAGACGCCTGTGTGAACTGCCACGGCCATGCCGCAGGGAAGCGCAACCCAGGATGGATGCACTGGGCAGAGGGAAGTACAGTATGTTACTGTAGTGCCCAGCCTGAGCAGCACTGTGGGGTCAGCACACACAACCACTGCTTTCGCTCAGTTGGTCTGGCTCTGGTGTCCTCAGTGCTGTGAAAGGGCATGACTCCCACCTGAGTCACTGCCATCAAGGAGGGCTCTGCTGAAACCAGCATGGTTCGATGGAAGCATAGTGGACCCTCTCCCTGCTCTTTTGCAGCGCTGCCTTCTATGTTTACTGCCTCTTCTCTGCTTTCTTCAGTTCATCTTCCCTTATCTCTCAAACTTGTGATTCCTGCTTTCTTGTTGATCTTTTTTTCACATATTTGACCCATCCACTTGTTAGTCAGCCCTTCTGCCTGTTGTTGAAATTTTTATTAGGTTTTTATTATTATGATGTCAGATCGTGATACCATTCGGTATTTTTATAGCATACTAGAATTTGCCTCTTTCTCCTCTTCACTCCCTCCTTTCCTTCCTCCTTTCCCCTTGCTGTCCCTCTTTCCCCTCCTCTTTCCCTTGCCTGGCAGAATTCCTCTTCTGCCTCTGCTCTGTTAGCAACAGCAAGGCAGCATCACACACCCAAGGGACTGCTGCATCCCTCGGTACAAACATAACCCAGCAGATCTATTTCAGCACCTTCTGTGGCTCCTGTCATAATAACCTATAATGGATTTATTGCCAGACTTTTTTGTGAGTTGTAAAATACTATCTTTATTTTACAAATGGGAAACTGTTGTACAGAGAGAGTACAGGTCAGACTTTACACATATTTGTAATTCTAAAGCTCAGCTGTAAATAAGGCTCTGAGGTCCACTGGAATTAATTATTCTGAATGTCGTGTATGGACAGATTAATCTTTTCACTAGGACCTTTGAAAGTTCAGTAAGCGGATGGCCACATCTTTACATGGGCAAATCACTAGAAATCTGGCTTTAAATTATTTTAAATTCATCCTAAAATCTAGTCCTATTTTTTTTTCTTTTTTTGGCCATGGCAAGCTACTGGATGCCACATAGTTCTTGTAGAGACAGATGAAACACCTCCACATTAGCCAGTTTAATTCTCAGACCTTCAAATGTGCTGTTCAGCAATTGTGTTGCTATTTCCAGTCCCTCCCCAAGGTGTGAACGCTCCTCTCCAGAGGGGCCGGGACAGGTTGGGTCAATGGGCAGAGGCCAATGGGATGAAGTTCAACATGGTAAAGTGATGGGTCCTGCACTTTGGTCATAACAACCCCAGGCAATGCTACAGGCTTGGGGTGGGGTGGCTGGAAAGCTGCACAGAGGAAAAGGATCTGGTGTTGGTTGACACCTGAACATGAGCCAGCAGTGTGCCCAGTGTCCCTGTTCTGGGAATTAACCTTGCGCTTGGTCTTTTCCACATACATCCCAAGAGAAAGGATGTGATGTGACATTCTGTGGCCTGGACCTTAACGGTGCATACTGTACCCCATTCCCAATTATAAGCCAGTATTTGTTGGATTTATAATTCTGAGATGGGATTCACTGACATTTTCTTTGCAACCTGATCTAGTGGAGATGTCCCTGCTTACTGCAGGGGGTTGGACTAGATGACCTTTAAAGGTGCCTTCCAACCTATGTGTTTGTTCTACATTATGATTCTGTGATTGGCATATAGTTGGATGCAATAATTGAGAGCCCACAGACTCCAAACTGCCGTGCTAATTATTGAGCAGTCTCACCTTCCTCAAGCAAAGGAAAGAGAGTAAATTATTTGAGTGTGGAAAGGGAGTAAGTCAGTCAGTTGAAAAATAAGTTTCTATGAGCCCAATACAGGACCTGGCAAGAATGAAAAGAATCCCAGTTCAGTTTTGAAAAAGGTATATTTTCACAGGGAACATGTCTCTTCTGGGAACCTTTAATTTAATGTACATTGGTTTCCTATTTTAAGAAAACAATTTGCTGTTAAAAACTGTGCCAGCCAGACTCAGATTTTTTTTTAAAGCAAAACCTCTTTGTCCTGAAGTATTTTAATGGCCTAAAGAGCAGGAAATTGCCTGTGACATTTCAGTTTTTCCATTCTAAGGCAAAAATGGTCCAAGGTCTAAAAATAGATCTCCTGAAAAACACCCTCCCTCTCATCATTGTAATATACCATAAGCCACGTGACAACAAAGACATTTCTTTTTGAGCCTAGCATTGGTTTTGATCAGCTAAATCATCAATTAAGACTGTCTTCATGTGAAACTGCTGACTTGAATAAAACTGTTTATTGACTTAACCCGACGAATTTGATGACCTACTCTGCCTCACAATGTCTCCAGTTCCTCGCTCTTCTTTTACCAGAACGCAAATGATGTTGGTCAGAATTGTGTGCTCACCTGGGTAGAAAATCTCAGCAGACTTTGTGCTATCAGCATGTTTTTAGGTGCTTTCCAGCTCCCCCCCCCACCCCCGCACACACTATGTGAGCATCCGTTTTTTGAGAGGAGTATTTAACATACATTCACACATGTTTTGGTCTGTGGCCATGAATGGACAGGTGAGGTAGCAGGTATGCATACGTAAGGTTAACAAAATGCATTGTGTGGTGGATTAATGCCCAGCAGTATGTCATGGAGGTCAAAGGCCTTATCACTATGCCTAGGTACACAGCCAAACTCAAAGGGAGTCTTGGCATTCAGCTTGCTCCCCCGGCAGTGAATTCAGACGTGAGTGAATCACAAGTTACTTGTTTATTGTCAACGCAGAAGGAATAAAGCGCGGCTGGCTTCTGTGCAGACTGAGGCCTAAAGGAGACATTCCTAGACAGGGTGGAGCCCACAGCGGTGCTGTCACTGGGGAGGCAGCAGGTCCCAGTCTGGAGATGAAGCTGCTCGATATGATCTCTTCAGTGGTGAAATTTGCTTAAGAGGTTCTTGCCCCTTATCTCTCTACCTCAAGGCCCTGACCACTCACTCCTGTCTTAGCACTACAGCTCGCTGCCGACCCTCATTTGCACTACTACAAATGATAGTGGGGCTGAGCTATAGCGTTGCTCCCTGAAGAAATCTAGGTTAAAAATAGCATTCCAGGTAAGTTTTACGTTTTTCAGTTTTATATTGAAATAATTTCATCTGCCTGATTTTGCAGACACCCCCAAAGATAGCTGTACGGGCACACCTGAAATGGCCACACACTGACCCACTGAAAGGTAACATAGCTGCTCCAATTCTGTAACAAATGTGTCATGAAAATCCCCACAAAGAAGCTGTACCTCTTTGCTCATGAAATGAAAGCGCAGGGGCTTTTCTTTCCTCCAACACCAAAACCTTAGAGAACCCAGACAGTCACTCTGTGAATCACACAGCCCTGAGGGATCAAGATCAGACAGGCTCAGTCCCATTGGAATCAATGGAAGCTTTGACTCTCTCTTATTCTAAGGTTTGGGGTTTTTTTTCCCTATCTTTACTTCAGGGAACAACTAGGGGTTTTAATACAGGCTGATATTTGACCATAGGCTATGTTTTATCATATATCAAGATATAATCTGGGCCATGTGGCTGGTGATAGACTTCTGTGTTTGAGACCTAGGAAGTACAGTGGACAGGACACCAAGAGTTCCATGTGGATGATCTCTCTGCCCTGAGATAGTTTCAGTCTTACACTCTGTTCATGCCACTATTTGTCTAAACTTATTTTTAACAAAATGTAATCCTAAAAAACTTCCATACATCTCCTAAAATAATCTATTCCAGTGTCCAGATGGGGAATGTCCTCCCTATTTAGCCTTCATCTGACACAGCACCAGTGTTTCCTAGCCACCCATCAGGACAGGTGAGCAGAATTCCTGGTGGAAACAGCTGCGGCTGCAATGCAGAAACTCGGTGCATGCCTGGTGGTGTTTGTTCCTTTTTCTTCTAGCTGAGAAGAATAAATGTAAATTGAACCCAATCATTTAATGAACAGATAAAACAAATATGGTTGGGTTTATTGACATTTCTGTGCATATGTGAACTCAAAAAAGGTTGAAGAATCAGGTTTTTCTCTGTTAAAGTTCCAATTCCTTGCCAGGGAAAATTGGTGGTTTATTAGTGTGGGGAAATGCTGGCATAAACACATGGATAGATCTTTTTTTTTCTTTACAGCCACAGTAAGATAAAATCTAATATTATCATAGGCCCTGTGGGAATAGATAACACTTCCATTGACTTGCAGATTTAAAATGAAGCCTACCAACATTGTAAAGGACGTATAATAGAAATCAGACTAGAAATAATACACAATAAACAAACTATTAAATCACATGTCTTCATTGAAACATCACCTGAAAGTGCTTTACAGCATTGCAAACAGTTAAAGGAGAAACCCTTGCAGCAGATGAAAAAATTATCAATGATGAGATAAGCTCCTGTGTCAGAAGAGACAAAGACTGGAGACAAAATGAGGTGCTGCAGAGGTCTGTAGACAGTCAGTACAACAATGTTGAGACCATGTAGAAGGTGTGGAGGGAAAAAAATAATAGGACAGCTAGAACAAGTTGAGGTAGTAATAAAGAACCAAATTTCTTACATCTGTATGTATCTCTTAGGTTCAGTGAGGGTGAAACTTAGGGCAGAAATGAACAAGCATCTTGACAGGGCAAACAGTTGGCAGCGTTAACCAGGATCCTACATGAAAAAAAAACCAAACCCAAACCCACAGAAACAATGGTGCTGAGAAAGAACCTGGGACATTGCCTTTCTCCTTGAAAGTAAGAAAAGGAGATTTATGAAAGGCTGAGTTCCTTTTCATTCTCTATTTCCAAATTCAGCGACAGAAGTTATCATGAGTATCAGCCACCAGCAACAAGGCCTGGTTTGCTGGCATTTTACCTTTCCTTGGAATGGGTAAGAATGGTTACATTTTTGTTACATTTTCTTTTCTTCTTTCCCTGAATCCAGAACTATGTTCCAAAATGGAGGGCAATTAAAAGAGCAAAATAAAATTGCTTAGGTTCTTGTAGCATTTCTTTGAAAGCTGTTGCTGACACTGTTTTCAACCATCACCTGTTTGCTAATGCCATTTCCTAATTCTTCCCAACCTCTTAATTTATTTTTTTTTAATTGCACTTTTAGCATCATTTGTGATGTTTCTTTTACTTTTTTATGGTTTTTATGCCACTGGCATATGAAATATCCCTTAAGTGACAGATTAATTTCACCTTGGTTTATCTAACTTGGGTGAAGGTTGGTTGTGTACACCGGAGTAGCGACATTGACTTAAAAGAAACAGTTTTTTAGGGAGTATGTCATCTTCCAGCCATTGTAGGCATCTATTTTGGGAAAAGACTGTCCTTGTCTCTACACTGACTATAAATGGAGCCTGAAGTGACCGGTTTAGCTATAGATGTCTACATTAGGTCAGATGAATCACACCCTGAAAGATGCACTGAATATTCCTGGTTCCTTATCACTCAGATTTCGTAACAGCCTGCAGAAGTTGTTTCCGCCCTTTTGCAATACCTTTGGATTTGGTGAAGTGTCTGCTGAAGAAGCAAGCACTTGCAGACTTTTTGGCTCTGCCTTGGTGGGGAACCAGGAGCACACCTTGCCCACAGGTAAACATGTTGCAACATAAAATGCAAATAGGTTGAAAGAAAAATAGAAGCATTAAAGACGCGGCTCTTTACGTGCCCTAGAGGAAGAGGAGGATCTGGCAAGACCCTTTGTAAGATGATTCAGGGAAGACTCATCTGACACAACCACGATGACACTCCTATTATCAGTATTAAAAATCTTGACTTGTCACAAACCCTCCTTTGCTACAGATGCAATTAAATAATGGACAAAATTTAGTACCAACAAGGGAACAAGTTCACATTCAACACAAGTTGTTTCACATTATTCTAACAGGACAGTTAATTCAGATCAGCTCTTTGAGCGTGGTAAGTATCTTACATGAAAAATAAATTAATCAATAACATTTGTACATACAAAAGAGGACAACTAGTAATCACAATTGCTGCTCAACAGCAATTATCTCAAAGATTAGCCTCTGTTCATATGTGACAACGAAGGTGGTAATTCAGCTGGTTCATATAACAAAATAGCGTGGCTACTATGGACAAAAATAAAGTTCTGTAGTTCCTTGACTATAAAATCACTCATGTTGCCCTCCTTAACCCTTGACTATGCTCTTGTTCTGAAATAGCATGGAGGGGATGGGATTTATCCTGGCAGGAGTTCACGAGGGCGTTTGTGGTCACTGGAAATCTGTACGAGAGAGAAAAAGTCCCACTTAGCAGCAGGAGGATGGCAGCTACAATCCCGACAGGAATGGCAGCACCAGCCTCCTGTGCCGCTGGGCTGGAGGGCATGTAGTAAGAAGGAGGAAAAGGGATGCTCTGGTTGTGAGTTACAGAATAGAAATTCCAGCTCACGGGAATCAGAACGCAGAGACCGGCAAACACGTAGAAGCAGCCACCCACCAGGAAGAAGCGGGTAATGAGAGCTTTGCGAGTCGTTCCCATATAAACATTTCTCAGGCCAAATACTGTGGCAGCCAGTCCCAGCAAGCCCAGGAGCATGGCGATCAGCAGGAGACCCTGGGCAGCATAAATTTCGTGGGGGATAGAGGAGTCGTAGCCGCTGAGTTTATGGCAGAACTCTTCTTTATAGCCAGGCGAGACATGAAGGTAACTGATGAAGCAGACTTTCCAGATCCCCACCCAGGCGATGCCAGAGGAGATGACAGTGGTGTTGTCTACGTGCCACACTCTCCACTCCACAAGTCCCATTGAAACAGTGCACAGGATCCAGCCTACCGTACCCAGAGCAAAGGCGGCTACTTGGAGGTGGGAGGTCCTGACCAGGGAGCTCATCCTCTGAAGGTCGTCTGCTCTGTCACAGACACTGTAGCCATGTGAAGAGAGTTTCTTCCTGGAAAGAAACGTAGTATAAAATTAAAGAGGCAATTATTGTTTGAGCCAATAGGTGAACCCGTTACTGAAAAAGCAGGAGAGAATATGTGTGCAGAGGGGGGATACAGACACCTTTTCCCAATTGCGATGAATTGCTGAAGTTTAATGCCTGTAGATAAATAATGTTGAGACTTTAATTCTGTGTATTTCATTGTATCATAACGAGAAGTAAGGGTCTGTGATTAGCTTCTATTGCAATCTTTATTTTACATTCCCAGAAGGAAAATTCCTATCTTTTTCCAAGTTATTTTCTTCCTTCACAATCACTAGGTTGGAAAAGACCTTTGAGATCATCATGTCCAACTGTACCTGTCCTCTACTAAACCATATCTTTGAGCACCTTGTCTACCCGTCTTTTAAATACATCCAGGGTCAGTGACTCAACCACCTTCCTGGGCAGCCTGTTCCAATGCCTGACAACCCTTTCAGTGAAGAACTTTTTCCTAATGTTTAATCTGAACCTCCCTGGTGCAGCTTGAGGCCATTCCCTCTAGTTCTATCACCTGTCCCTTGGGTGAAGAGACCAACACCCATCTCTCTACAGCCTCCTTTCAAGTAGTTGTAGAGAGCAATAAGGTTTCCTCTCAGCCTCCTCTTCTCCAGGCTAAACGACACCAGCTCCCTCAACTGCTCCTTGTAAGATTTGCTCTCCATCCCCTTCACCAGCCTGGTTGCCCTTCTCTAGACTCGCTCCAGGGCCTTGATGTCTTTCTTGTGGTGAGGAGCCCAGAACAGGACACAGTACTCGAGGTGCGGCCTCACCAGTGCCCAGTACAGGGGCACAATCACCTCCCTAGACCTGCTGGCCACGCTACTTTTGATACAAGCCAGGATGTTGTTGACCTTCCTGGATACCTGGGCACACTGCTGGCTCACATTCAGTCTGCAGGCAACCACCACCCCCAGGTCCCTCTCTGCCAGGCAGCTCTCTAGCCTTGGTAATTAACCATTATGTACAAAGACCCTTATGCACAGTACATGCAATCAGCAGCAAATCTGAGCAGCAAAGTCTGATATTGACCTTCGACCACTTTTGTATTATTTAACCATGAATGCATGAGCAGAAACACTTGAATTAATCAGAACTACAACACTCTGTGCCCGGGCTGGGGCCTGGCTGTGCTGCCATTGCTTACCCAGCCTCAAACTTCAACCAAGGTTTCTTTAGGGTTTTACCTCAACCAGTCACATCCTTCTGTAACCTGTGCAGCTGCTCCAGTTGCGGTGGGAAAGATTTTAGTCATTTAGACTAGCAAAAGATTTTAGGTTTGTTTGCTGACTGTGTACTCTGAGTGCAAGTTAGAGGTTTATTCTAATTAAAAAGAGCTGTAAACTCCCCATGTCTTTCCTACAACTTTCCAAACAGTTAGAGGAATGATCTGTGATTAGGTAAGAAGTGGCCTTGAATTTATTATGTTGATCTGAAAGGCCGTAGGGCTCCCTGTATTTTATGAGTTACCTACAATACCTTTTCTCCTGCTCCCATCGTGTTCAAGACTGAAGAAAATACTGTACCAAGTTCACTCTAATGATAAGAAGATAGAGCTGAAACTACCTTTTGTCAGTAAAGCAATAATTTTTCTATTTAGTTACCTTAACCTAACAGATTCAGTGATACAATCTAGCTGCAAAAAGCCATCTGTGGAAATAGTAAATAAAAAATATCTTCATAACAATATGGCCTTAAGCAAACACTTCCCATCTTCTCATACCAGAACCCATACTTACTTTAGTCTCAAAGCTGAGGCCAGGGGTAAGAGGATGGGGCAGAGTGGGTTTTGATGCCAGCCGAACATGGCCATATCTGCAGTGTTGTCATTTTGGCCTCTCAGTTCATCAGTGTGTTTCCAATGGGACTGATTTCCTGTGGGACATATTAATCTCCATTATTGAAAAGGCACATTTAACCCTTTCTTGCGTGGAGGAAATCGCTCTGGAATAGCCCCCTATGTTTTATCTACTTAAACTCATTTTATAAATGCTGCCTCAGTCCACTATGTTGTTCCCAAAGTGATTACAATCCCCAACCCCCACCCCCTACATCTCATTAACAGTTGCTACCAGCCATACAGCATAGGAGCCCCACAGGAAATGATGAATGGATTTTCTTTCAGTCCCAGATCCACATCAAAACTGTTTCATTTCTGTAGGTGCCTAATGATGGGAAGATGCCAGGGGGAAAAGAGGGCGACCGAAGGAGCCCTGCACAGTCTCCATTCTGTCCCTGTTTGAATCAGGGGAGCACACGGAGGCCAAACCTGAACCATACTTAACATGCCATTTTGGGCAGGGCTCAAAACACTTTCCACGGGCATCATAAACATGAATTTCAACAACTCTCTGCTATCAGAACCATAGAGGACAGGCAAGCAGGCCGCTCCATGTCACTGGGAGCTGGTCTGCATGCGATGTCAGGATATGTCTTCAAGGATTTAATTTACTCACCCACCTTCCCACAGAGTTAAATGAGATCATATCCACGATTACTGAGCCCTCTACCAAACCTCATGAGACTCACAAAAAAAAAGGGCCACGAAGATGATCAGAGGGCTGCAGCACCTCCCCTACCAAGAGAGGCTGAGAGAGCTGGGCTTGTTCAGCCTGGAGAAGAGAAGGCTGCAGGGGGACCTCATTGCAGCCTTCCAGTACCTGAAGGGAGTGATAAATAGGAGGGGATTAAACTTTTTAAAAGGGTAGATAATGGCAGGACAAGGGGGAATGGATTAAAGCTAAGGGAGGGAAGGTTTAAATTAGACATTAGGGGGAAGTTTTTTACAGAGAGAGTGGTGAGGTGCTGGAACAGGCTGCCCAGAGAGGTGGTGGATGCCCCATCCCTGGAGGTGTTCAAGGCCAGGTTGGATGGGGCCCTGGGACACCTTGTGTAGATCCAGGCCTGGAGGTTGGTGGCCCTGCCTGTGGCAGGGGGGTTGGAGCTCTATGATCCTTGGGCTCCCTTCCAACCCAGACCATTCTGTGATTCTATGATTCTATAGCCGAACAAGTAAACATGCAGGATGAAACAATTTGGGGCTTAGAGAAAGATTCTGAAAACATTGGAGAAAACCCAGCCAGCAAAGGTGAGATTTAGACAGGGTACCAAATGCCTAGGCACAAAGAATTGCTCATGTAGGAAACGATTCCTCCTGGCTCGTCTCTGCACACCCTGCCCACTGGAACTTGTTGTATCTAACCCGATGGTATCGACCAGCTTAAAGGAAAACCAAGGTGACCAGGAAGAACTTCTGAGGTCGATGATGGAATGGAATGGTGATTATCACGCTCGCTTGTTTCGGAAAACCAGACAGAAGCCCATACTTACAGTCTCTTGGTGTTAAGGTTCAGCAAGAAGGTAAAGAATCACAGAATCACAGAATCGTAGGGGTTGGAAGGGACCTCAAGAGATCATCAGGTCCAACCCCCCTGCCAAAGCAGGCTCCCTAGGACAGGTCGCACAGGGAGGCATCCAGACTGGTCTTGAGTATCTCCAGAGAAGGAGACTCCACCACCTCCCTGGGCAGCCTGTGCCAGGGCTCTGTCACCCTCACAGTGTAAAAGTTCTTCCGCATGTTGGTGCGGAACTTCCTGTGCTCCAATTTGCAGCCATTGCCCCTTGTCCTGTCCCCACAGACCACTGAAAAGGGGCTGGCCAATTCCCCCTGCATCCCATGCCTAAGATATTTATAAACATTAATTAGGTCCCCCCTAAGTCTTCTTTTCTCCAGGCTGAACAGTCCCAGCTCACCCAGCCTTTCCTCATACAGGAGATGCTCCAGGTCCTTAATCATCTTCGTAGCCCTAAAGACCAAGGTAGCAAGGTAGAACAGTTACAGGAGTTTGCTTGCTGTATGAAAACACATAAAAATGAAAGCAAGGACTTGGTCCCTGATTCCAGCCTCTACTGTTATGAATTGTAATAAACACAGTCTGGGTTTTGCTGGTGCCATCAAATGAGAACAGATACGCACTGGTTGCCAGAAGCATTGATTTTGAGGGAAGATTTTGGATAAGAACGTGTTTAGCCTCAAGTTTCTGACATAAACCCTAAGTCTCAGCATCACTGTCACAGGTCACAGCATCGACAGTGCCTCGGGCATGCTGTGAGATGGGGGGCATCCAACAGAGGGGTCCATCCTGGACCCCAGGCGAGCTCCCGCTTGGTGGCTGCCAGTGGGCGAAGAGCATCAAGGAAACTCTTTTTTCTCCAAAATATAGTGAGATGAGGTTCTGGGGACTACCCTGGCAAGCGCTTCCAAAAATAGGGGAGATTTCGCGTGCAGATGCCAAGTAAAACCGGGAGTGAGCTGCAGAGGGCGTCTCCATCCAGGGTTTTCCCATTGCAGCGGGTCCCTCGCTGTCAGGCCAGGGGAGGGANGGAAGGGAAGGGCGGCAGGGACGTGTGCATGGCCGAGGCTCACAGCAGTGCCAGGCTTTAGCAGCCCCCTCCGCAGCCACTGACTGACTTTTGACCTCAGCAGTTGATTTCGGTGAGCGGTGTGTGGGCTGGGGTGGCGACCCTGCACAAGTCTCTGCCCACAAGAGGGGGTGCAGGCGTTCAGCTCTGCTCCAACACCAGCAACGCCCTGCCTGTAGTTTTCAGTGACAGAAGCACCTGATCCACCACTAACTTGCCATTCATGTAAAGAGCCAAGAAATATTTCTTTTGTTCTATTGGCTGGTTTCATGCTTTAGTACTTATATAAATATTTTGAATTCATGTCATTAGTGTGTGTGTATATATATATATGACCTGAATGACACAGTGATCACAGAATCGTAGAATCATAGAACGCAATGGCTAGATGAAATTTCCTGAGGCAAATGAACTCCCATTCACTCAGCTGCAGGAGGTCTCATAATTAGTTGGTGTTGCTGGCATTAGGTTCTTGACTTGGAAGCTCACCCAGAGCTGCAGGTTTCAGCCTTCGAAGTCTTCACGCCAGCTCTTTCCTGGGATGGATGTAGCCTACAAAGGCAATCGTGCAAGGGGAACAAGCCAGGTCTATGTAGCATCTATGCCAGTGGACAGAAAGAGTGACTAAAGCCCTTTTCACCCAAAGAAACAAGAGGAGTGTGGTAAGAGGCAGCTAGCAGCCCATCTCTTGGTGTCATGTGATTTCATCAACATTTTCACTTAAAATTGACTCGGTCCAATCCAACAAACATTCCAGCAGCTCCTGGGGACAGTCCTTGGGAAGCCTAGAAACAAGAGCTAAAAAAAAAAGGAGAGCTGCTCCTACAGTCTTCTCACCTGAGAGTCCTTTGCTATCATTTTCTCTCTTAACACATCCTTCATTCCCCCCATCTGGACAGGCTTTCCCTCATGGAGGTGTTTTTAACCGAATACCCTGCCTGAGCACAAGCAAGAATGTAAAGTCTCTAGCATTTGATGGAAATTAGCACAGAAGAGACAGAAGCTAATGGTAAAAGATGACACATGCCAGTGAATTTGTCCCAGATTTGAAGGATCTTTTTGTCTTTATTGCTTTTTTTTATTTGAATCAAACACTGCACCGTGAGTAGCTGTTTATGAAGAGTGTGTTGAGCCATTGCTCACATACTTCAGGGACAGAATGAGACATGGCTTTCTCCCTCTTAGTTATGAGAAACAGCTGAGCCTGGGAGCTGTGTTGACTTTCCTACAGAGGCAAGCTTGATTTTAGGAGAAAAAATGGAAGCAAGCTGTTCTCTCTACTGCCAATGGGCTTCACAGAGTCTTTTTTGGGTCATCTGTGCATCAGGCTTACCTCTAAAATAATAAAATTAAATGCTGTGGTCTAAGGGGAAAGGTCAGTTCTTTGTGCCCACTGTCCCACGTCCTGATGTTCTCAGCAGCAAGAGCAAACCAAAATGGAGCTACACTTGAATCTTCTTTGTTGTTCCACTGAGTAAGAACACATTGAAGTTTAGCTATGTAAAAGTTCTTTGCTCATTTCAGACAAGAGGATTTTGTTTGATTTGTGTGCTGGTGTTGGCTGGGACAGAGTTAGTTTTCTCCACAGTAGCTGGTATGGGGCTGTGGTTTGGGTTTGTGCTGCAAACAGTGCTGGTAACAGAGGGGTGTTTTCGTCACTGCTGAGCAGGGCTCACACAGAGCCAAGGCCTTTGCTGCTCCTCACCCCACCCCACCAGGGAGGGCGCTGGGGGTGCATAAGGAGTTGGGAGGGGGCACAGCTGGGACAGCTGTGTCACCCAACTGACCCAAGGGGTATCCTGTACCATATGGCATCATGCTCAGTGTATAAAGCTGTGGGAAGAAAAAGGAACGGGGGAGTTTTGGAGTGCTGTTGTCTTCCCAAGTCACCATTAGGCCTGACAGAGCCCTGCTTCCCTGGGGGTGTCTGAACTCCTGCCTGCCCATGGGCAGTGGGGAATGAATTCCCTGCCTTGCTTTGCTTGTGTGCACGGCTTTTGCTTTCCCTACTGAACTGTCTGTATCTCAGCCCACGGGTTTGCTTACTTTCACTCTTCTGATTCTCTCCCCCATCCCACCAGGGGCGAACGAGTGAGTGGCTGCGTGGGGCTTGGCTATTGACTGGGGCAAACCCACAGCACTTTGCTTTCATGGTAGGATGAAGAGAAACTGGTAACTTCTGTATGCTCCTTGTTATTTTTTTTCAGACTCCAATCTACTTTACTGTGGTTGATCCCACCTCAAGTGTTTGCTCAATAAGGCAACGCTGCGGGCTTCTATGGAGTGGAGTGGAGCAGCTGCAGTCTTGACACAGGACCCATATGACCCCTATTATTATAGTTTCTACAGACTGTTTTACCTCTTCCTTGAAGGGAGCTCCATTGAGAGCCTAAGCAGGACAGTTCAGGGACACGCCAGGAATGACAGCCCCTGGAAAACCAAGACAGCTAGAATGCCTATGTCGCGATAGATCCCGTTAGGAAGCTTCAGAAAGCAGATGGAAGCCCAAAAGCTTTCCGACCCTGGGTGTCTGGTGCAGAGAAAAGAGCACTAAGGGGGCAGAGGTGCAACCAAGGCACCCGCATCCAGGTCCCAGAGGGCTCACACAAGACTGGCAAGATGAGGGCACTGAACACAGGTTTGTGGCATGGGAAGGTGTCACCCAGGAGGAGTCACCCTCCAGCCAAAACAACGGGAACTAATCCTGCCCGGTGCCTGCAGGAGAAGTGAAGAACTCCTGAAGCACCTGGAGCTCCAGCCTGGACGTGCTGCACAGTTAGCACGCCTGTGCCAACAGTGTGCAAGGAGCTGCCTGTGGAGGGGGGAACAGGAGGGCACACGACACGCACACAGCCACCTGCTGCTGAGATTTCCTTCAGAGCCAGTGGGTGGGTGGTTGAAAGAAGAGCTTTCCAAAAGGACAGGCAATAGCATTCAATTTTTTCCTAAGTGATGGCACAGCCAAAATAGAATACAGTAAAAAAATGGGGCAATAGAAGAGCGAAGTATGTGTCTCCCTGTCTGCAGCCTGCCTGCCTGCCTGCCTGATGGAAGGTGGTTTTGCTTTAAGAATCTACTGCAGCTTGCAACCACCTTGAAGAGAAAGTTCCCTGTAAACTCTTCCTATATAAAACGTTTACAGAGATACTTTTCCTTGCTGGTGCAAGAAGGAATTCATTCATTTCCATGTTTTTAAAATGTTTTAAGCAAGTGTTTTTGCTTTAGATGTTGCCAGGAACTGCATGCATGTTGAAAATAACATTCAAACCCCGCTTTTGTAAAGTTTTATTGCCTAGATGCAGCTTTATTGGGCTATGCTGGACATGGCTTTCTAACCAAATCCTTTGTTCAATCTCAGTTTTGCAGCAGAAAGTGAGTTTGAAATAAAACCCAATGGCATTGTAATTAAGAAGGTCTCTTCTTAGCAATATCCCCATGATTCAATGCTTGAAGACTTAATTCTTCAATTCCCAGTTGGGAAAACATTCTTTATAAGAAACAAATAAATATTTAAATCTCTCTCCCCATCTGTTCTCTATCAGCACTTCATAAAATAAGTTGCATTTAAAAAAAAAAAAAAAAAAAAAAAGAGGAGACTTACTTCTGTGAGCCTGAGAGGAGTTGCCCAAGGCTTTGAAGCAGCGTCGGCTGGATGAAGCAAGTTCCAGAGGGGAGGTGGAAAAAAATGCCCGTGCAAATTGTCTGGCTTGTAACACTACCAAATAGGTACCTCACAGTTCCTTGTCACTCTCCCACTAAGTCAACAAAGCGGTAGGAAGTCAGTTAATCATTAATATGTTGTAAAAATATGAAAGCTTTACCATATGCCATTTTTTTTCTAATTGCTTCAAAGCACTTACTGAAGTGTGGAGATAACTTCCATGGAAGAACTCAGGTTTCTGTAGGAGACCCTTCCAGAAAAACCCATCTTTGGGATTATGGGATTTTCCAGCCTGAGACCACCACGATGTCCCAGCCTGACAGCTTGAAGGACATGGACTTCTCATGCGGAAGAGAACGAAGTGATTTCATAACCCTTTCTTCCTTGTTAGACTTCTCCTCCTGTATTGATGAAACCCAAATTAGAGCAGCTCTGCAGTGGGAAGAAATGTAGAGAAGGAGGAGGTTCTCCAAGGAGTAAACTCAAGCTGAACTGATCTCTTGTTGGAGTGTGGTTAGCAGTACCCATATTTCAGTACAAGCAGTCCCATGCTTGCCATCTGGATGGTTTTTTAAAAAAAAAAAGAAAACCAAACCAAACCCCAATTTGTAAAATTATTATGATGTTACGTTTACCTTGCTCTGTGGTTTTCCTGTGGAAGCAAATAATGTTCCTTACAAATGGTAAGGGACTTCTTAGCTCTGTTCTGGTTTCTCCTCTTTGAAACCTAGAGCAAACTCTGCTAATCTCCAAGTGACAGCACTGCCTCCTACAGCAGGAGGACATTTCCAGGGCTGCTGTTGAAAGACAAGGAAGTTTATTTCACGGAAGTATCCTGAAGTGGGAAGCCCTCACTGAAAAATCCTTCTCACCTGTAACACCCACCATGGTTGGTCATTGCCACCACCAAAGGCGGCTGCAAAATGGCATTGAGCCGTATCCTTCCATCCTCTACACCACCGCTCTAGTGTCCCTCTTCTTGCAGCACCTTCCAGCTGACACTGATTCACTCTTTCATGTGCAGGAAATGCAGCCTGGCTGCACCAACACAATCTTCCCTTCTGCAGCTGGCTGCAGTACCAGCTTGTTGCACAGGCAAATTCGGCTACTGGGGCTTTGCTGCTGCCCGCCAAAAGGCCCTGACACATACAGGCCCTGATGGGCTCCTCACCATGTGTCAGACTTCAGTACAGCCCTTTGACTTGGTGGTGGGGCAGCTGATTCAGGGGAACAGCATCTCTGGGCAGCTGGGTTCATTTTCTTGGACTTAATAACTGCATGAGACAAAACACGCAGGCAAACCTACTGCTGGTTTCATGCAGGAAGCGGCTGCATGGAGCCAGTTTGAGTAACCATGCAATGGGAGCGGCAGCCCCTACGCTACTCCCAGGAAAGCACTCCTCTGCCCCCGTGATTCTTTCTCTCACCTGTTTCTCCTCGGCCACCAAGTAAAAACCAAGAAGAAAAGTGACGTGGGAAAAGATGTAAGTGTGCAGAGAAAGAATAATGGGATACATTTGTCAGCCACTGTCAGTACAGTGAAGTTCAACTCAAATGTGTGACCTGTCCTAGGGAGCCTGCTTTGGCAGGGGGGTTGGACCCGATGATCTCTGGAGGTCCCTTCCAACCCCTACGATTCTGTAACTCTGTGAATCACCTGGAAAGCTACAGCAATTGCCTGTGATAATGTAATGAGTGACCCAAGCACTGCCACATTAGTGAGGAGCACAATACCTTCAAAACGGGATGGAAGCACCTAAGAAGCGAATGACAGTACAAAGCATCTTCTCTTCTTGGTATATGAGTAGGACTTCTAGAGACATGTTATTCCTTTTTAGCTTTTTAGGGGCAAATTATTAGGAAGCAGATGGAAATTAAAGGAGTTTCTGACTGGTTTAAGTGAGAGGAACACATTTGTGCATCAGACTTCATTGTTCTTTGAACGCCAATGGTTAATACTCTTTCAGGCAGAAGGCATTTGCTTTCTTCCTCCCGTGGCCTTGACCCAAAGCGCATTGAAATCAGCGCGAATAGCTCTGCTGACTTCAAAGACCTTTAGATCAAGCCCGGTCCCTTCTGTGGTTTACAATTTCATTGTTAAATACCACAGAACAGGAAATATTTGTTTCTGGTTATTTTTCCTTTCATTTGCCATGTTGAAAAAAAAAAGCCCAGCCTGAAATCAAGCTGCTGTGCGAGACATGTTGCCCAGTGAGTGGTACCAGAGAGGCTACAGACAGAGCCTGTAAACAGCCCAGAGGCTCAGGTACGAGCTCGTTCTTGCCTTTCATTTCGAGACAAAGGTTACTTCTCCTGGGAAACACAGCAGCCATCCTGCACGCAGCTTGCCCATCTGTGGTGTCTGAACAGGGGATTAGAGTTGTTGCACCCTGGATCTTTGTCACCACTTGTTCTCAGCAGAGCATCAGACCAACGTGTCTCCAAAACCAATGCTGGATCTAAGTGTGGGCCTCTAAACCCACAGCTCGAGCTTGAGAAAGGCACTTGCATAAACACCTTTCCTAACTGCACCTTTATAGCCAAATTAAGTCATCCTTTGGAACCTGGGGAATTGAGATGTGAGTCAAATCACTTTGAAGTGATTTGGGGGGCGCTTCACAGCCCAGTGTCAGCAGACTCTCTGCCTGGTCGGCCCACCCCTCTTCAAGCACGGATCACAAAAACATCATTGACAGCACATTAAATGACATCAAAAAGTGGGGCACTTAAAAGGTGAGGATACATTTCCAGGGAGTGTGCAATCACTGTGTGGCAATTGCTGCCCACTGTTGAGGCTAATCCCGTAACCAGCCCACTGGGCACCTGCGCAGATCAACTCCACAGCTGGTGCAGTAATCAACACCCAAAAGTACGATGGGCTATTGAAAGGGTTAAAACCCCTTGCCCTTCATCCCACATGCCTTAGGAAAGGAGAAGGTTTCCAGGGGAGGGCATCAGTGCTCCCACAAGTGGGCAGGCCCCGTGTTCCTCTGCAAATGAGGTGGCCAGCAGTGGTGGGGTGGACAGGGCACAGCAGGATCCTCCCCGTGTTCCTAAACATGACCATGTGCCAGGGCTGCTCTTGTCACAGCACAGCAAAGGGCTGCGCTGTTGAACACCTTGGCTTTTGCTTTTACAGCGGTTTGTCCTACCAGCCCCGGCTCAGGCTGGGAGCGTGCGGCAGTCAGACTGGCCAGGGCATGGTTCTAGAGAGAGGCACTGCCACCAAGCTCAGTGGGACTCCACCGGGAAGCGGCATGTCCTCAGATGCTCAATGCACTCCCAAATTCAATCACCCCATTCACAACTGCCAGCAGGTGCTGCTTGCTTTTGTGGTTGAACCCACAACCTGGGAGGTTCTCTGACTCCAGAGAACTTGGTAATAGGGTTGTTTTGTGCTGCTGTCATTATGTCATTGCATTTTGCTGGCTTGGAATTCTCTTCTGTTTTTTGAAGTCACAGATAAGCGTCCAAAATGCTTAGTCACTAACATCCTCTGTGGAAGTTCTGCTTATATTTTTTTCAGTGAGGTTTAAAAACATGCTTTAGTGTACACCAGTGGACTCTGACATTATACACGATACATATATTATACACACACACATATATATATGTGTCATCCTTCCTAGCACAAGAGATGGTGTTTCAATTTAGGTACTGGAAGCTGGGAAGCCTGTACTTCACACATGCCTGGACCTGCTTCCCTCCAAACAATCTTGCTCATCACTAATATCCCTATCAACAGTCAAATATGACTTAGCTCTTCTTCTGTCCAAACATTATCAGAGATCTCTTGTCCACCATCAATACCACCAGTACTGTCCCCAGACTGCCCGCTGATGCACTAACAACTCTTTTTGTCCTTTGCTTTTCACAGATTGCCCTTATAACTGAGCTAGAAGACTCCCCCTATGAAGATGTCAACCCTTTTACTATCGGTCAATCAAAAACAAGGGGGAAATGGAAACACAGAAAACACAGCTGCCCAGATTATTTCCAGCATGGGCTGTTCAGACATTTTCCTCAGGGACCAGCTATTACAGCTGCTTTAGAATGGGCTCAGTATTAATTTTTTGATGCAAAACTGGGATGACAATTACGGACTCGACAGTTTCAGAAAGGATGAGTTTGCTGTGATCGTGACTCAACAAGAGGCTGATTTAAAACCAACAAAAATTGCCTTTGGCTCATCAAGAAATCAGTGTTTTTTTCCTGGAGATGCAGAGCACAAAGGCTCTCATGCACAAAATGAAGGGCTGCTAAAATTAGATGCACTCTTGTGGTTTGGGTCATCTTCTGGTTATTCCCAGACACCCAAAAGTAGGTCATTCAGAGCTTAACAAAGACATTTCCCTCAGACTTGTTGACATTTTAGAGCTAGCAGAAGAGACCACCTGATGGGAGGATGTTATCACTATGTCACACGTGCGTTTCACTCCGCCTCAGCAGCGCTTCTGCACCGGGAGAGCACCACGGCGCTGCAACGCCAGCCAGGCTTCTTTCTCTTGGTGGGAGCGGCCTCAGCAGCTCGCTCTTACCAGTGCTCGAAGCCATGAGAAAATCAAATCCCTCTGAATTTCCATTAAAGGGAAAGAACCTAAAAGATCAAGAGAAACCTTCAGCTGGTACCGCGTCACAGGGGCTTTACAAGGCAACTTCCCACAGAGAAGGCAGGGCACTGCTAGAGCAGTGCTTTAGGAGAAATATGTGAGTCACTGGTCACTCATTAGCTCATCACGGCTGTGACATCAGCTGCCAGAGGAACTTTGGGATCTTTGCTGACACCCTAAAAGGCTTTCTATGGCTTTATATCCCCCTTCCTGGTAACCACCATAGCTCAACGACAACTGTGATCTTTCAACCGATCAATGCCCTATCAAGACTGGCGCAGTAGGAAACGGAGGTGAATGTTCTGGTGAGACAAGACACAACTAAAATAGGATTCTGTGGAGAGCAAAATACATGTATTTTTTTATGAACTACCATATGGCCACAAGCAGGGGAACGGTGGGGAGCAGAAGGATGCAGTTCTGCAAGGAGCTCCAGATAGGGCAAATTCCTTAAATACACAAAGGGCAGCTGCTTTTCAAAAGCATTTTACTACAGCAACTTGGCCCCAAAGGTAAGACAGCCCTACTTTTTATCCTAGCCTGTCATTTGCCTGAGCGCGGGGGGAAAGCAGTGTCAAGCTGCCCTGGCTTCCCCTCAGATTACAAGGTGAAGGAGATGAAAGCCCGTCCAGCCTCCAATGACCTGTGCACCAGGACGCGCTGGGGGACAGCTTCAAAAAAGGGGATGCAGCCACCTGGAAGGAGCTGATGAAGTGAGATCTGCTTGGCATTGGCCCAGGGAAAGGTTCCTACGGACAGCTAAGCATGTATGTCACCACGGGAGCACCGCCAGACAGGGCACTTGCCCATAAACAGGTCATTCTCTCAGAAAACATGAGGAAAACCAAAAGCCAACTTGGGAACTAACCCAACTGCCGTACGGAGAAGAGCTTGTGGTGGGTGGTTCCTGTAGGTGTGCTGAGGGTCTGTAACAGGAGGAGGAGGTTCACTGGAGATGTGCTGCCCGGAGCACTCAAGCTGAGGGCTTGCCAGCTCCCACCTATTTCCCTGACTTGTCAGTCAACAAAAGCCACGTGTTGCAATTACCTCTGCTCTGTTAGGACCCCAGTTATAAAACCGTTGGCAGTATAAATATTTACAAAAGTAGTCACACCCCTTGGTATGCGACTGTGTAACATAAGAACAACAAACACCAAAGGTGGACTTATGGTGACCATAAAATTTTCGTCCTGTGTTTCCTGACTTCTGGAGACTTCATACCCGACCTTCACACTGCATGCTTTTGCCACCAGTCACAGCAACAGTTCTGCACCCTTCACACCCTTGGACATCTGTAGCTGATTTTTATTTTCACACGTCTGCCTTGTGCCCACTGGTTCTTGACATGGTTCTGTAGAAAGACTCTTGTATGTGATGCTGGGTAGCAGTCTTTAAATCTCAGTTTTGATTGTTGACCCTCTAATAATTTAGATGAGCCTTTTCTCATGTTTGCCAGTTTTCCAACACCTCTGTACTGGCTATGGACAGTAAAATTAGGCACAATATTTTAGAAAGTTTGGACAGTTGTCAGGCCTGTCTTGTAGTAATACCACTTTCCCCCCTGTTCCCCTTCTCTCCTGAGGCACTGCTTCGGCTTTTTTCCTACAGCACAAAGTTCATATGAACTGTTTATTCGCTATAACACTCCCCACAATTTTTTTGAGTCATTGTCTATATGCCATCACTCTGTCCATGAGATCTCCATCATTTCCTCCTTGATTAGTGACTTTGCATGTCACCATGTATAAAGTTTGAACACGCCCAGAGAACCAATCTTGCTCTATACAACTTTTCTCTTCATTGTTTGCCATATATGTGGCAAGTGGTGACCACTGCCACTGTGCCTCTTCTGTAATCATCTCCTATTTGTGTGGTGGAACTGCCCATCACATAAAAACCTTGGACTAAATAACTCCACCTTTGCAAAACCAGTGTGACAACAGAGTTTACTCACCCAGTTCTGTTTTTCCCCATTGCAGGGAAAATAGGAGGAAAAGCTACTTTGTTTCCTTCTCGAGGATAAATGTGCACAAACACACAGGGGATTTGAAGAACAGGGTGACTGAAGAGTTTTGTCAGAATCCCTGGATCTCAAAAGCTGGAGACATCACCTGTATTCAAAAGGATTCAGTACATGTGGGCATTTGACAGACGGACCTGCAACTAATGCCGTGCACCACAACACCCTGGCTTTCAGAATTTATTGCTGAGTTAGGCACCTGGTCCAAAAGCCTGAGAGGAATTAACAAAAATCTTCCTGATGAAGATTGTTTCAAGCATGGATTAATCCCACTTTTGATTTCAATGCCTAAATTGTCTTCCTAGAGAAAGAGAAGGAGCTGGGGAAGGGAGAGGTATCTGGGCTGAACCAAGCTCTTTCAGTTAGCTTATCCCAGCTTGCCTGTGGAGGGAATCAAGGCCAATTCGGCTCCTAATTTAGGCCTCCAGCAAAATGGCAATCCAGACCTAGCACCCCATATATGCTGAAGAGTTGGACTTTGATACCAATATCAGTGTCTGCACCCAGGCACAGACTAGAACAGCCAAGAGAAAGGTGCGCCGGTAGCTGTATCCTCCACAGCCTTTGGCACTTCCCTGCACGCTGCAGTCAGCCGGCACTTATGCGTGGATTTAGAGCCTGATGTTACATCCTGCATCTCGGGGGCAGGTAAGGCAGCAGGGCAGATTCTGGGCACCCTTCTCCCTGGATCTGTTCTAGTTTTTAACTTGTTGGTTGCCTACCATGAGCTATGTAAGCAGTTCTAGGAACAGAACCCCAAGATTCCCTGCTCCCTACTGAAACCCAAGAGCCTGGGCTGAATATTTAGGCCTGCTTTGTGTCTGGCTTTCTAAATCACGTGTTCCTGGCAGCACATCACAATCCAGCCTAAGCAAGAACTGCATATTGCTCTGCCTTCAACCAAAAACCCAGCGGTAAAGCAAGCACGGAAGAGGTGGCAGTTGTGGAAGCAAAGCCCCAGAGAATGAGCCAGGTCAGCCATTGGGTACATGTGAGGAACACCCTCATCTCACAGCCCAGGTGACTTCAGCATCTCGGTGTGCCTTGCTAGCTGGGCTGTTTGGAGAATTTAGGATGACTGGAATGAAAGGATGACACCTTCTGCAATGCTGAGGGCTCATTAGTGTCAGAGAACTGTGCCAGCATCTCTTGAGCGGAGAAAAGGGCGTTGAGGAGCGCATTTAACAGCATGATGGTCTCCTCCTGACGCAGTGAAACCTGGGAGTCAGCAATTCCGAGTTGTTCCCCCTAAGTTTAAATTTCAGAGAAGCCTTAAGGTTTGTTACACCACAGCAACAAAAAATGCTGCCCCCAGCCTGTGGAGATGATCTGGCTTTGCTGTATCATGTATTGAGAAAAGCAGGAAATGCACAGCGCCGATGGACTTTACTGCTTCCTGAGTTTTCCTTCCTTCAGGGCACTGATCCTTCCAGGTTTTCTTAGTTTCCTCTTCCTTGAGATCTGTATTGCCCCATGATTAATAAGAACTTGACCTGCTCCACCCGTTTCAGGTCAGCGTTGGCCTCTTCAACCACCACAGCCCTATTCCCCTTTTTATCTCTGGGGGAACTATACCTGTGTGCGGAAGCTGCGGTTCCTTGGGAGTGGCTATGAATGGTACTGGCAAGCCTCATGCTTTCCTACTGAGATACCAAGGAAATCATCTTCCCTTCCCTTGGTGGTTGTTTAGTCTGCACTTGCTCACTGTATTTTTATTTCTCCAAGCCTGTCAGAAAAGGCAGGAGCCTGATACATCCATGGCAAACACGTTATGAAGAACAGACAGCTGGGAAGCGAAGCAGGTGTGGAAACTAAATGCTTGAAACAATCTTCATCGGGAAGATTTTTGTTAAATTTCTCTCAGGCTTTCGGACTTCACGGCTCTTCCAATCCAAAACTTCTGGAAAACCCTGATAACGATACACGCCCACTGGGGGCTTCACAGAGAGCGCTGCCCGCCGGGAGGCCAGCAAGCGAGGCCAGCTCAAGGAAGAGCAGCAGACTGGCAGCCCGTGGTAACGCACGTCAGGCCGCAGCTTGTTCAGAGCTGGTTCTGGCCCCGAGTTGCTTGGAATGAACAAAGCCCGGTTAGCACAGGGGCAGCCTGGTACGTGCTTAAGGAACCCCTTTCTTTCACCAATGCCATTGAAACCTGCAAGCACAGATCTAGAATGGTGCCTTGCAGCACGCCAGCTACGTGGCAGCACGTTTTGCTGGAGATTCGTGTGTGATTCTTCTTCTCTTGCAACACCTTGTACTTCTTCAGCTCCACCACCACGAAACTCTTTGCTCTCTTGTGGTAAGACAGGGAATCACAAATAGCAAATAAAAATCATCTAATAAACGCAGGACATGGTGGGAATCTGGTTCTTCTCTTAGTGGTACTACCGCAGTTTGGCTTAATAATCACACTGAGCGAGTTGGAGGTGCAGAGTCTTCCTCACCCCACCTCAACCCAGAACTGATTCCAGAAACCACTGCAATGGAATCATAGAATGCTTTAGGTTGGAAGGGACCTTTAAAGGTCAGCTAGCCCAACCCCCCTGCAGGATTCTATGATCCAACCCAAATCTCTCCTTTTCTAGTTCAAAACCATTACCCCTTGTCCTACAGCTACATGTCCTCGTGAGCAGTTCTTCCCCAGCTTGCTTATAGGCACCTTTCAGGTACTGGAAGCCCTGAAAGGTACTGAAAGCCCTTAAAGGGCTTCCCCGGAGCCATCTCTTCTCCAGGCTGAACAAGCCCAACTCTCTTACTCTCTAACAAGCTTACCTTCATAGGAGAGATGCTCCAGCCCTTCGATCATTTTTGTGGCCCTCCTCTGGATGCGCTCCAAAAGGTCCATGTCCTTCTCATGTTGAGGGCTCCAAAGCTGGACACAGTACTGCAGGTGAGGTCTCCCCAGAGCAGAGCAGAGGGGCAGAATCACCTCTCTCAATCTGCTGGCCACACTTCTGATGCAGCCCAGGATGCTGTTTGCCTTAAGGGCTGAAGATACACATTGGTTGGTCCTGTCCAGCTTCTCATCCACGAATACTCCCAAGTCCTTTTCCTCAGGGCTGCTTTCCAGCACATCATCTCCTAACCTGATTGGATAATGGGAATTGTCCTTACCCAGGTGCAGGACCCAGCACTTGGCTTTTTTGAACTTCATGAGGTTCACCTGGGCCCACTTCTCCAGCCTGTCCAGGTCCCTCTGGATGGTATCTCATCCCTCTGGCATGTTAACCTCACCACCCAGCTTGGTGTCATCCGCGAACTCGCTGAGGGTGCACTCAAACCCACTGCCAATATCATTAATAGACATATCAAACAGCACTGGTCCCAGCACAGGCTCCCGAGGAACATAGAGAATATACAGTAGAACATACGAATGTATTGCAGCCCAGATACTCTGGGTATCCCAGCCATGGCAGCAATCAGCACCAGACGAGGCTTTCAGCAGCAGCAGGCCACCACAACCAGCAGGTAAGTTCCTCCTTGACCTTACCCATTAGCACCTGGTCGCACCCAGAAGAATGAGAGGAATCATGAATTAGATTCATAGGAAGGGAGCCCGCTAATACCGACATGTATGGCAGAAGCCAAAGGCCCAGCCTAGTCACAGACCCTCTCCAAGGCAGAGATCTCAAAGGGTTTTTAACATGGGGGGGCAGCATTTTACTAGACTTGTTCTTGGGGAAGGCTCAAGTGTTTTGACTGAAACAAACCCCTTGGGCTAAGATAAACAACAGCCATAGAAAGCATCTGCCCACAGGGCTGGAGCTGAGGCCTAAGTCCTGAGCGGGGCCTTGCAAAGGTCACACTGGCTCTGCAGGGAGGTATGATGGTGTAGTCAGGGAGAGGAATCACCTTCTGCTATTTGAATTACAGCAAATTTACCCCAATTCAGGTGTTGCTCCTGAGGTGTATTAGAGTAACCTACTTCATTAACAGGAACATTATCAAAGCAGTAGGTGGGGAGAAGGAAGCCCAGGATTTCAGAGGTGAACTGCTGAACCACATGGGTAACCCACCGTACAATTTGTGGATCAGGAATAATTAGTTCAGTTACCCACTGGAGCTGCGGTTGGGTTAATGTGATGGCCAATTTACCACTGCTGACAACTGACAATATATAATCCAGCCATTTTAAGATGTAATTATTAATTTTTTATACCATCTACTCTGTGGGCAGGTTCCGCCCAAGCATGTAAAAAACCCGTTTATTCTCTAAAACAACCCACAACTGAGAAGCCCTTAATTAGAGCAAACCTATGAACTTCTGCTACAGATGGCTGGGCACCATTGAAACTGGAGCTACTGTTCCACTGCATGCCCATCACAACGCCGTGCTGGCTAATAGCCTGCCAACAGATCCTTTTGGCTGCAAGATCTTGGACCATTAGGTGCACCAGAACTAATCAGTAGAGCTTGATTAGGAGAGAGCACCGTGGAAACGGTGACTCCTTTGACATCCAAGGGTCTCGAATACCCCACACCAGAAAATAAGGAGCTGAATTTCAGTTTAAAGAAAAGGAGTTTTGTCCAATTCACACTTGACTGCCATTCCCCTGTAGCTGCCATCCTGGATCATACCAGGTGCCCAGCAAAGCAGGCATAAATAGGTGGGTCCACGTACATGCAGAGAGAGAGGAGAAGGGGATGAGAAGCATTGTTAAATTTTAGAAAAATCCTACAAGATATCCATGTATTTTTCCTTCCCTAACTTCCTTTTTCCAGGTAGTTTCTACGATAAAGACCATCAGAGACATTTAATTTCCAGAATGGCTTATCAAGCCATAAAACCAACCTGTGGTCACCTCTACAACAAATCTGTGCACGCTTGACAAGGTTTCTGAATAAGGCAGGCATTTCTGCAGCTGATCTGAGAACCCCCACTGAATTGATATTAAACACTTTCTGTGGAAGTGGGTTGGAGACAGAGAGGTCATAGTGAACTGTTCTTACAAAAAAAAAAAATCCAACCAACCTGGAGAAACACTGACCTTAGATATTTCCATGCGAAGTATCATTCCAAACACAGGGTGAAGCCAGAAGAGCATTAACTGCCCAAGTAGAAAAGTTTTAACTCCTACCATAGTGTATATACTCCCTAAATTGCCAGATTTGTCTCATCTGTCTCCTAACACGTCTTTCCTTTCCGTCATCTCACGCTCACACACTTAAAACACCAAATTAGACACAAATGCCTTCTGGTACGTACTTACACTGGGAGTTTGAGAGCGATCAGCAAAGTCAACGTGGTAAAGTACTCTGTGAGAAGATAGCAAGCTGCTTCAGGCCATCAGGTCCCTGGCCTGGCCTCTCAAAGCTCCAGGCACTGGTGGTGGGCACCACGAGACGGTGGGCGCCACACCGCTCAGCAAAACAGCAGGCTTTGACATTTAAAACCCCACACGGAAGCTAACCCTACGTTGAAATATACAGTTTATTTTCTCAAAGTCAAGCAATACCATTTGTCAGCAGGTAAGTGTTAGGTGTCAGGCAGGAAAACTGTACATTTTCACTCTGGGCTGCAGGATCCAAACAGTTGGAGAAACATAGTGGAAATCTTTCACTATACAAAGAGATCTAGAACTGAGAACGACACAGGGTGAAGGAACAGCCATCCCCCGGATGCCAGAGGCAAAACATTAGCACCAAGATTTTTTTTTTTTTCCAAAAAAGCAATAGTATAGCTATTTACAGATTTACATACAACATGGGGAGGCAACTATCTTCAGGTTCCCAGGGCGAGAGATTTTCAGCACATAAAAATGGAGAGAATGGTGTCTACGCAAACTCTTCCGTGAAAAGGGTAATATATATATATATAGCATTCACAATATTGCTACCTTTTATCAGAAAGATCTAAATCAAAGTACTGTATACAAACACACTGCAATTATATTATTATTCACATTTCACATACACATTCCAGAGTAACCACAATACGCAGGATTTTTAAAATGCCACAGATAAAACGACGCACGCTTCTCTCCAAGCTAAAAAGGACAAGCATAATTTATTTGGGAATGGTTTAGTTTCAGGTTCCTTATGGTTAAGGGTTAAGTTTAAGGACAAAGGGACCACTCGTCCTAGGAACATAGCAGCAAATAACTGTGAGATGCCAGAGACTACATTTCTGAACTAGGAGGAAGAAACTAAGGTCAGCTGTAGGTCTGGTAAAATGGCAGCTCCATTTGACCTCAGCCCATACACATCAACAGAATTTCATTAAGGGTTTGGTCCGGGTATACGAAGTAGTGCACTATAAGGGGGCAGGGGCAACAGTCCTTTTTCCTTTGCATCTGTTTGTGAAGGAACTGGTTCCAGCAGAATTTTGCTCCCCAGTTCCCCAACTCACAAGGAATTTGCTGATCAGCACCTCTCTGGTTCTCCCACCGCCACAGAGAGGCCTCTGGTAAGGAGGACAGATGCCTTTTTTGAACGCTGCCACTGCAGGAACAGCGGGAAGAATTATTTTCTCTCTCTTCTCAACACCCAACTACTTGTATTTTCAACCTGCTTTGCTACAGACTGGCATTCACATCCACCTCAAAAATGGCTTCTTGTCGGGCAACCTGTTTGCCTATGGAAAGAGCCAGGAGTTGTCCGTGCTACAGTGTAAATGGCATACACAGAGGCACCCGAGACCGGCCTTGGCCCGAAAAGCCTGTAACGCACAACGTGACGTTTGGGCACTACAGAACTTCTCTGCAGGCACCCTGGTGAGTCGGTGTAACCCTTCTCTGCCCTAAAACGCGAGTTAGCACCTCTTTTTAGAGCTACTGGGAATCATCTGAGTCAAGAGCAGTGCTACCAGCACACAACCAGTAAGGAACGTGCCCCTGTGAACTAGCACCCGCCCGCTCATCCCTGTGCAAGGGAAACACAGAAGGAAACCCAAGCCCACTGCTGCCCACAAGGTACACAGCAGAGCTGCTCCGAGTCATGCACAGTATTCACATGGCAGAGGGTGTCTGTATTGCATTGGGTAGTCTGAGAAAGAGGAAAGAGCCAACAGCATTATGTAGGTCAACTGCAGAAGAGCTTAGCTGTCTATATAAAACCATCACAGCGTGGAGCAATCAGGAGAAATACAGAAAACAGTGTCCTTTGCCTACATTTATTTTTGTAAAGCATAGCGGTTTTGAGAGAGGAAGAATAAAAACATGCATAAAAAGCACAAGGAAGAACAAATGAGGCTTTCTAAATAATTTAGATGAGAAATGTTTTGAACAAAAATCAAGCACAGTCCTTCCAGCCTGGTTCTTAAATCAAGTACGACGCAGTAAGGGAAATGGCTTGCCTTGCAGCAAGAAGGCATACAACTATGTCTTGCAAAATACCTTTTTTTTTTTTAAAAAAAAGTCTTCAGCAAGGTAGCCATTAGGTGATCTACAAGCTGATTTAAGTGTTTAACTCAGAGTGTTATTTTCTGCAAGGGGAAAGTGCCATCCTATATACAATATTACAAAAAAAGTGTCTGATGCCACAGGATCAGAGTGACACTACATTTCAGCAATCTGAATATATTAGCTGTAAGATGCACGCTTCCCCTATTTAATGTGTCTTAAAAAAAAAAAAAACTAAAAAAAGCCACTAAATTTAGAGCTTCTAAATTTGTGTGCATTCATAAATTGCTGTTGGGTTTCCCAGCAGTCTGTACAGCATCTGAACACAGAGAAAGTTTACAACCTATTCTAAAAAACGTTGTTGCTTGCATGCACAGCTCCCACAGGCTTTGAACTTACTGAGCAGGGAGGCTAAGAGCCTGCCCTTTTCTGGGGAGCTGTCTGTAGGTTAAGCAATGAGAAAAAGCTGTAGAGTCCAGCAATAAAAACGTGTTCTAAAAAATTAAATACATCATCCCAAAAAAAAAAAAATATCTTAAAGAAAGCATTATTGCTGTTGTGAGAGCTATTTTACTCTTGTGCACTTGCTTCTCTACTGGACACCCAGACAAGCCAAGATACGTGTTTGTATGCTTGGAAAACTTCCCCATCCCTTCCTTCTTCCCCCGTTTTTCATGTCCCCTTATTTGAGCCGTTCAGGTTGGAGGCTGTCGGTCAGACACTTCAGCTGCTCCTCCCCCAGCTTGATCTTGTCTTCGAGCTCCCGCTGCTCAATGATGAGGGCTGACTTCATTTTCACAAAGTGCTCGTAGTCTGCTAAGTTCTCCTCGCTCAAGTAGCTGGCCAAGATGTCGAAGACAATGCGCTCCCGGCGGTCCAGGTTCTCCTTCAGTTCTTTCGCATCTTCGTGCTGCTGAGTCAGCAGCTTCTGCTTCTCTACCAATGTCCGCTTAGGGGGAAAGAAAAAACAGTTGAAAAAAAAGCACTTAAGTTCTCCAGACTTATGTCTGGTTTATCTGCAAAGACAAAGGCTTTACTGAGTATTTAGAGGTGGAACAAGATATCTCCTTAAAGCGTAGCCTAATAAAACGCATTAACAAACAGCAAAAACATGCAGCGAATCCATGAAAGACACACCATTGATTTCTACTGGCTTCAACAGCAAGAACTTCAAAGACTACCATTTAATAGTTCAAAATAGCTCTATAAAATACAGTTGCCTTTGAGAAACATCCAAGTTCTCCAAATTAAGACTTCATTCGGCAACAACTCACATCTTCAATGCACAGCACTGAACTTTCACACTGAAACATCTGTGGTTAGAGAACCCACAGACTAATTAACAGAGTGATTTGTTCTTGCACAGCTCCTGACACTGTGGTATTTTGCAGTTCTGCTGTGCAAGCTGCATGGCTTCTCCACAAGAAGTGAAGTCTTGCAGTCTTAAGATGAGCAAGAGCAAGAGCAAAGGCAAGACAATGGGAGGGAAGTTAAAAACCCACCACCATTTTCCCCAAATTGCTGTAAGCTTTTTTCTTCACGCCCTCACAAGAGATAAAACAGGGAAAAGGCAGCTGGAATGGAGAAACCCACCAAGGAAGAGGACAGGAGCTATAGCTCAACCACACATATGTACGAGTGTGAAGGGTGAGGCAGATCTCAGACAACTTCACTTGTCTACACAGTAGACAGCCACACAGCCCCACCCCTTTAGCTGTATGTGGAAAGAAGCAGGAGCGTTGTTAACCTGACCTGTTTCAGATGTCTGCCTAGAAGCGACTGCCTTTGTCCAGCAACAGAGCATGGCCTACTCAAGCATTCCTGTACAGGCCTCTGAACTTAATTAAAAAGTGCCCCTAAGAGGTACAACTCCATAACTGTGAGGTTTACTTCAGAGATGAATGTGCTCTGAGAATCAGTGTCTTCAAATAAACCACAGACTGTTCAAATAAACGTGTCCTTTTTTTGTTTTTATGTGGACTTCATGTTAAATCACACGTGCTATAATAAGCCTAAAGGATTTACAGAGAAGTGTTCTTCTAGACTACAAAGTGGAGTACGTTCAAGAAGGAAGTATGAGACAAAGGGGGATACAGACCAGCAAGCTTTAACAGACCTGTCTCTCAGAGTTGCACACGTATCCCATGCTCCCTCTTTTTTTAATAGGCAGCAGAAAGAAACACTTTCAGACTTGCACGCTCAATGTACTTAAAATATACAGCTTAGATTCAAGACAGCTATGGAAGGCACGTCACAGAAATCACACATTGTTAGAAGAAACATGGTTCAGTCTGCTTTGAGCATCTGCCAGGGGAAAATCCCACTGCCAGTTGTGAGGAGAACTATCTGCTGCAAAGAGATGGAAGCACTGTTCTCCTAAATCCTCCAGGGATCCTAGCAGCCAAGCCCAAACTTGGGAGCATGGCTACATGATGGCAGCCTCGCAGCTTGCCTGTACACTGAGAAGCTGAAGAACTAGACAGAATGTGATGACCTCAAAAGGGCATTTAGCAACCAGCTGGTAGCTCAGTTGTAGACTTACCCACCTAACCTTGGGATGAAATAGCTTTGTTCTTCAAGCCATTCACTATCACTGCCAACAGACAGATGAACTATCAGATGTTCTTCATTAACAATTTAAGATCTATGGTTTCTTCTTATCAAGCTCGTGGCACAACTTTAAGATGAAAGTGGTAAACTGACAAGTTAAAGGAAAGTAAATGCTACTTTTTTATGAACTTTGCATGACATCTTAGTACCTCTGCCCTTGTGGAGGTTTAGGGAATACCCAAAAGAAATGGGATGCAGAAAGGAAGAAAGAAAATGAGATAGGTCTTGAATTTGCTTCTACCTCTGTCAAAGATGACTGATGCCAGGCAGCCTGTTTTGAAGGGTAATGTGAAACAGTCTGTGAAACAGACTGCTCACCACACTGTTTTTGAGGTTCTTTGAGTAATGGGTAAATGGCTCACCAGGTGTAAAGGTGTGATGTTGGATGGTTTCATCTGACCATTTTCAACCAAAGCCAGAGTACAGTAGGGTTTTTTGCAGTCAGCCCCAGCCAAACACAGGCCACCTGAAGTTCCTCTGATGGAACAATGTTTGGCTCTTTCTATTGAGAGTCTTTCTCAGGAATTGTTCGCTGGTTTGAACCACAGCCATGTGAAGAGGAACTCCCTCCATGTATCTGACTTCCTAGCATCCAGTTCCTAAATTACTATCCCTGGCACTCGTCCCTCATTTTTCAGTACCAGGTCTTGTGGGTCTGGGCACCTGATCACATCTGTGGACTGCAGCTTCCGCACTTTAGGGTGCTCACACACTCTGGCTTTGATTGATAAGATGAGATTGATAATGAGAAGATGCTGGACTCACTGTGCGGAAGGCAGGGGGCGGGAGGCTGTTTCAGATGAAGCCCTTTCCAGAAGTTGAAATACCTGATACCCTTTGGTAACAGAGACCTATGACAGACCACCTAATAGAATATTAATTCAGCAGTGGTTATTTGACTGCTGACAGACTGCTTAGAACGTCTGCTGAGCTGCTGGTGGTTCCTATAAAGTGCAAAGTTATCAGAGTAATGTTTATTAGACAGCATTAGTTTTGAAAAAACCAAATCGGTGATCTCTAGGGAGATGAACCCCAGGGACTGAAGCAATGTCCCCTGCTTTGTTTATATGGTATGTTAGTAGTACACCAAATACTGTCAGGCAACTTAAAAAATGCCGCAGGGCAACCCAAAGCACCAGACGTGCCAGTCTAAATTCACAGACAGGCACACGTAACCTTACACGCACTGTGCTTACAGCCAAAGTACCTTGGGACTGGACCCACCTGAGAAGCATCTCTGATCAACACTTTGGGATATATTCCTGATGTTACTATGGCAAGACATGCAGAAGATGAATGGGGATTTGGGATTCTGTCAGTCAAAACTTGACAACAGAGCACACAGACAGTTTCTGACTGCCCTTTGGACATAGCCTGCTCGCCACCTTCCTTTTCCACACCTGGCCATTAAACTGTTTTCTTTATCACAGCTCTCAAACTGTGTTTCCTATACTCTTATATCATCTGGTAGCTCTTTCCCCAGCTCACACTCCCAACTCTGAGCCCATTAGGCAACTGCAACCACATTTAGAAAAAAAGAAGCCTAAAGAAGGATTAAATTTCTTTAAGTTTCAGAAGCTTTGATCTGTCCTCTAATAAGCTGTCAAATACCTTCCCTTTGCCTCAGTCGGACAGGGGACTGGGCAGACGTTAAACAAGTATGTTTGGCAGTAGTGAGGGCCAAACAGCCAAAAACACATGGGTGAAACAATGGAGCAGGCTGAAGAGACACAACGGGAATCGACAGCCTGTGGAAAGAATTCCCTTACAACACTCAGGTGGACCACTGGCATTGCAGTCCACAGCTACAAGCCCAAAATCCCTCTGCACATTCATTTAATGGCAGAAGCTAAACTCACTTGACACATGCCTGCCTCCCACCCTCTCTATTTATTTTTAGCCTTTCAGTTTCACACCTATTACACCTCTCCTTTGCTGCATTTCTGTATCACTTGGTATGTGCTGCCCAGCTAAGGCCTGGTGTGTTCTGGAGCTAAACAAAGTGCTGCCAGCAGAGTCAGGGGTCCAACAGGTAAAAGCACCTCAAATGCTTCTGAAACTTTCGCATCTACTGGGATGCCTCCACATCACTACAGGGCTGGTTTGGTAAAAATATGTTTTCTATTGAAAAATTCTTCCTGCAATGCCTCCCTCCTGTCACATCATGCCCCCCATCCCCCACCTTTTTTTTTTATAATAAGGCTTGTCCATCTGTCATTTCTTGGAGGAAGCTGTAGTACTTGAGAAACATTTTCTCTATAACAATCTTACAGATTTTTATCCAAGATCCTCATGGAGTATAAAGAAGGCTGTAATCTTACTGCGTTTACAGCACAAAGTGACACTCCTTTTCCCATCCTGAATTATTAGAATACTTGTGTTTGCCTCTTTTGTACGCTCTTATCAGTAGTTCCCCTCTTTCTTTAAACTCCTGTGAAGTCTGTTTTCCAGCATGTGGCACCTGAAACACCACTTTTTCTCACCAAGCCACCTGTAGCTCCAGTATTCCAAGCAACAGCAAGGCAAAGAGGAAAGTTTTAAGACATTTTTAAAAAAATCCCAGCTTTACATTCACTATCCCTCATCTTGAGCTCTGCAATTCAGATAAAACAAAACCAAGCAACCCTCCCCCCAGCGGGCTCACTAACTGCAGTGGTACAATTATTGGCCTTTCTCACCCGTTCTTCCGGAGAGGTGTTTTCATCCAGGTTATTGAGGGCATTTTCCACCCGGGCCAGACGCCCTGAGAGTGACAGCAGGAGGTTGACCACTTTGTCAAGGTCACCGATAAACATCTTGAATTTGTCGAACTCGTTCTGTTTGCAGACTTCCTTCACGATGGCCTCCACCTCCTCCCCCAGTATATTGTTTGCTTGGATGTCTTCCAGAAGAGTCTCCCGTGCCTCCCTCAGCACCTGCAGCTTCCTACTAATGCTGTCAATAAGTTCTTGCTGTGGAAATAGAAGGGACGAGAATGTATTAGTGCTACTGCCTTTCCCCCCACCTCTGAAGGTCCTACCAGAAATCTAGCATTTTCATACACAAACTCCATTGACAATGAGTGCATTACAAATAAATACATGTCTAAGAATGTGTCTAAGGTCTATGTGTCTGGATTCAAAGGGTCAGGACATGGGTCTATGACACTCAGCTTGAGAGCTGTGTTAAAGCAATTTACCTTTGTTGCAAAACATGAAGGACTTCTCCTCACACCTCCCCCCACCCCAGCGAGCATTCCTGCTTCTTTGATCAACTTCAAAGCTTATTATAGAGCAGCATAAAGTACAGTTCAACCTCTTCTCTCTAAATACCAGGTCCATAATACCTTTCTGAAGAAATACACTTAGGAAGATCAACAGTACCAGGAAAAAGAAAAAACATCCTGTATTTTCCACATGACACAGTTGAAACTAGGGCACTGCCTAGCTTTTTCTTCCTATCTGCATAATATTAACATCCCTCCAATAGCAGTCCTTCCACTCTCAGCAAACCTTAGCGTTAACACTGCCTTACAACATTTCTGTAGGGAAATCATAATCCCTGTGGCACCAAACAGAGAACAAAATCTACTTCTGTACCACACAAAGCAGCCCTGTGTCAGGCGAGCATACCACCTTATCTACAGTTTGTCAGGGTTTCCCACGTATAATCCCCCACTGCCTGGGATGCTCATGCCCTGGCTTAGAAAAAGCATCTCAGGTGTATCACCAGGGCCAGACCAATGGCCAAGATCATCTTCTCCCTCAACAACCAGAATTCAACCTGTGCTGCCCGGCTACCTCTCTGCGTTTGGGCAGGAGGACTTGTTTCTTACGTGTACATCAGCTTTTGCTTGGGAGCAAGGGGTGCAACTCAGTCCAACTAGTCATCTACTCTAACATGAGAGGAATTACACACCAAAAATGCCTCATTTATTTAGACTATTTAGTATTCAGCTAATTTCAAGTAAGAAAAATTCCCAAAGCGTCCTCCAAACATACACCTCAGTGCAATTTCTAAATTAAAATTACATCTTTTACAACACCCATTATTTCCAGAGAACCCCTTCAATTTCTGTTGGAAAAAAAATAATTATCTGTCACATAATTATCTGTCACATTCCTTAGGAACTCCATTTTCTAAATGCAAATCTGCTTACAAGCCTTCATGATTACTGAGAAACATACTGATAGCAGCTACCGCGCTCAGATGCCACTGAACAGTCAGTGCCAATTTCTTTTTTTTTGGGGGGAGGAGGGGGTGTGTGAAGAAAAAGTCTGCCATCTTAACAGAGAGCAACTACCCCTCCAAAAACATTACAGACTATTGGAAAAGGCAGAAATTCAACACATGGATTATTCAGGCCAGTTTCTCCTTTTTGATTTAATATACTCAGGCCAGGTTAATCTGGATTTGGGTTATCTGTTAGTCTGGGCACCCAAAAGATTAAGGTAGTAAGCAGTTCTACAGATGCCTGCTTTACTGACTGATTAATCTGCAGGATTTGATTCCCCCCCCTTCTCTCAATGCAAACGCAGTTTGATTTGGATTATGTAGGTCACAGTGCTACGCTCTCTTTTCCCTCAGATGACATGCACAATGCTGCTGTTTTACCATCCCCAACACAACAGGATACTGTTGTGCTCTATGTTACTATCTCGAGTTTTTCACCTCTGCAGCTGTGCTGCGGCTTTCTTGAATGAGAAAAAGCCATACAAATGCTCAACATTTACCAGTCTGGTCTGACAATCCAGATCAGCTTGTTTATCAAGCTTTTTTTAAGAAAGAAAACCAACCAAACAAAAAAACCCCACCCCATTTCCTCAGTAGTATCCTATTTAGATCATAGAATGGTCTGGGTTGGAAGGGACCCCAAGGATCAGAGAGTTCCGACCCCCGTGCCACAGGCAGGACCACCAACCTTCAGGCCTTGATCTACACAAGGTTGCCCAGGGCCCCATCCAACTTGGCCTTGAACACCTCCAGGGATGGGGCATCCACCACCCCACTGTGCAGCCCATTCCAGCACCTTACCACTCCCTCTGTAAAGAACTTCCCCCTAATATCTGATCTAAACCTCCCCTTGTCCCCAGGAAGGTGAAGCTGGCCTCTAAAGGACTGTTTTTGCAGGCGAGAAGGCTGTAAGTACTCGCCCCTCTCTAAGACTGCTGTATCTAATAAGATTTGGATTATGGTCAGTGATTGTTCCTACCCAGATGAAGCAGCCTTTGGATGCAGCAGCCACGAGCTCACTGTATGCTTTTGCCAACCAGCAGAAAACTTGTGTTACATTCAGTATCTACTGACCCACCTTGAAACTGGCAGATGAATGTATAGCTGTGATTTCTGTACCTGTAAACAAGAAAACCTGATCTTTTTCTAGTAATTCTTGCTGATCTAACTAGCAGCACAAAAAGTAGCTCAAGAGAGTGCTGCTCAGGTGTGTTTTAAGTGAAAGATTCTGCTCTCAGCTCAGCACATGATGTTCAGGCCTAAAATTTGTGATTTTTCAACTATTTTTACAATCTTCAGGAGTTGCTGGAACTTTCCTAAAGGTAAAGGGGGCACCTCCTACTCAGCCACACGTGGATTTTTCCTTACTACTAACAGCACTCCTGTAGTGTTTTCAACATTTGTTCAATAGTTTATAGTTGTGGCAAACCTACATTAAATGCAGTGCACGAGACACACTCATTCCTTTCCTGCTAGCTGAGAATACAGGGAACACCTTAAATTTAATTAATTAATGAATGACTCTATATGAAATTCTTACAGTTATTTCAAAACAGAGGGGGGGGTTAAAGAAAACAACTCCACCAGGCATTTCTGGTTTGAAGAGCAGAGAATGACAAATATTACAATCATTCCACAGTGGACTGCAATTAAGATATCTCATAACAGAACTGACCGATTTCTAAGAATCGAGGAACAGGTTCTGGGCGTATGCCTCCTCTAAAATAACTGAAGTCATAAAGTGTGTTATTAAAGCGTTCAGGTCTTTAATGATCCCTTGTTAAACTGTTGCCAACTATGTGAAGCTGAGCCAAGTTATATATTCTGGCTGCTTTATAAAGACGCCTGACCCACTTATCACAAGTTTTATATGTTTTCTGACAAGATCCAAGATGAAGGCCCACTGAGCTGAGTGCTCGTGCCCTACACATGAGGAAGAGCAGGGAGAGAAGCAAGCAGCAACGT
This sequence comes from Zapornia atra, assembly GCA_013400835.1. NCBI lineage: Eukaryota > Metazoa > Chordata > Aves > Gruiformes > Rallidae > Zapornia > Zapornia atra. The sequence continues at coordinate 245,019 of VZTU01002994.1, read as the reverse complement.
GCGCGTGGTTACGACAATACGTATTTTCAGAGAAGACCACGGGGAGCTCTGCTAAAAGCCCTTCATTAAACACTTCCTATCTCGTATGAGCAGTGGTGAATACTGGAGCTGGGGGAGGAGGGAGGAGTGTGTAAAGACTGAACATGATCTTCCTGTTAAGAGGTAGAAACACAAATAAATGGCACATCTGCCTATGAAAATTTTATTGTTTAGCTCGCTGGGCAAACAAGAAAGGTTTAATTTTAACACTGCCATACACATACTCCATAATTAATAAGAAGGAAGCTAATTTTAGCAAGAACAATGAACCATCACGTGTGGCAGCAGATAAAACCAAATTATTCCAAATGCAGAGAAATCCTTCATGTGTCTCAGTAGGGCAGCTGTTGCACTCGGCGGCACTCTGGCCGGCTGCAGCCCCGCCGTGCCCCCGGCAGCATACGCCGCATCGAGCTGTTCGATGTGGGGGCAGAGAGAGGGAGGGCAGGCTGAGGGAGATAAAAAACCAACCAGGAGTGGTAACAGAAAGTACTACAGTGGCATCCACTCCTGCACCGCACCTGAGGTGGGAACCTCCTGTGGCATCTCTCATTCTGAGCAACTAAAAATATCCCTAATATTTGATTAAACGGCATTTCTTTGGAACTGGAGTACCCAATGCACCCTGGCAGGTGATTATTCAGCGGACAGCTGACTTTAACAGGCAAGATTTGCACACCATTGCATTACTGGCTTAGGGAAACAGAGTTAAACCACATCACTTGAATTGATCAAACAGACCATCTCCTCCAGCTTATACCATACGGGGAACTATGATTAAAATACTTTGTGCCAAATCACTAATGAGATGAGCGCGATGATTTTAACGTAGGACAACACTTCCTCAAACCACAAAAATTCCACTATATCACCATTTTAATACCTAGGGCATTATGCTGACCTTTGGTCAGAAATAAACCACCAAAGGATGAACAAGAGTGGAGAAGACTGCCTCCCTTGCAATGAGTAACTTCCACTGAATCGACCAAGCTGATTAGCCATCTCACACCACCATTGTTATTAATTTGGGAGTATGGAGAAATAGAGAATAAAGTGATTTGTTGTTGTTCATGAAAACAAGCAAAAAAAGAAAAAGAAAAAAAAATAGAAGGGGATGTGTGTGGGTGTGTTTGTGATTCCTTCTCTCTTATGACAAACCCAAATCCTGGACTTCAAAACCATGAAGAAAATAAATCCACCAGTTCAAGTGGGATACATAAGCACTACTGTTTGTTTGTATATAGTAAGTGAGAGATATACACTGGAATATCAAGTGGAAAACACTATTTGAAAATCACCTCCCCAAAATTTCTCCCCTTAGGACCTTCCAAATGCGCATCAAGCTGCACCTAACATCAAATTCCTCCTAACATCAAGTTCCTAAATTTAGTCTGACACTTAACACTGATCCTGCTCCCTCCTTTCCCCCCAAAACCAGACCTATTTTCCAAGTGATCCTGTACATCTCAACTGTCTTTTATTTACCTAGGAAATTCACTGTTAATGAAACACATGCAACTGAAAGCCTCCTTTCAGAAATGTCTTTTACCTTCTTTTCTGACAGGTCATGATCCAGCTCGTCTTCAGAATCATCCTCGCTCTGTTGCTGTTGCTGCTGCTCCTGCATGTCCTTCATTTTAATCAGCAGCTCTGCCTTTGGTGCAGATGTGCTGTAGTAAGTAGAATTGGTTGTCAGGGAGATGGCAGACGGTGGGCTCTGTTCCTCTTTCCTGGTAAAAAGTCAAAACTTCAATTAACTGCCTTGACACCCTAATTACTGAAAAGAAAGGACAATCTTTTAAAGCCATCATTTCACCAAACAAGCAGGGAAGTAAACAGAAAGCCATCACCCATGGAAATAGGATAGATAAATAAATAGTTTGTGAAGAAAATTTGTGTGAACTCAGCACATCCCTGCCGAAGTGGTGCAAAAGGCCTTTCACCACTACAGTGAGTGAAATGGACCTCAGGTATCTCAGCTGGAAGCAAAATTTAAAATTACATTTTATTAAGTAATGCTAAGACCTCAGTGTCACAGATAGCATCCTTTCAGACTGCCAAATGTGAATACCACAGTTTTTGCTTACAGAATTACACATGAACTACTTGAGATGGCTATAAATTAATTTGGTAACTCATGTCAAGAAAACAAAAGACCCACAGAACATCAACATGGATGGAATCTAATGAAATTTAAATATTTTCTTATTTTGTTCTCATTAATTTCCATGCCCACTTCAGACTGTCTCTGTATTTTAGCCTTTTTATGTAATAAAAGGTTTGTTCCTTCTCTATCCAGTTACCAGACCAGATGATCTTGATAAAATATCTAAACTGTATCAAATGGGGGAAGTTAATTATTCCTTAAGTTCTCACATAAACAGTTTTCAGGAAACTTTTAATGTTGCACAACACCACTTTTCTGTCCTTACTGGTACTGTTGGCAGTATTACGCTTGACTCCTATTCTAATGGAAAGGTCTTAGTAAAGCCCCAAACCTCAACAAGTAGGGAGATCCTCACCTTCACCCCTCTAGGAAAACTAACACACTTTGGACAGCACCTGATAAAGAACCACTGTCCTACAGAAAGTAATACTCACTTCTCCTCCGAAATTTTTGGAGAAGGAACTTTTGGCAGGAGCTTCCTGCGCTGCTGAGCTTCCTCTAGGAGGTGTTCATCTTTAGGGAATATTCCAACCATCAGATCCATTGTTGTTTTTATTTTCACATTAGGATCTAGTATGTCTGCTAGAGATTTATCTCTTCCCACAATCTCTCTGGCTAGTTCCTCTGACTTCCAGTCTTCAAAGGTCTTCTCTTTGGCCTTTACGTAGCTGACTGCTGGTGTGGCAGCACTGCTGTCCTTCAAGTTGCTCCCAGGTTCTTCAGCTGGCTGAGGGTCAGCTGTTTTGGTTCTGGCTTCTGGCTCTGGCTCCACACCTTGCCTGGTGTAAGCACAGAATCGTGAATAGGATTGCTCAGAAGTGCTGAGGGTTTTAATCTGGTCCTTTTCCAAACCACTGGGCAAAGCAGGAGGCTCCATAGTACTGACAAGGCTTTGCCGACTCTCCTTCTCTGCATTGCTCTCAGAATGAACTATCTTGATGGGAACCATTTTCACAGTAGTGTTGTTGTCTATAACCCTTTCAATTCTGGAAAACAAGGAAAAGTCACCTTTAGAAATGGAAGAACCTTACACCTCAGTTGTTATCTGCATATCAGAGGGAAAGCCCAAATATGGCAAAAGGTGAGAGATCTAGGTAATGGAGTATTTCTTGTGCTGTACCTCATACCCTAAAAATCTATGTGTTTGCTGCTCATACATTTTAAGCAGTACTAATTAATTTTTAAGTAATCGTAACAGCAGCCCTGCAGAGTACTCACGGTGCAGGACTTGTGCTCCTTTCCATGAACGTGAGGGGTCCAATGTCACCAGCCAGGCCCCACATTTGAGACAGCACCTTTAACCCCTTTGCTGCCACACACATGGAGGAAAACAAGCCCTGAGCTCAACCTGCCTCACACAGAACCAACTGTGACTTCAGCTTTTAGCCTGATGGGCAGCTTAGCTGCCTGCGGAGTTTGCGATGCCCTCACATCAGTGCCCAGCTCTTCCAAGGGAAGAGACAACAGGCCAGATGGAAGGATCCTGCAGGCTAGGTCTTTGCTCAGCTACAAGAACAACAATCACACATGGAAAACCTGGAAATAGTTCAAAACTTAATTACATGATTAAAAAAAAAATCAGCAATCTCTATTTTTAAAATCTATTTTTAAAATTTCACACAAGACACAGATGTTTAATAAACAGATCCCACCACAGTGTCCTAGTTTTCTACTTAAAGAGGAAAAGCCAGTCACTGAAGAGGACAACATACAGTTCTAGATACTCCTTTTAAGGGAAGCTTATAGCAAAATTTCTGTATTGCATAGCACAAAGGGACACGGTGGACATTCAGTAAAGCAAGCTATTTAAAGAGAAGGCTAACTTAGATTTTTAAATTGGACAGTAACATGTTAAATAACATTTCTGAAGCATCTGTACTCTATGTAAACCATAAGAAACTAAAATCTAGTTTGGTGGTTTTGAGTTTGCAGAAAGTTTGAAATTATTGTCATAATGTGGGTTTGGAAGCTCTACAGCAAGTAAAGGAACATTGCCTACTAGCTAAAATATCTGGTTTCATCTGGCTGGGCAGCTTGCCACCTTTCAGATAAGTGAGCAAGACCTACTACAGCTCTTTTCCTCTAAATGTGGGTGTGTCACTTCCCTCAAAAATAAACTTCTCCTTTATTGTGCTACACTTTTCTTTTGTAGGGAACAGCAAAACCTGTTTGACTTTGCATTTTTCAGAAGTAGTAGCTTGTATTTTAAAGGTGTACTTGCTTCTGAACACATGTGCAGCCTCCTGGTGTGTATTCACTTTCCTCAAGCAGCTTGTGGACATTCTTTGGCATGCTGATCCACCTTTCAGGGACGTTTTTTTGGCCCAAGCTGAAACCCCACATTCTTATTTCGTTGAGGTGTTTCCATTCAAGGTAACTGTCATTTTTGAGCTTGCTCCTGTGTCCAGCCCCAGGTCCCTGCCTCTCCTGCCTGCAGCGGAGCTGGGCAGAGGCCTGCCACTGCCTCTGCCCCTTTCATAGAATCATAGAATCATAGAATGGTCTGGGTTGGAAGGGACCCCATGGATCATAGAGCTCCAACCCCCCTGCCACAGGCAGGGCCACCAACCTCCAGGCCTGGAGCTACACAAGGTTGCCCAGGGCCCCATCCAACCTGGCCTTGAACACTTCCAGGGACGGGGCATCCACTACTTCTCTGGGCAGCCTGTTCCAGCACCTCACCACTCTTTCTGTAAAAAACTTCCCCCTAATATCTAATCTAAACCTTCCCTCCTTTAGCTTTAGTCCATTCCCCCTTGTCCTGCCATTATCTACCCTTTTAAAAAGTTTAATCCCCTCCTGCTTATAAGCTCCCTTCAGGTACTGGAAGGCTGCAATGAGGTCCCCCCGCAGCCTTCTCTTCTCCAGGCTGAACAAGCCCAGCTCCCTCAGCCTTTCTTTGTAGGGCAGGTGCTCCAGCCCTCTAATCATCCTTGTGGCCCTCCTCTGAACCCTCTCCAACAGTTCCACATCTTTCTTGTATTGGGGGCCCCAGATCTGGACACAGTACTTTCTTTTGGTTGTTTTTAAATAAAGCCCACACCTTTCAGACTCCACCAAACTGTGAACAGGAACACATTTTTGAATTTGGGGGAAAATACAAGATGCGTGTGTAAGTGTGTGTGTGGGACAACCGGAAGATGTGAGCTGACTTCACTTCTTTACCTAAAATGCCTGACATCTGTTTTGAGACTCTTGAGTACATTCCTCCAAGCATAGTTAAAGACTTTCAAGATACTTAAGGTATCACCAAGTCAACTGATTTTAGTTAGAACAAAGGCATTTCAATACTAGGTGATGCAGAAATTCTGTCTCCACAGTCACTATCCTCCTGATTGGTGAAGGTTCTCCATTTGTGGAACTGTGGCATGAAATTTTCCTTTGCCATAACTCTGCCTGGGGCCATTATGAAGCTCTACTCCAACCACGAGCATAGTCACTCCTTGACCTGAGTGCATGTTTCCTGGAAATCTACTGATGCACATCTACTGATCCACTCTCTTCATCTTTGTTACTGCTAAACAGTCGTCTCTGGGTTTTGCACACCGCGGGTATTTCCCCACACTACATTCTTCTACCTGAAACCCTGCATGCTCAACTCGGCTTACCTTGTTGATAAACAAGACACCTTTCTTAAGTAAGAGTAAACAGCTACTCTCATCAAACGTCAGTTGCCCACAGGATCCAAACTGACCTGTCCAAAACCTCATATGCAAGGAGCCAATAGAGGTCATAAGCCAAATCTAATTAATTGCCTATTAAGATAAACCTACTTGACATATTTCACTCGTATGAAATAAATACCATATAGAGGGTTCAGAGGCATTGCCCACATGCCTTTCCCTCCTTGCCATACCTGTTTTCTGGAGTAATGCAATTACTAACTGAGGACAAGACGCGGTGCACAAACAAGAGCTGCTTGGGCCTAAGAATGTTCAATGTTAACACCAGATTTGCAGCGTAAGGGTACCGTCATTCAGATAGGGGCATGTAATTAGGCACACCTCAGTGCTCATTTCCACATTAAAGCTTAGTAAAAAGGAAGGACAAATACAATTAGCTTTCCATGCATCCTTAGTATCTACTCATAAAGCAACACATTAAGGAAGTCATTACTGTCCTCTACTTTTGCACACAGATGTTAGAGTTCACAGGACTTGTTGCACTTCGCAAGGCAAACTGCATTATTACTTTGTGTTAAAAACACCGCAGGATGAAATGCCATTTTTTTTCCTCTGGTTACAAGAGGAAAAACATCAAGGTATGTTTAGGAAAAAAAGCTATTCATATTTTCTGTGTCGTAAGGCACACTGGAAAACAGCACCATTGAGTCTATCCAACCATTTACACCTCAGTAGACAGGAGCTACTCCAACTACTTTCCCTCGTAGGAGCAACCTCTGCATTCACTCAGCTCAGATTTTGTTTTCATTCTTTGACCATGAGTTATAGTGCTGAAGATTTATGAAAACCAAGATTCCTGAGCTTCCTGGAGGAGTTTGTTATCTTGTGGGTGAGTAAAATTTTATGATATCAGCAGCATATGAAAGACAGACCAATCAATTTCAGTCAGTTTCTCTAATTCTGAGTTTATCTAGCCAGGGAAAGGACTGATGTTCTTCTGCTGAATCTTCAGCCCATCTCTATACAAGCACTTCTGTGGACCCCTCGCAGACTAGTCTTTCATCATAAAAGCAGCATGACAACAGCCATGATTTGGAGCCTACCTTACTATGTGTGCTTTCTAAACAGCTGTTCTCACAAAGGATACAGCTTCCCTTCCCACATCCGCTTTGTCCCTACACTGATTCACATCCACGGACAGACTCGGGTGGGGGAAGTGATGACAGGGAACCTTCCAATTTCATCCAGACTTACAATGGAAAATCCATTTGGATCCATCCCTTTCATTTTCTACTAGCTACCAGTTGTAACACCTGAGCAGCATCAGTCAACTAAAAGAAACCTCACACCAGTTGAAGGACTTTAATGGCACCAACTCGAAATTCATATGAGTCTTAGGTCGCTTTAGGACGTGCTGGAATGGCTCTTGCTTAATGAACCCGAAAGATGTGCTTTAAGTAAAGAGAACAGTCAACATTAATAAGGTCAAATTGGGCAAAATGTATTAATAAAATAGCAAAAGAGTTACATCTAGTACCTGGCTGGGTTCTCATCCTGTACAGACACAGGAGGTTTATCAGTGAGCTTCTGTGGTGCAAACTGAGGAGAAGGGGACCTTGATGTCTCCATGCCAGGCTTTTGAAGATACCGATACTTGGAAGACAATACAGACTCAGACCTAAGGTGCGTTTTTTCTTCTAAGTGCTGACAAACATTCTCTGTGGAGGAAGCTTGCTGGAGCTGCTGTGGATTAGCACTCTTCAGTTTTCCATTGGAAGCTGCAGGACTCTGACAGAGAGCGGAGTGGCTGGCAAATCCTTCAGTGGAGCTTGGGGATGAGGATGGAAAGGAACGGCTGGGCACAACCAGCAGAGATTCAGAAGAGGTGCCAAGCAATGGCACAGAATTATCTGGTCGTTTGTATTTATCTCTTTTAGGTGGCGGTGGTCTCTGAGGAGCAGGTCCACGCTTCTTGTTCAGCGGCACTGGCTCTGCCTTATGGTTTTCCTCTCCTTTGCCCCTGGACAGACAGTAGTTCTCATTCAAGGTCTGTGGCTCAGAGCAGGGGTGACGAGGCAGGCTGCAATCCTTGCTCTGCTCGCTCACGTTTTCCTGAGAGTATCGGTAATCACTAGGTAACGTCCCAGACCTTCCCCGGCTCTCCTGAGGCAGAACCGCAGGCTCTCGCGCATGGAACGGTCTGACAGATGCCTTCCACTTGTGGCCTAAATTCTGGTCCAGCTGATCCCTCTTCTCCCGTGGGTTTTCCCTCAGGACCCCTGTGTCAGCTTGCCTGGAGGGAAGAACACATCATTAGTGGGTTGCTGATTTATTTCCTTCGGTGCAAGTCTACTGCACCCATCCAGCGAGCCCGAACACCGAGATCACACCCAACATTTAACGCCAACTCCTCCAACCCCCGGTAACTGCATGGCACAGAAACATCTATCTTCTCATGTATGGGCAGACACGCTGTCCCTAATCCAATGTGATGAGTCAAGGCATAACGTCAGGCTACATTAGGGTACGGAGCGCCACAGGATGCGACACAACCTTCGGTTAACCTGAGGTGCGGCAGCGCGCAAGGCACAGTTAAAACGCACGGCGCACTTCCAGCGCTGGTCTGTGCGGCGCAGAGGTTGGCAGGAAATCAGATTTACTTGAGAAGAGGGGTCCTAACACTAACATTTAATTCCCTTTTTGTTTCAGAGTCAGGGATGAAGTGCAGAAAAGCAGTGAAAAATTAATACTTCAGTGTCATTCTACAAGCGAATCGAACACCACGAACTTTAATGATGAACCTGGAGGTTGCATTATGGCAGAATTGATGAAAAAGGAACTGAGTGCAAACAAAGCGCTTGCTGAAGCTAAAAAAGCTGGGAAAGGGAAAATTAACATCTCCTGCAAAAAAAAAAGGCAGAAAAGTAAATTTAGGAAGGATAATATTTTCCAGTCAGGCTTATTTTTAACTTGAACTTCTTTTGCCCTGTCAGCACAAATGACAAACGATGGTGAAAAAGGCCTTACCTTAGACAGAAATATTTTTGGGTTTATTCCAATATTCTACTCTCTCTTTCTCTAGCCAGGAAACAAGGTTTTCACAGCTCCAGGCTTGTGCCTTGCCACAAGACATGTAGTTCATTTGTGCTCACCAGATAAAGGCAAATTGGGAAATAAACAAAAGGCAAGGAGAAGGAAAGAAAAAACCCAGTACCTCTGGAGCTCCAAGAGGAGACAGGTTTGATCTTTGTTTAAAGGAGGCTGAAGAGACACAGTATGCTTAGAAAAGAAGCTGCAACAGAGAAGTAAAAGGCTTCAGAGAGCTGCTAATATCATCTGTGCTTCTGACAGAATTGTCTCTGTATTTGGAAAGAGTAACCCTCTAGACATGCACTGCCCAAGCTTTCTTTTAAGGGACTGAAAGAGGCACCTTTCCCAGCCTAGTTGTAAAGTAAGGCTAACCTGATTTTTCAACTTAAACAGGTTATTAACCTTACTGTACTGGTTTTCAGAATAAGTCTACAGCAATTAGCATCAGCGTACAGGAAAATGAAATTTGAGATAAAAGCCCATAAAAAATAGGTTAAATACATTATAAATTCAAGAAGCAGAAAAAATTTGGAGCAATTACACACTGCATTACTATTTAAATGAAAACAAACCTTTAAAATGAAGTATTGTGGGAAGACAACTGATTAAATATAGGTTCCACTTTCACATCTGTATGATTAAATGACATTCAAAATTATTATTTTTGAGTCACTGGATCTGCGATGTTTTAACATTTATGGAAAAAGTTCTAAAAAAATTCTAGCCATTGTTATTAGACTGTCTGATGTATGGAATTTTTAATACTTGTGCTTGTCACTGATTTTTACACAGTAATAAAGTAGCATTGTACTTCCAAAAGAGATGGCTTTTTCACAATTTAGTTCTTGAACAGTCACATACAAAATCTCTGTCTCTTTCATACAAAGGGTTAAATTTTAAAATTCAGTTTTAATGGGTAAATTTTCAATTTAACATGAGTGAGGAGCTGAATATTGTTTCAACTCAGACATCTTCATATTGCTCCTAACTACAGTTGATTCAGACAACTTCAAGTCATGTGACAAATTCAGAGTCAATTCTGGTTTACGAAACAGTATTTATTGACTCCTATTTTAACACTAGATGAAGGAGAGTTTGAGTAAAATGATGTAAGGCCAGAAAGACCAATGCTATTTCAAGCTGGTTACTTGGTGTCTCTAGAGTCAGTCGGTTTTCCCTAGAGAGCTCAATGTAAGCAGAGCTGTCCTGTAAATAGTCCCACTGATTTTCATGGAAATATTTACCAATTGAAGACTGCAGGCCTGAAGTATGAAAACTGTGTTTAAATCTGCATTTTTTCACTGTCTCAATAACCCACGTGAAACACAACTGTCTCCTAGACAGCCTGTGCCAAAAAATCCCTCAGGCCTCTTCATTCACCTCCACATACTTAAGCAATAACATAAGACAATACAACAGCTTCACTGAAGTGCAGGGCAGAGTCAAGGGCACAGCACAAACTGTTGCAAAGATGTAAGTTACATGCACTACCTCAGCCAGCTTGCAAAGTATACACTGAATTTCGCATGCACATCAGGAGCGGGTGTGCTGGTGGAAGCAAACAGGACAGAGTCACTGATCTGGCACATTTACATATCCAAAACATGTAACCAACTTTGTTTAATGTTACCCTGGCTCAGAAGCAACGACCGCTTTAGCAGTCCTGTCACCTTCCAAAAACAGAGTAAAAGGAAATAAAGAATGACAGCACAGAGACATTTAGAGATGCTACATTTGCAAGCATGGAGATAAAATTCCCAAGTCACATACGTGCCTTCATACAGCTCTCACAAAATTAATCAAACATTTTGCAGGGCCACGGAAAAGGGGTCTGAGGAAAGGGGCTACATTCAACACTTGAGGCTGGTTTGCATTCAGTGCGAGTGGGTCCTCATGCAAAACATGCTTATCACGTTATTTTGGAGAGATTTGAGCTTACTGTTCAGAAAGGAGGAAAAGAAAGCAAGCTTCAAGCCCCAGGAGAACACAGTGGCAAGAACCTGCAAAGGTGTCACATTAGTATCAATACCAGGAAGTCCACTAAGCTACTTCTAAATCTTCCGGCGCTTCACTTAAAGATATGCCCAGAACACAGCGGTTTGGGAAATGAGGCCCATTGGATGGTACAAGGATAAGGGACCACTGAAAGGAACTCATCATTTATAACCAAACATCACAAAGTGAGAGGCACAGAACAGTTTTAAAACATCTGAAAATGCAGTAATTGGCATAATTTTATTCTAGAGAACAAACCAGTCACCATCAAAAATGTTAAACTCTAAGTTATCTCCAAAGCTAAAGCTCCCCCAACCCCATGGTACAAACAGCACAACTGTTCAAATGCAAGAGCCTTCCTGATGCAACAGAGCTGGGGAAGCTCACACCACGATCCCCACCCCCGGGACACAATGGCGGTACAGCTTTGACTGGCAGACTTCCGTTGCTCACTTAACCTGAACTGCAGAGGAAATGTAATCAACAGAATTATGCTGTTGATACAAAGTGGTATTCAATAAGGGTGAGTCTAGTACAGGAGGCTTACACCAGCCTTTTCTACTTGTCTACTCTACCTGCTTCTGGTATTTAAGGTCTGTAAAGGAATTACGTATAGCAGTCTTCATATCTAAATGTGTGCGTGTGTGGCAGCAACCCAACACATGCTTCTAACTGAAAAAAAAAGATGAAATTACTTCATTACAAAAACCAGTCTCTGTGTTTTCAAGGAGCTGTTCCTTTAGAAGAGAGCTCAGCTCTTCTAGAAGAGGTCTGTGCAGAGGGCCAAGAGGCTGCACACTCCTTGGCCAGGTGAGCTTGGGAGGAGCTCTGTGGCCCCACATAATGGCCACAGCCACCAAACACAATGCCACCGCTTGTCACGGTGGGGGGTGGAAATGTGTATTTCCATGATGGCATTAAGTATTTTCTACACAGATGGACAAGTACATCTTTCTCTTTCCTTCCTTTACCCAGGGAATTACAGGCTGGTGAGCCTCACCTCTGTGCCTGGGAAGATCATGGAACAGATCCTCCTGGATGACATGTTGGAGCACATGAGGGAAGAGCATGTGATCCGGGACAGCCAGCATGGCTTCACCAAGGGAAGGTCGTGCCTCACCAACCTGGTGACTTTCTATGATGGAGTGACAGCGTCGGTAGATAAAGGGAAGGCAACCGATGTCATCTACCTGGACTTGTGCAAGGCCTTTGACACAGTCCCCCACCACATCCTTATCTCTAAATTGGAGATATGGATTTGATGGGTGGACCATCCAGTGGATAAGAAACTAGTTAACAGACCGTAGCCAAAGGGTGGTGGTCAATGGGTCTATGTCCAGGTGGAGGTCAGTGACAAGTGGTGTCCCCCAGGGGTCTGTCTTGGGACCGGTGCTCTTTAACATCTTTATCAATGACATCGATGATGGAATTGAGTGCACCCTCAGCAAGTTTGCAGATGACACCAAGCTGAGTGGTGTGGTTGACACCCTAGAAGGAAAGGAAGCCATCCAGAGGGACCTTGACAGGCTGGAAAGATGGGCCCGGGGGAACCTAATGAGGTTCAACACTGCCAAGTGTAAGGTGTTGCACTTGGGTCGGAAGAATCCCAGACATAGATACAGACTGGGAGAAGAGCTTCTTGAGAGTAGCCCTGCTGAGAAGGACTTGGGTGTCATGGGGGATGAGACACTTAACATGAGCCAGCAGTGTGCTCTTGCAGCTCGCAAGGCCAATGGTATCCTGGGCTCCATCAGAAGAGGGGTGGCCAGCAGGGACAGGGAGGGGGGTCCCATCTGGAGTTCTATGTCCAGATCTGGGTGTCCCAATACAAGAAAGATGTAGAACTGTTGGAGAGGGCTCAGAGGAGGGCCACAAAGATGATTAGAGGGCCAGAGCACCTCCCCTACCAAGAGAGGCAGGGGGAGCTGGGCTTGTTCAGCCTGGAGAAGAGAAGGCTGCAGGGGGACCTCATTGCAGCCTTCCAGTACCTGAAAGGAGCATACAAACAGGAGGGGAATCAGCTTTTTAAAAGGGTAGACAATGGCAGGACAAGGGGGAATGGACTAAAGCTAAAGGAGGGAAGGTTTAAATTAGATATTAGGGGCAAGTTTTTTACAGAGAGAGTGGTGAGGTGCTGGAACAGGCTGCCCAGGGAGGTGGTGGATGCCCCGTCCCTGGAAGTGTTCAAGGCCAGGTTGGATGGGGCCCTGGGCAACCTTGAGTACATCCAGGCCTGGAGGTTGGTGTCCCTGCCTGTGGCAGGGGAGTTGGAGCTCTATGATCCTTGGGGTCCCTTCCAACCCAGACCATTCTATGATTCTATGATTCTGGCTCCATTAGCTCGGGGCATACATGCTCATGACTGAAATATAAAGGCCAAATAAACACTAAGATGGGGAAATCAACCAAGCTTCCTTCCCAGTCCAGACACTTCAGCCCCCCAGCAATAACACAACAGGCTGTTCTAACAAAGCAGACACAGATAAGAGTAGTATAAGCTATTTCAGGTAAGTCAAACCATGGAGACACACACACACACACAAATATACATACACGCACACATTAATAGGAGCCTGCCAGCAGAGTCAATGAACAATTACCAAAATGAATCATTACATATAGATGCCTATCAGAAAGATAACATTTTTGTTTGCCATAAAAAGCCAACCCCAAAGCACTTCCTTTGTTTGCCCTGTACTCAGGATTTGACTAAATCTGGGCAGAGGTAGAATGATCTGATCAAATGTCGTAGTTCAATAAATGAAAGCCACTTCGATCGACTCAACGTGTCTGATTTTTATCTGTCTGATTTACAGTTTCTTGAGAACACTTCAGGCCAAGCCAAACAGTGCCACAAGACACTCCAACTTTAACCCCCCTGACTAGATAGGCTTTGCACAAATGCATTAGCCAACATTTAAAAAATTCATCGTTTGTTAAAGACCTGACCTCTGTGCTGAAGTTTCACCATAAAACATAAGCACGGTTATGTAAGCAGCAACATGTCCTGCACTAACTTCCTGGTAAAGGGGAGCCAATGGAGTGGCTGTTTCTGATTTAGCTTAAATTCCTTCTCAAGCACTACAAGCCTCACTGGAAAAAGGCCTTCATACCTGACAAAGGTCCCTCCACAGAGCCCTCTCCCTGCCGTAACCCCCACAATCAAGGCCAGTTTTGTAGTCCCTTTAAACTGATCTAAATGCAGGTATTTTTAGAGGAGAGGCTGTCTCCTCCTTAGTCCACCCCAACTTTGTCTCCTTGCTTTCCCCACTGTATGAGCACTAGGAATTGTATAGCCCCACAGAAAACTGGATTAAGGAACCGACCTGGCTCAAACCCATGCATTATGTGGCTTAAAGCAATTGTGAAACACGGTCGGTGCTGATGCCTTTTTCAGCTGTGAACTTTATGTGCTGAAACTGTTTTCATTGTGTATTTGCCTGGTGCTTGGCACAGTGGGCTCCAAAAGCACTTCTGCAACAGCCCGCAAATAGAGAGCGCTTTCTTCTACCCAGTACAGTTCCGCCTGAGACCACAACACGATGCTACAGAGTGGGAACAGGACGCACAGGGTGAGACTGTGCAAAACTGAGGAAAAACTTTGAGGTCTAATACCACATTTTAATCCACAATGATACATACACAGTCAATACAATCTAACAGATTCAGCTCACCCTAAAGTAGTCTCTCTACAGGCAAATCACACATTGATTCCACTGGCCAGGGGACCAATTTAGTTTCCCAAACATAGGAGTCTTATCCTATTTCAGAAACTTTAGAGATTCAGAGCTCCCCTAAGAGGTGGCAGCTGAAGCCAAGTGGGGTATGCTGGGCTGTCTCAGGTCTCACTGGACACCTGTGTTTAGCCAACTCAGTCGAGCCTGAGTGTGCTGTGGTTATAACTTGAGACAGCAGTTTGCTCACATGCAGACATCTTTCTTCCAATAGGCATCCAAATCCGAGTCCCACATGCTTTTTTATTTCAGAGGCTCCAGGACCCCTCAAATTGGCTTTACTATTGCAATGCCAAAGAGACACCAGAACACAATGATCTGAACATCCAATACAAGGGCAGTTGTATTACTAGCAGTCCATTTTTCTGATGAGCACTGTGTCTATTGCTACTGAGTCAGTGCGGCAAGCAATGTCCACCACATAGAGCACATGAAGCAGCTTCCAAAGATGCCAGATGAGAACTTCGGCTGCAAAACTACTTAGAAATCTTCAAAGTCAAATGCATAGAATAAAGAACCCTCCAGAAAACAGATCCTTTAATCACCATGATGGCTGTACCGCAACAGTCACACTAGGAAGAGGCACAGCACGTAAGTCACTACCAAGAAGTAAAGCTGTTCACTGCCATGCTCTGAAGAGACAGATGATGGCAACTAGCATCCCAGAAGCAAGACTGAAGGAAATGATCTTAAAGCCAAAGCATGTGTTAAAATGAAAATAATATTGAATGCTGAATGATTAGAGAATGTGCACTCTTTCTCCCAAAACTAAAACAAACACAAAAAATCTATTTCACAGAGTGTAGCCCATACCACACCACTGTTACGCTACAACCCATTTATTGTGGTGTGTCTTGGTTCTCCAGTTCTGCCTCTGAATGCCTGTTATCTGTGGCTTAATGGTAGCTATCCGTTTAGTCAGTCGCACTAAGTACAGCGTAGTTGTTGCATCCAATGTGATAAAGCAAAATGTCACTCCAGCTTAACAACCCTTGCATTATCACCTGGCTTTATCGCAGGATGAAACATGATAACAGACACCGCTCGCCAGTCGGTTGGTCTCACCAGAATTTCCTCTCCTCTCCTGCCTGCATGGCAACATACACAGCAGTGGGTTTTCATCTGACATTCTCTTTCTGAAAACGTTAACCTCTCTCCTCACAAAAATCAGAAATCAATTTAACAGACCCCCTCTAATTCTGCGGTAGATATTGCAAGGGTACGTTGATAGATGAAATGTAGGCCAGTCAGTCATATGTAACAACACCACAATGCATAGGCCCACAGTAAAAACCAAATCTGATTTAAATTAAATTTCTTATCACAGCATAGAGGCCTTTATGCAGAAGGGAAGAAGCCTGTAGGAAAAGAGAAAAGGGAGGGATGCTTTTCTTTCCTTAGTTCAGAAAATAAAAGCCCCTCCTCCACTCTGCTGCACATCAAAAATCAATGATAAAAAATAATTTTAGTGTTTGTATTCTTACTTGCTTTATCTATTGCATGCCTGTCCTAGCACACAGGGGATTGCAGGCATGGAATTAAAATAACTTCTGCTCACTTAAGTCAACCCGTTAATGTGTTCTGTACTTATGCACTGAATTCAATCATCATAATATCCCAACAGTATAACAAGAGCCATCATATTGCACAAATGGCAACCACTGCAGAGACAAAAGACAGTACTTTCCAACACACAAGGAAATCACAGTCACGTAAAAATAAAGCTGAAAGAAAAATGATTGTTTTGTCAATTTACTACAACAACCCAACCCAAACCCTACACACATTCCAGTTGCCACTCCTTTGATTTTTTTTTCCACATCTATACTTTTTTCCCCCTGATATGCTGTTGCTATTTTCTTGTTGCTCCTACTACTGAAAACAGCTGCTTGCAGCTGAATAAAAATTCACTAACAGAACAGAAGCTATAAAATGAAACACTTTGTGAATAATAGCTAGGTCACCTGGGTTTCTCAGGCAAGCACCAAAAGGAACACGTAGCTCATCTCTAAAGGAAAAAAAAAAAGAATCCTAAACCAGTTATTTAAATTAATTAGCATGCATATGCACACATTTCAATAGCCATCTTTTCACTCCGAGCCACACTCACCGCTTGCTTCCAATAGTCACATCCAATTCTCTTACACTCCCAGCTACTATCTCCTGCTGCTGTGGAAAAGGTCTTCGTGCGAGCCTGCACTCACAGTCACTCGCTTGCCAGGAAAACGACAAGATGAAAAGCTCTCGCACCACCCCTAGCTGAGAGGAACCCCGAGCTTGGCACCCCGAGCCACAACAACGGCACTGCAGCCCTCTGTCCAGAAAACAAGTATTTTCAAAAGGCACTGCCTTCTCATTCCAGCCTGCACAGTGCCAACTGCGAAAACAAAAGCTGCTACAAGCAGCGCGCGTGTGCGAGCACATGCACACCCAGCACCTTAGCTGGAATTAACTCACGTTTCCCCCCTATTCTCCCAACCCATCAGTGAACAGAGCAGTCGATTACACTAAGCAAAATAAAAGCCTGTACCAAGCATCGCATCGCTCCTAATTTGCTACTGTAGCTTCTGCTGATAAGGACAGAAGACGCAGCCTGTACTCAAAGAGCCAGAGAACAAAAGAAATACTGTATGAATTAATACTGAAATTTTCTGTTCAGAACTGACAGGAAAAGGTAATTAAGGCACACGCCTCTAGCTGCTTCTCTCATGCTCTAACAGTAAAGACAAGACAATCTTACCAGGATTTACAGCTGTTTACCCATATTCATTGGATACGTGAGCTTTGCATCCTTACAAATGTGCCAGCCAGTTTGAAAGCCTCGCAGAACTGAATCTGTCTGAACCTCTGTGTCTCATTTACTGTAACACAGAGGATTTTCAAAGCCATGCCTCACAACAGCTGGCTTGTTTTTGCCTGCTTCCTATGATTGACAAGTTCATACAAGCTCCGTCAACTTTAACCTTGATAAGTGAAGGCTCGGTCTGTATTGTATGTTACATCATCAGAAACTTCTGACCTCAGGGAAAAGATCTCAGGGACTTCAAAGCTTTTCCCTTCCCCCTTGCCCTGGATTTGGTTATTAAAAAAAAAAAAGGGAGGGGGGGAGGGGGAAGAAAAAAAGAGATTTAAGAAGTCCCTTAATTTTCTAAGGATTTTTCCTTTCATTTGTGCAAATCACAATCTGTGCTTCAGCAACAACAGTTCCACAAGTTTTAAATATTTAACATTACTTTAACAGATCAGCGTGCTAGGAGGCTGCTTTCTAAACAATGTTCAAATAACCAAGTCTTTAATTTCAGAGCAGAGTCTTCATCAACAGCCCTCCAGCTTGAATTCTTTTGCATGCGTTGTGTGTACAGGCGCTCTCCTGCAGGAGATTCTGCAGGGAAAGAACTAAATGCTTTCATGCTGCATGAGCAAATTACCACCCCCACGCTCCATCTTTAGAAACCAAAGGCATCGTGGCCTTCATCAGAGCAAAGCTCAAGCTCCTTTCAATTTTTCTGCAAGAACACATGAAAGGCTATTTAATAGATAAACTATGGATAAGGCTTTAATATGTTTTAAGAGATCATTTTAAAGATGAGCACTTTAAGAAGAAAATGTTATTTAAACTGCACGTAAAATCACATATAGCGGTTAGGTATTATGATACAGCACTGATATCCAGTTATAATCCTCTCCCTAAATAATATATAATCCTCCAGCTATATATATCCCTCCCCTACAATTTTTCTCTTTCCCAATGCTGTTTACTCGATCTCAAGATAGAGACAGAAAGAAACTCACCTGTTTACGTAACACAACACGGCTGGTTAACAGACTGTAGCAAGTCTGGTTGGCCCATGCAGAGAAATGGAAGTTATAGCTGTTATGCTACTCTTTACTCAAATTTACTGGCATAAACAGTCTCCTGTGTGACAGCAAATCATAATCCCTGCTGCCTAAGGGCTTATAGTGGAAGATGAACATTTCACAGGCTAGTTTTTAGCACCAGAACACCATAAAAGCCAATCCATACATTAGAAATATATGAACTGCTGCGCTGAGGAGACAAATCAGCCACCTGTTTCCAAAGATGCTCTTCAACTTAAGGGAAAATAAAACATAAGATGATTGTTTTACGTGCATAACCAAGGGACACTATGCCTTACATTATCTCTAATCTCCCCACTCAGCTGTTATCATCAAAATAGCCACAAGAAGATAGCTGGATTTCAAGTGATGCAACAAAAACTTCCTCTTAGACAGTTTTCATTCCCGTCCTCTTTCCAGGGAAAGCAGCAAAACGAAACCACAACATAAAAATGGACTAATGCTGACAAAATCAACTGCATTTCTCTCTCCACAAACATTTTTTGTGCCATTCCTTCTGCCTGCCCCCAGTTTCACTACTTTCAGAATCATGCCTAGGACTTCTCCCAGTTTCTCATGCTTGGTAACATCAGCCTTTGGGGGCAGGAAGGAAACTTTCTGCAAGAAGAAACTACCCTATGACACTTCTTTTTATCAGACCCCGGTGGCCTCCCGTGCCCCTGGCTGCCACTGAATGCACAGTGGAGAAGAGATGTGCCAGCAGCAATGAAGTGAAAGGAACTTCACTCAGCAGTAAGAAGCTGGAAGTAGGAGAAAAGGGGAGACACGAGGTGTGGCACTGACCCTGAAGTCTAGAAATAGGGATGAACACTTCACCAGGCAAAGGCAGAGGGAGAAGCCACACTTCAAGGGCGTGGGGAATGAGCAAATTGGATGGGGGAGGCACGGGCTACATTACCATAGCATACTGTAAAGCAAGCAGAGGCTTTGGAGACAATCCAGCACCAGCGTAACGAGATCCAGCAGCTGCTGGTGAGCCAAAGCAAAGCACCTCACTGACCTGCAGGATATGCACCTGAGTGGGGCTGAGCATGGCTAGGGGAATGAGGAATGGGAAGGCAACAGGAATACTGTGCAAGGTGTGGCACTCTCATTTAGCCACAACCAACCCCTGATGTCAAAAATAAAGCATTTGGGGTCTTCCTGAAGAACCACACATCTCTCAGGTCAAGCAGCCTAGAACTTTTAAAATGGACAACAGGAGGAAGAAAAAGACAAGTGGCACAATTCATCGTGCCTTGATCTGGAGGTATGAGAAGAATCTGGTTCAAAACTTTGCTACTGAAGAGCTACCCTGTGTCAGTGGCCATATGTATTCAGATTAATCATTCTTGAAAGATCAAGAATCCACATTGTGGCATTTAAGTTTGAAAAGGGCATTTACATACATGAGAGGAATATTTTTAAAAGGAACAAGACAGATGGTATAATTCTAAGAGATATAACATGTGACAGAAAGAAGCCATACATGAAGCTCAGAGAAAATGCATAATACCTACCAAAAAACTCAGAAGAGCACTCTTTCTTTCCTCCCCCTCTCTCTCCACTTCAAAGGCTGGATTAAAAAGTAATTAAAAGGACATCCACCACAGAAGCAAAGTGCTACTCAAATGAGGAAAATCCAGAACTGCTGTAGGAAAAGATGTATAGACAGAGTAAGGGCAAAAAAGGGGGGTGGGGGGTGGCGGAAAGAAAAGGTGCTAAAGCACAAATCCTAAAGGTGTTAGAATAAAAAAATGTAAAAAAAAGAGGCACTTTTTCAAACACAAGTATTTTCCAAACAGATTATAGAGTTAAAAGTACAACAGTACAAGTATGTGAAGAAAATAAGGCCACAGCAGAAAATTGGCATGGAAACCCCTTAGCATCTACGTGAGCAGGGAACAGCCTAGGTGGAATTATTCTAGTTATTCTTGGATCTGTTCACCATTCAGTGGGTGGTCATGAGTTACCTGGACTAGATGATAATCCCCTAGAACTCTCATAGGAAATGGCTGAAATAGCAGCTGTGATACACAACTGCCCGTTCCTCTGGTAGTTCAGCAACTGCTTAAGCAAAGAGACACGTGCAATCTTTGGAGCTGGAGGGTGTGAGGGTGTTCACGACAGGAAATGAGAGGAAGACAGCAAAAGTAGAAAAAAATAAAATCATTGTGAATATTGGAAACTTCAAAACCATAAACTTAACATCTAAATTAAGTCAACAAGTAGAAATTATATGAACTGACTCAGCAGCTGCACTAACTAGTGCTAAACTAGTGTTAAAATCACCAAGAATTTTAGAGACACTTTACACACAGACAACGGTGATCTGGCTGACAGAGACTATTTGGATTTTTACAAAATTCTAAAAACAAAAATAAATATCCTCCTCATCAGAGGCACTTAAAAATTTGCCTGCCATGAGACAATGTCCTCACTTGTATCACCACACAATTAACAGAAGTGGTTAGATCTAGATGATTTACAAAAGGGGTGACAAGAAGGTGGCAACTGTTGCTGCAGTGAGGAAATGATTCTAAGTATGTTCTGAAAGGAACATAAGGGAATGGGGAAAGACACAGAAAGACAGGCAAGACCATACAGCAGCTTTCACGGAGGAAACACCCCAACCACCCCCACAGAAAACTATCTTCTTCTCACAACACATCATCCCCAAAACCTATGGATGTCAGAAGCCAGTGTGGGTCTAAAACCAGTTAGACACTTTTCTAAAAGTGGAATTAGATGTTAGGAAGAAATTGTTTATGATGACAGAAGTGAGGCCCTGGCACAGGCTGCCCAGAGAAGCTGTGGCTGCCCCCTCCCTGGCAGCGTCTAAGGCCAGGTTGGATGGGGCTTTGGGTCAACCTGGGCTAGTGGAGGGTGTCCCTGCCTATGGGCGCGGGATTGGGACTAGATGGTCTTTGAGGTGCCTTTCAACCCAAACCAGTCTGTGAGTCTATGATTCAAGGCTGTGCTGTCTCAAAGTGTGATATTTATTTAGGTGTTGTTAGTCATACCTACTAGCACACTGGGAACACACAGTGGCTCATGGCAATGAGACTTGTAGCATTTACAAGTATTCACAGACACCTCAGGCAGACAAAAGATGGCAGGGGACTATGAATAAATGCTGCTTGACTCTCTCCTTTGTTGCCTCTATGTGCATGGGAAGAGCTGCAGAAGTGCTCTCCCAGTTTCTGACAAGATACAAACTTTGAAACAGCCCAACACTGTACTTCATCATCCATTAGTCCATATGATACATACAATGAGATCACTGGCAAAAAGCGATCTGACAGATGCCTCAATAATCTGTATCTTAATGATAAAGAAATGCTAATGTAAATAAAGGGCTTCAGCAGCTCACATTTGTCAAGTTTTTGTTAATAGCTAAGAGCCTGTGAGGATGCCTTGGCTCTCCTGCACTTCCTCCAGATGATAAGGACAACTGCTGGAAAGGGGAATCTGTAATTTATTTTTAAACTTCATGCAAGAAGACATTTTCACTTGTAAATCCATTGTTATTAGGAATTCGGGTATCTGAAGCATTACTTCAACCAAACCGGTATGTTCTGGCTGCAGAAAAGCATGCTTTTTTCTTCCTTTAACTGAATAATTAATCTCCTTCAAAAACCTTAAACCTCTGTAACAGTCCTTGTGATACTTTAAATGCTTTTAAAGAGAGGACACTTCACTTACAAGCTCTTGAATAAAATTAACATAGAAATTGCTAGTATACTGCAAATTAGATTAAAAAGTAATCAAACATTTTATAATTTATTTCCTACTAAATATTACTTTTTATGTCATTCTCTACTAAACAAACTGATAGGGAATATTTCTTTCCTTTAGAATTTATGTGGAAAAAAATTACAAGAGCTGTAGATGAGGTGTAGAACAGAGAACTTAGACCTCTTTTGCACCATAAAATATTGAAGCTTGTTAATACATGTATGAAACATTTGCCAGAGCCATTTTTAACTGATTTGTAAGGAAGCAGTTGCCCAGGATTATAACATTTCTTCCTGAAGAGGGAGGAAGCTGAAGATATTTTGCTTATATATTTCCGTTTAGAACATTAAACTTGGCTTTTTAGGTCAACTTAGGCATCAAGAATGATTTTTACCTTGGTTTTGTATGGTAAAAGTTGTTCCTCTGTCTTCAAGAGCTGAGATAAGAGCCAACTAGTAAGGTATGAAAGGTCTAAAAGAAATATCTTACAGTGTTTAATTAGAGTTGAGTCACGCTGTGGTCCCATAGTTGATGTGCACATGCACTGGCACTTGACACCTATTAAATGTTGAAAGATCTTCTGCAACCAGTGATCTCATAAATCCTTTTCCACTTTTTAAAATTAAGCAATTTTCACAGACATCACAGAAACAAATTAATAGAGATATGAGTCAAATGTTCTTAGAAAGTAAATAAGAGCAATGGCTGTGAACATTGTTAGTAGACGGCAACTTTAAAAACGAAATCATAAAGAACTATTCATTTGATGCAAATTGACTTTTATGTGTGCCATGTCATCCTGCAGGAAGCCACAGACTGCAGGCCAGAGCACACAGTTCCAGACTTTATCCTTTTGAAGGGCTGTGTTGGTTTAGAAATTATGGAGACATCCACAGGGAAGTGAATTATATAACCAGCAGAAGCCATTCGACAAATACGGAAAGAGAGGCCGGTTTAAAGAGGGACACAGACTTTACATCTGTAAAAAGCTAAGCTTTTCTCATTAAACTGAAATAAATAAGAGGAACATCATTACAAAGAAGAATAAACTTTTGGTTTACATATCAGACTCACGTAACACTTCTGAAGCAGTCCTAAAGTTAAAAAAAAAATGCTTAGAATGTCATCAATCATCAGGATAAAAATATTCAGCTCATGTCAGATGTCTGTGTGCATGCCTGTAAGTTCCTAACAAGTGTGGCTTGGTTCTTGCATAAGAGATGATAATGGCTACTGTGGACTATTGCTTTAGCTTCCTATAAAAATAATACTCCAAGCTATTAAACACTGAATTTCAGAAAAACACATTGCAGCTTTTCTAAGAAGGGAGATAAAACAACCTGAATTCATTGGAAGCACTCAGTAATCTCAGAGGGGAAGAATACAGTCCAAAGATGAAAGGAGTTCACAAATTATCTTCATCAATTTAAAAAAAAAACAAACCCAAATTTCTGAAATTACGTCAATTTAGGTTTTGCAACTGTGTACTAAAAAAAAAAGAGTACCAAAAAAACTTACTGTAGCAGAAAACTCAGTAGGAAAAAAAAATTGCTTACCAAGCACTCTCCACCCCTCTTGCTTTTTTTAACCACTTGCTGTTACAATACTCCAGCCCTTTCTTACTCTAGATTCGGTGCATTTAAAAGATTCATATTTCTCCTGAAAATAATCTGGGAAGTTGTTACAGTAAACGTTCACATTTTATATAACCCCCCAATTAATTAATTTTTATTCTTTTTTGCCAAACAGCTAGCAGGAAGGGAGTCCAGAGGCACCCTGTAGCATCAGACGGTGTCTAACCCAGAGGAGACACCCACAGACTCCACAGTTGGGTCCCCTGCACCTCTAACCCACACAAATGCTGAAGGGCTGCTCCTGTATCCAGCATCATCACGCTGGCTTTGACAGCACAAAGGCAACCACAGCCCACAGGCCTCCCTAGCACAAAATAAGGGCTGTCACCCTTACAAACCCAAATTTTTAAAGGAAGTATGAATTATAGCCACAATGAAGACCTTAGGTTGGGTGAATATTCACGTTCTAGAATATACCATGGATTAGACAGATTTGCTAGCTGTTTGCAGATTGGTAGCTTTTGAAAGTAGGAAACTAAATACCTTTAGGGCAGATCAAAAATCATAAAATCAATTCATGTCATGATGAGTCCTTCTGAGCACAGGAACGCCTTGTTAAACAAAGAGTACAGGGAAATACATATTCTTTCCCATAGGACAGCTATTCATTGTAATGCAGTGGTACTTCACAACACAGGAATTAAATGCCCAAATGAGACATTTTATAGTTAGTATTTTGTCTATGGAAGACACATCAGCCCTCTGCATAAAACAGCACTGAGGAAAATACTGTGAGAGAGACCATTTTACAAAACCTGCAACACAGCGAAATGGCCCAATACTACATCTGAAATAGTATGTTAAAATAGGCTTTGGCTTTTAAAAAAAATATAAATATATATATATAAAAAAAATGCAGCTGGTGCCCAGTCAGGTGTTTTTCATGGACTTTGCGATTATAAGGCAAGAACTGTGCTGCACAAACACTGCTGAAGTGCTGGTGTAGGAGTATTATTCACATGCTTTTGTGACTAGGGTTCAGCACTGGTGGATGGAAATGGTTTTCCTTGTCCAGAGATGCTGTCTGCCTACAGAAGCACGTCTGCTCCCGGCTGAGTGAGCTGCCACCTCCCCTCTCCCTCCCCTCCTGCCCAATCTCGGCTCCAGGCGCCTGCGCACACAGTCGCACCCTCCTGGGCTATTCATTTTGAAATCATTACGGTGAGTACAAAGGGCTCCAAAGAATTAGAAAAATAGCAGATGGTCTCTTCAGCTGGGCCATAAGCAATGCAAAATACAACCATAAAAAGCCACAAACAAATACTAATTTGGTGTAAGCGACTGGAGTACCTGTTTGCCACAGTTCATAACTGTGTCTCCCCCCATGGAGAGATTAACACCACTTAGGGAAACGAGGAAAACCCGTAGAAATTATTATTCCTATACACGTGCTGCTTCTGTTCCAAAGAAGCAGAGCTATCAAACCCGGGGACAGCAGCGAGCGCAAGCTCCCGGTCCAGCTGCCAGGCGGCACTTGGGCAGCCGCAGTGTCAGCGACCGCTGAAATCACTGCTCACACATCACAGCAGCTCCGGCAAACTGCGGGCCAGGAGGAGGGCACCCCCCTGGGTGCTGGGCATTTAAGGATTTTAACTGCGCTGTGCATGCAGCCATGCATTTGAAGAGGGTCTGAAAATATGGCAGAGTTTAATTAAAACATGAATTAACTGAGAATAGCGGAGCTGATCAAATGGGAAAACAATTTTTGGTGGCTTCTGTTCACATGATGCACTCTGCAAAGGCACAAGGCGAGAAAGGTCCAACTTACAGCACTATGGCGTTCCAGGAGTACAT
Source organism: Zapornia atra (assembly GCA_013400835.1). NCBI lineage: Eukaryota > Metazoa > Chordata > Aves > Gruiformes > Rallidae > Zapornia > Zapornia atra. Next base: position 219,347 of record VZTU01002994.1, on the reverse strand, counting down.
CATCTTTGCCAAGCATAATACTGGAAACTCTTTTGGGAAACCTCAAGCATTCCCTACACCCCTCCCCCCCCGAAAACTGTAACTGATAAATACAAAAAATATCAGAATCATCTCATGCACACAAATAAGACTCATCTGGCTCAGAACAAACTGTAATACACTCAACACTTTGCAGTTTCTTCAGACTTACCCTACAGCCCTCACAGAATTGATCCTGAGACTGAAATTTATCATGCACGTTCCAAGTACATGGCAAGAAGGACAGAAACAAGGAGGAAAAAAAAGGAAGAAAAACAAAAAGACATTGCAAAATCTCTGAAATCGTCATAGCAAAACTTTCAGCTTGGGTCAGGAGAAGATCGGATCAGAGCTGCCATAAAAAATTTCTAAAAGCCAAAAATTGAGACACACTTACCTTACAGTGCAGCTCCTTTCATCCAGATTGTTAACTTTAGAGAAAATACGCTCCCCATCTTCCTTTAAATCCTCTGCTTGCCTCCTTACTTCAACTGAGACTTCCTAAAAGTGGTTTACAGCACAAGTAAGACACCCAGTCATCATGTTTCAGACTCCTCAAAAATCTATGATTATGGAACCACTTATTTGTGGGTTTGCTCTGTTTGAATATACATGAAGTCAACAGCACAGCATGTCTTAAGCTTGTTTGGATTTAAGTGATACAGTATGCTGTGACCTCTTGCGCAGCACTGCCGACCTGGCTGTGCTTGAGTTCCTGCTCTATGCTGCTGATCTACAGAAGAGCTGAACGTTTATGTAAACCTTCACAACTTCCATTTGGCAAAGACAAAGAAAGAAAGCAAAGAAAAAAAAAAAAGCAGCAAAAGAGGTTACAGGAGGCTTGCTCACATTTTACAAGAGGCAAGTACACACCAGCTTTTGAATCCCTGAGAGCCTACTTTAGTTTCTCAGTAAAACACACAACATCGCCGTTCCAGAACTTTATCTCGCTATCTTCAAACACCCACACCCAAAGCATAGCTTTGCATTACAAACACTGAGCCTACAGGAAATTTAATTGCACATTAGCACTGGAATCATCTGAATCATATATGTGAAACAACATCTTTATTTACTTGGGTCTCCGGTAAGCATCTCCAATGCATTTATCACCATATTTTCCAGGTGCCTCAACAGGTGTCTGCTTTTTGCCCCAGGAGGCCTGTACTGAACTTAAAGGCCCTGACTAATAAACCAGAAACGCATATATGGAATAGATTATATGATGATTTTTTTTGCTGGGTAGGCAATTATCTAATAATTTAGTTAATTTAATTTTCCAAATAACTTCCAGGTGAACGTTTCCACTGCTTAGAATCTCTACCCTAGTAAATTACCTGCATAGCTAAGTCTGCACGTAAAGTTCAAAATAACTTTTTCCAAAGCTTAAAGAGCACAGTTGCCTAGGTTCCTAAAGAACCTGCTCTGGCAGGGGGGTTGGACTCAATGATCTTTCGAAGTCCCTTCCAACCCCTACGGTTCTGTGATTCTGTGATTTTTAGAGATTGAGGTATTTTGTTTCTTTTTGACCTGTGCCCATTCTACTCCCTGTACACACACACACAACACACAGAGGTGTTGTGTGAATGTCTACGTATGCACACACACAAGTGGGGAGCAGGAGGAAGCAAACATAACCTAAAGCCACATTGCCTCAATTCTTTTCTTGCATAAGGTGAAGTTCAGCACAGGCTGAACACACCAGAACTCCTTATTCGTATCAGGCAATCTTGCAGCAGGTTGAAAAACATCTTTTAAACAGACAACTTGAGACGCTGTTTCTGTTTACTTCCCCTGCCACCTGCCAACCATTCCCTGGTCTTACTCAGTTAAAGATTAACTTAATATTTACTTGCAAGCTGAACAGACATTTGGCATTCTCTCTAAGGAATAAATTTATACATCTTAAATCAAGCAAACTGACATAAACCACTAAGCAGTTTCATTTGTTGCTGCAGTGTAGCTTTACCATTAACAGGCGGATTTTTAATCTCTAAACTTCATTAGGCAGAAGTTTTGTCCTATGTAGCTTTTGCATCAAGTAAGTTTTGAAGAGGAAATCCATGGAAAATTAATAGATCATTTACAAAAATTAACAAAGGGATATATAATTTCCCCTTCTAGCATTTCTCTTCACAGATTCAGAGAACTGAAAAAGCTTTAAAATGGGGAAGGCAACCACACCAATGAAGAAAAAAACCCCCAGCTTTGTGAACTTTGATCCTCCTATGCCTCTACTGCAAAAAAGAGGGTATTATCAAATCAACTGGGTTGTCTCCTTCCATCTGGCCACAACACACAAGAAATTCCTTGGTCCAATTGCTCTTTGCTACACTCAATTCCTGTGCCATACAAACTTTGATCTTTTTCATTTTACTTAGGAAAGCTACCTACAACAATTACTCCCTCACTGACAAAAGGCAACCACCCCCACTACACTGTGTTTCTAAACTGGAAATGTTCATAAAAATTATCTCATGCTCCTTCCACCACTTTCCTGCCCCCTCTCCAGGCAACTTAAAGGATAACGTGAAAGACACTTGTACCTGTTTATAGAAATCAGTAGAAGGGGATGATCTCGACCTCTCATGGGTGTACTGGGGTTTCTCATGTTGTTCGTGGCTGGCATCGAGGATGTTATCAGCTGAATGGTACCTTCCTGAGCTCCTTGGCTCGATCAGCTTCCGCTGCTCCTTCCACGACGCCTGATACTCCGCAAAGGTTCCCAAGCGCTGCGGCTGGTCAGATTTCACAATCCTATCAGCAGCCTTAGTGCTGCTACTGTGATGGGCGTTATCTTTGGAAGCATATGCAGTTTCAAGTCCAACAGAGGCTGCCCGACCTCTCCTCTCATACCATGACTCCTCTCCCTCTTGTACACCGTGACTTCTCCTGTCTGGCCTCTCGGGCTGCCCCTCACCTAGACCGCAGGGAGCTGGCTTCTGTGCCGATTTCCTATGTGCAGGCTTACTTGTTTCTTCAAAAAATTTCCACCTGTCTGCAAACGAGCCCAGGGCTTCCTCAGATGTATTTGGACGGCAATGAGCATGGCACTCATCCTCCAACATGCCCACCTCATTCATCTTCTCCGGTTCAGAGTAAGACTTCATCTTCTGCTCTGCTGTGAACCTCTTCCTGGCTCCAATGCGAGAAACGTGATGAGCGCCGCTCCCTGTAGGGTTGGGTTTGGCTTGTGTAGCCTCAAGGCATCCAGAGGCATCTTCAGAAACCAAAGCCAATAACGAAGAGTTGTAACTACCAGCTTTCTGCTCGGGTGACCTGCGGAGATACTCGGCAGGGCTGGGCTCCAAGTCCCGCCGTTTGAAGGATGTCGCCCTCAGAACCCTGGCCTGTGCTTCTTTGAGATGATCTTTGTAGGTGCTGGTGAAGTTAGTATCTGGGGAGGTGGTGACATTTTCTGCCGAATCTGGCTTCCAGGTCTCACTGCACTCCTCTGTTTCAGATGACCCTACTAACGTAGCAGTGCTTCTACTTTTCTGCAGCTTAGCTCGCCTCATTTGGATCTCATTTCTCAGGGTCGTTGCAAAACGATCGCTCCTCCGTGCCTGCTTAGATAAGTGAGTATCAAATGGGGCCTGTCGCTCTGTTACTGCTTCTGGGCTGCTGCCGCACTGTTTTTTCCCTTCCTGAGCTAAAGAGTGCAACATGGGGGTCTTCTGAGGAGAAATCTTGCTACTCTCATCTTTGCCCCACCTAAAATCTTTCTGAGCAGACCTGTTTTCATTGGCAAGGACACAGCCCTTTACATACTCCTGTTGACCGTACCTAGTTTCACTTTCCTCAGAGCTCCTCTCAAAGTTTTTCTTTTGTCCAGACTTTTCAGTCTGATTGAGTTTTTTAGCTTCTTCTACTACAGCACACCTCACCTCCCCCTCTCTGTCCACTGGGTAATGACTACTGTTCTCATACCCTTCTGGTGAAGATTCAGCAGATTGTTGAGGTAGATAGTATTTTGGTTTTTGGACCATTGTGACAACCGCAGGATTTTCGTGAGGTCCAAGCGATGCATCAGCCCCCACTGCAGGTTTCCAGCTGTCATCCTTGAGTTGTAGTGCCTTTGAGCTTCCCTGAGCAGGCTGTTTTGCTGTCACGCAATAGTAACGACTCTGTCCAGTGTTGTCCACCTTCTGTTCAGCAGCACTGTTTGAAGAGGAGGAAGTGTTGAGCAGACCAGCTTGGCTTGGACTATAGCCATGATAATGATCTGTGGGCCATTCCTGAAGGCCACCATAGGACAGATAATGCTGCTGGTCTTTAGGTGCAGCCAAGGCTCTTGCATTGTGAAAAAAAGTGCTTTCATCGCTGTACTGGTGCTGATGGTGGTAGCTGTAGGTAGGCTGTGCAAACCGAACGTCGGTGCTGGACAAGGACGACTGCAGTTTGTTCACAGTTCCTGCATTACTACTGTACCTTTCACCAGTCGAAGAAAAAGTGTGTTCTGAGCTGAGATCAGATTTATAACTCGAGCTGCTGACCCTCCTGTCACAGGCTCTGGAGGGCCGCCGCTGCTGCTCCACAGTCTCCAAGTTCCAGTCACTCCTGGGCTGAGACCGGTTCAGGGCTGTAAAGTGCTGCGTGCTGGCACCTTCTGAGTACACAGGGCCGTGGGCTTTCTCGTGGCCTTTGGTAGCAGCAAAGCTGTCACTACGAAGAGGTGGAGGTGGAGGGGGAGGAGACGAAGACTTCTTCTTATCTGGAACATACCAGACAGGTCCAAAACTGGATCTTCCAGAGCTAGTGAGCTTGCCATCAGCGAGTTCCTCTGTTCTGGGATTTTTATTGTTCTCATACTGGATGGGAGCTGGCAAATACCCAGGTTTGTCCTCTACTCCACTGCTGTCATTCAAGAACTGGCCAGACTTGTTTCCATGCTTTGCAGTCTCCCAGTGGCCCACTTTGTACAGCATGTTCTCTGTGGAAGAAGTGTCTGCATTGGATAGAGTGTGGTCAGGGGTGCTAGAGCTTGTGGAGAAAGACCCGTAGGCTGAATCCCTCTTACTTTGGCTCCCTAGATGATCAATGCTACTATTAGACCTTGCAGAAGAAAGTCTTCCATACTGGGCTACTTGTGGAGTGTGGTCCCAGCTGTCCATACTTCCCAAAGAACTGAACTGGTCAGAAGTGCGATGCAGACTTGACTGATCCCATGAGTTGGACAGGTCATGAGAAGAACAACTACGGTAGGAAACAAACAAAAGAAACATCTCAGCATAAATATATCAGTCAAAACTACACTACTCCCACATAATTATAAATATACAGCCACCAAGACTGAACTTCTCACCTTCCTTCAAGAATCCTTACCACTACTGGTTCCTCTGCCACTCTTCCCTCTCCAGAAACGTCCGATTTGACATTGTACTTTGCCCGGATCATTTGCCTAGGACACTACTTCAAAAATCTTGCTGCTTCTATTGTTTTCATACCTAATCAGTTTTGTTCTCTTTCTTTTCTATCTTTCACAGCACCCACCTCCTGTCAATTCAACACACCAATGCTGAGACAACAGCTTTTCCAATTGTTCTTACCACATCTCCCTGTTTGAACTTCCCTGGCAGCCCCTCCTGAATTCAAATTCTTGCCCTTGCATGCAAAGCCCCTTGGTAGAAATCCCAGAATTATTCCACTTCCCTGTAGCTATAATTATAAGAAGCATCTATCAAATCTTGGGCAGTAAAGAAACCTGCACAAGCCAGCAATGAAATTAGATTAGTCCTCATACAAAAAAGAGACTGATACAGATCATCTTTTTTTCCTGTCAAAAATATTGCAAAGGTCAACTACACAGTCTTTGGAATGCAGTATTAACACAACACTTGCTCCCCCCACAATTACTATAACACACCCACACCCATTATTGTAATATTTTTTATACAAAAAAAATTACAATATTGGTCAATTTTGACCAATTTTCCATTGGTCAAAAGCAATTTATGTGAAATAAGAGGAGGTCTACTCTGTGCTTATTTTTTTAAAGTATTTTATTAACAAGCTACAGTAGCACTGGCCTCATCTTGTGGGGTTTCTGTTCTTTCATTCTTTTATTTTCAGCATTTTAAAACATCTCACTGAATACTTGGAAAGAGCTTAATTTTCATCCTGGGTAGATTCTGTAGTTCCCATAAAAAGCGTTACGGTCATTATTAAGATCTGCTTTGCTAATGAAGAATGTAAGCCAGGCAGTGCTATGAATAGCTGGTATTTTCCCCTCTCTTCATTCAGCACTAAGAAGATACTTGGCAGGACAGGCTCAATTTGTAAGTCTCGTGTAGAACTGCCAAATGTGAAGGAGAGTTCATCAGCACAAGAGGTCAAAGCCCTGCTAGAAAATGCCCAACAGAAACCCAGCAGATGAAGCAAAAACTTCAATGAAAGGACAGGAAAGTTTCTGATGGTGTGTTACTAGAAAGCATGGGCTCCTGTGGTCCCTAACTGCAGGGCAACCCTCCCAGGAACCCTGACACCGAAGAGAGTCCAAAAGCTGTTTCTTTGCCCAAGCCTGGCACCCCAGGTTATCCTTCTCTCAGTAGCATTTGTAGAGTGGGTTCACAAAAGCACCTACACTGCTGGTCAGCACCTGGCAGGTAAAGTCCAGGAATAATCTACAAACACAGTCCTTGGCCACTTTGGACAACAAGCCTCCCCTCCGACCCTGGGAAGAGTTTCTACTTCTGGGCATTCCCAGATATGACATCACATCAGCAAATTAGACCATGTGGGATTATGGACCAAGTGTAATTGACCCTGATTGCCCTAAAAACTCAGTTTAAGCAGTCTTCTCAAAGCATACTTGCCTCAGACCCACACCTATAAGGTCAGGAAAAAGTAGAAGAGGTTGTTCATGATTGCAACGTCCTCTATTATGGTATAATCTACTGGAAGAAAATTCAGGGTCTAAAGTTTCTGCACCTTCATGTTCTAGTGCACTTGGCCTTAGTCTAGGGTGGGGTAGGAAAAAAGTCCACATCCATGTTATTAAGATATGACTTCTGTCTTTCCCAGAAGACTCACCAAGGGAAATTAAGGCACAAAATACTTAAAAGGTCTAATGTTCCAGCCTTCTGTGAGAGGCACCTAAACCTAGCCCAGTGCTCCCAAGACAGCTTACAGTTTTTGAATGAAAGTCACATGTAAAAACTATACATATAGTGGTGGATGCAGAAAGCTGAGCTCCAACTACCCTCTCCTACCTACAATGATATAGTCTCTTCTGGTCTATTTGTCTTTCTCTAGCTTATCAAAGGTCTCCAGTAGACTTGAAAAAACTTCCCACAAAACCCCACCAAAAATACCCCAAACCAAAGAGAACACCCACAGTTTAATCTAGCATCTACCTAGGTAGCAAAGGCAATTTTCAGAGTGTTGTTTTGTCCAGCTGCGCCCCACCCCCCAACAAACAAAATCCAGGGATATCCTGCTTGGAAGAGAGTGAAAGCATCCTTCCCCCTGATGGAACACTCCATGTATTAAAAGTGGTATTTTTTTTCCACACAGACAGAAAGAACACAGGCGCACTCAGAAGAGATTTTATTTTTTCATCTTAAAATACCATTCTCAGATGCTTGGCTCAGGGAAGGACAAGAGTGCAAGGATCCCATCCTGGAGCTATTTCTGTTATCTCCTTGCATAGTGCTGCTTTCAGCTACAGAGTGCTGTCCCTCCCATTCGGCTCGGTGCTGGTGCTTCTGGGTTTGTGAATTGTACTTTGAAAAGCTGGGAATCTCTCAAGCTGCTCACCTTCTCTTTTTGCAGACAAGCAAGCCCAAAGAACACCCCTCTGCAAGTGGGATCCTCAAAATACCCAAGTGGCTGGGCTGGGACTCTGGGAATACTGGGACTCCAGCAGCTGCAGTCTGAAGCCAGCTCTGTCACTGAAACTGTCTTGGGCAATAAACACCAGGACTGACAGATCTCCCAAAGAACATCGCTTTTCTTTCAAGTGGGCAGCACAGGCAGCCAAGGGGTTCAGGCTGGCAGTGCCCTGGGATTAGACTCTGCTAAAGCCACTAAATCTTTCAGCAGCATCTGAGAAAGCAGAATTTTCCATTTTCAGCAGTTGCTGTTATTTCTGATATGTGGGGCGGTGGGATTGCTCTATTCCACTCCCTTCTCCCTTACACCTACATTTTCCTGCCCAAAGCTCACTTCAAACTGGCCTTGAACCAATTTTTTTTTTTGCATTGTTTAAATATTATGATTCACCCAGGTCCTATCAAATTACACTTTGAGATACATATCTGGTAATATTTTACTTTTACAGCGTACAAGAACAACCTTCAGGAAGAATAGGAGGCATATACTGATTCACAAATTGATCAGAAGACTGAGTAGATGTAAAGTAGGAACAGTCTTGGGTTAGCACTGCAACCAAGAGCTCTATAAAATTTGTAGAAGTTTCTGCATTTTTTTTCTATGTCCAAGGATTTATTACTGTCTTCAAATGTAAAGTCTAATTCAGCCTGTCTACATGATATTTAAATGCAAACTCAATGTAAATCAGCAGCAATTATAACAGAGGACTTGGAAATTATAATGTGCTAAAATTCTGCTAATGAAGTATCACAAAATGCATTTAAAAATCCTTTCTGTCTAACTGTTAACATTCATACTTTATTCAGGGGCAGATAACAAGTTATTTTAAAAACAGGGAGCTTCTAAAGACAGCAAACGATGTAAAGCCAATTGTAAAAGTGACATGGAAAATGAACTACAATCTTTAAAAAGGCACATTCTTCTGGTTTAACTACCACAATAAATTAACATCAAGAAATAATGATAGAGAATTTATAGCAGTAGGTACAGAAAACACAACCCTACTTTCCAAATTAGGATTGCGTGCCAGACTCGGTTTCTTTAAGTCTCAGTGTAACTATGGCCCAATGGGAACTGAGAAGAAAATAAGCAACAAAACCAACCAAACAAAAAAGCAACAAAAAATGCTGAAGAGCGTCACCTGTGCACAGGAAACAATGAAGAACCTGTAACCAGGCACAAACAGGCACTACCCAAAGGTTTAACGTGTCACAACTGAAACTGCATGGGTGACAGCCTTCCTCCCCTGGTGTTGAATGAGACCAAACAAATACTAAGTTGTTTTAAACAGGGACTGGAAAATTGTTGGTCTTCTTACCTCCCCATGCAAGCAAGAGCACAGCTGTAGGGAAGATGTCAGAAAGACAGTTCAATTAATAAAAGCACTAATATCGTAAAGTCCCACAGGAAAACGTACTGCACCCTCCCTTTAGGAAAAGACTTTGTACTAGTCTGAAACTGTGTTTTGCTATTTCTTCTCCCTTTACTGTTTCACTTTACACAGGGCAATTCTGATGGTTTCTTTTTGCTGACAGAGGTTCAGGGTTTTACCAGCGGCCACGGAAAGGAAACGCGGGAGAAGAAACACACCTTGCGGAGCACCTTGAGAGCCAGGTCCTTACCTTGCAGTCACACGCACACACCACACACTCTTTCTGAGATCCCCTCATCCATAGGGCAAACTTCCCCCGCTCCCCCTTCAAGCACTGCAAGGCCAGGCCATCCTAAAGGCGTTATCATGGAGGCATTTCACGTTCGTGGCTTTAACACTCAATGTCATGACCTGGGTTATTGCTGCCTCCTCACCGGAGCTCTGTGCGCGTAAGCTAATCACTCACCTTGCGTGGTAGCGCGAGTGCCAGGAGACGCCAGCGCTGGAGGAGGAGAGGTGTGACGTGGCTGTCTCAGGCTGGCTTTCTGTAAATTTGGTTGCGTGCCAGGAGTGAGGCCTGCAGGCTACATCGTTCCTCCTGAAAAGGAGAGGCAGAGCGTATTGGTTTAATGCACACAGTTCAGTTAGGTGACACCCAGCCGAAAAAAAACTCCCAGGGCAGTAGTCAGACACTATACAGAAGGGACAGAGGCACAGGGACTTTAGATGAGACAACCTTCTACATGCATGCCAGTTTTGAAAAGACACCAGCATTCCCTTAAAATGCCCCAAATGCAGTGAAACATCAATACTCTCCAAGGTCTGTGCTTGAGTATTTGGGGGGTGGCTGGGTGTTGTTTTTTTAAAAAAAATTATTTGGGGTGTGGGGTGTTTTTTATGAGGGGTGTAGGCAAGCAAACGGATTTTCAAGGATGTGACAACAGTGAAAGGTAATACTGACACTTATGACTCTTTTACAACATGTCAACAGTACAGTGGGGCTTTGGCAAGGTGTTTACGGGAGGAGATGAGAAGAAAAGAGCTAATGGACAGGAAGGGATAAAGCAGGCTACATTGTGTTTCATACAAGTTAGTAAGAGTGATGTAATTCATAATTTTAACTCCTCCCAAGTTCTACTTCAGCTCTTGAAATGTTTGGCACCCTAGGAATGCAGGTTTGGTAACTCTGGGGCTTTTCGTTGTTTTGGTTAAAGAACACACTTCAAAAATAGTTCAGCAATTCAAAGTCCCCTAATATCTACATGGATATCACTTCCAACTGTACATGTCCCTGTAACTGAAGAGATTCCCTTCTAAGAGGAACAACAATTGTTGTTAGAGTTTTGTACCTTGCAAACCTTTCTATAAAACAGCTCCATACACCCCTCTGCCCCTTCCCCCTGTTCAGGACTTAGTAACAGCAGCTTGCATGTCCTTCCAGGGACTCGCTGTTCGCAACACCTCTCATCGCTCATGAAATAAGTACATTCTTTCCCCCCTGTGTTAAAATAAGTCTCCTGGGTGGAATTCAGTTACTTCTGTTTCAGTGAGCAGATGCTGAGCTCGGGCCATTTGTGTAGACCCTCTCAGCTGCCCAACAATGAAGTGGACACTTCTTGAAGGTAATTTGTTCTGCCCTTCTCTTTGGCTCATCTTGGGGGAAGTGCAATTTAATATTTAGAGAAGGTGTAAGATGAGACAAATCCCACCCTTCCAAGTGACAGTCTGAACCAAAGGCTTACAGGACCCTTAGTTCTTGAGGTTTGGTGGGTTTTTTTTAAATGTACTTACGTATTTTGCCTATGTATTTATGAAGTATATTACTGCAAGGTTAAGTAATTTGTCCAAGTTACAAAGTAATTTGCTAAAAAAAGTTCCCTATTTTCAAATTGAACTCTAAAGGCAATTCTATGTTTTTTTAACTCAGTCCCCCTTTTTATAAATGGTTTATCAGATGACCACTGGATATAGAGAACAAAACTAAAGCTCATTATAAATCCAGTATCTTCAAAACAGGTCAAATTTGAGTACATGGGTTTTTGCAGTATATTCAGGAAAATCTGATTAATTCAATGATGAATTGCCTTTCCAAACTCTGCATGCAGGACTACAAAAGGAGAATAATAATTCTACAGGGAAGCTGTAATTTCTCTAAGCAGTGTAGCATCATTACAGTCACTAAAAAAAGCAGCAATTGTTTCCATAAACAAAAGCCTACTCTTCTTAGCATGACAAAAGAGAAAACAGTTAAGCCGAGCATCACTATGTTGTTCTTTCTTGGAAGAATACAAAATCCAGAGAGTCAGCAGAGGACCCCAAATAAACAAGTACAAAAGATTCTGCTCAGCCACACAATGCTGGGCTCTAGATGGTCCTTGCATAGTCCAAGGGGCCCAAGCCTGTGTTCAGGTATGGGGAAAAAAAAATTTAAAAAATCAAACTCAGCTGCACAGAACACCAAAGAGCTCCTCCTCCCCCTCACCCCCCAGCTCACCTCTAACGGTACTGATATCAGCTTGGCAAATCGCAGATAACTATTTGGACAAATTCAATAGACCTCCTAGGCATCAGTTCAGCAAGAAGGTTTGTCTAGTATGAGACTGTTCATTTTTTATGATGCACCACTGAGGAAACAGGAGACTAGAAAACTAGCACAATACAAACTATGCTTGGAACATGAAGGAACAAAGGTTGGGGAAGAGGACTTCTGCAAAGGTTTGCTATGGGTTTGGCAAACGATAGAGGAAGTCAACCACTGGGAAGGAACAGAAGGGATGTGCTGCTAAAGTCAGTACTGTACCTCATGGAACTTCTCAAGATCTTCATAAGATAGTTTCTTGCCACAAGAACATCATTTTCAGATGGCATTTTCTGTGCTACAATATCCACCACCACTTTCATCTTCCTGAGCAGCCAAGCAAGGGGAGGAACAGACTGGACTGAGTCGTGATGTAAGGAAAGCCAAGTGGACAAGAACTTACAAGTTCTGTTTCATTTTTTTGCGTTTATGGACACACATGTATTTTTTGAGAAGGTTTTTTGTGGTTTTATTTTTTTTCTTAGACATAATAGTTTGAGAACAGCCTGAAAATATTAGCAGGATACCTGGAGGGTGGAATCACATAGACAGACAGCTGCTTTCACTGAAGTCCACAACACAACTAAACATTAATTTATAGTGCATAGTCAAAAATACCTTCCACTGGATTCTCACCATTTAATTACATCTATTATTTCCTGCACTTCAAGAAACAGTTTTTTCTAATGATAAATGGAGCACAGCACGGCCACTGATTCCAAAATTTAACACAAATGGGTAGAAGGACTGAAAAGATTGAAAGCCTCAAACCAGGAATATTTCACAGGCAACTAAAGAAGCTGGAAGCTGAGCATTTATATTCTAATGCAATAACTCTGTATTAATACTGAGTGACAGAATGAGATCATCTGAACCTACAACCCAGAAAACCTCTAGCATTAATGGAAGCATTAACAAAAGCATTTCACGGAGAGTGTCTCTCTACCAGTGCTTTTACAAAAGCTGCTGGAAGGAAAATGCTGGTAAGCTTTGAAGATATGATACAAAGGGAAAAACCTCACAATTTTTGTTCACTATAATTAATCTGCTGGATAGCATTCTCAATGAGGTGTGCGTGCAAATACTTAAGGAATAAAACAACCTTCCCAGTCCAGTTTTGGGGTATACATCTGTCCTTGTATGCTTGGAAATCATCAAGAAAGGCATTCTGAATTTAGATGTAAGAGACAGTGACTGGTTGCTGCAGCAATATTGAGGAGGTTGCCTGGATATAGAGGCAAAGAGAAAGAGTCTATCTCCTTGACCAAGAGAAAAAAATAACTATATTGGACAAGCAAATTTATCTGTAAACAACACCAGAAGTCAGAAAAATATCTTGGACAATGAAAACCAGACAGGAAATTGAATAAAGCAACTGAACTGCCTCAGCACACAACAAAAATATTAACAAATATGAGCCACTTCCTCTGCTTTCAGGCACATTCTGAACCCCTGGAGGTACCCTTCCCATAGGTACCTACCACGCAGGCTTTTGCAATTGGAGTCCCCAGGCAAAAGGAGGACAGGCAGTTCCAGGGACGTGGATCCAGGTGGAAAGCATTCCCTAGGATTTATTTGCCTGCTACTGTCTCCTTCAAGCCCTCTGCTGAATCAGCAAAGACAGAAGGCTGGCTCACACACAATCATAAGACTGCAAATCTTTCCTTCCAAGTAGTAGCAGCTACACATGACAGAAACTGTATGGTATTTCTGGAATAGAAAACTTGCTGTCGCTCATCTAATTACTGGCCTCTCTAGCTCAAAGAAGTGTTTTTAGCACTAGCAGCACTTACACGCCCAAAGACACTCTGACCCACCTCAAGAACAAGGTAATGAACAGGGATTTGTACAGGGATTTTCAGGTAAACCTTTGGAAATGTCAAAGTGAGCACAGAGTCATACTGGTGGGGCATTTAAACCAGGACTACCAAGCCACTTCCCTTTTTAAGGGCTTCTGTTATTTCATAGAATCACAGAATAGTCTGGGTTAGAAGGAACCCCAAGGATCACAGAGCTCCAACCCCCCTGCCACAGGCAGGGCCACCCACCTCCAGGCCTGGCGCTACCCAACGTTTCCCCATGCAACCTGGCCTTGGAACATCTCCAGGGATGGGGCATCCACCACCCATCTGGGCAGCCTGTTGCAGCACCTCACCACTCTCTCTGTAAAGAACGTCCTTATGTTGCCCAAAATTTACCAGTCCGTATGATTACTTTCCAAGCTAGATCTAAACAGCTCTTCAAAATGGCTGAGCGTGTCTGGAGGGAAAAAATGAACCAGACAAAACTCTTTTCCATTTCACTAAAATCCTCCCTACCCCGCCCGGGTGTCACCTAGGCTGACAAAGGCTGCCCGAAGGAGGATAAGGAGGTGTCTCAACCGCGTTACGCACAGAGAGAAGCAGCTACCTGCAGCCGCCGGGCGGGGCTTAGGACCCGGCAGCAAACCCGGCGGCCGCGCCGCCCGGGCGGTGAAGGCGGCCCCGCTGCCGGAGCTGCGCTGCGCCGTCCCGCCGTCACTCACGGTAACTACCCCTTCCCCAGGACACCGAGGCGGTACGCTGCTCTTCTGAGGCCCTGCCGTATTCGGGTTTTTTCCCCGTTCCTTTCCGGCAGCTGCAGTCCCCGGGCCGCTCGGGAACCCGGCCTCACCCACCACCCGCGGCCAGGGTTCCCCCCCGCGGTACATGGAGCTAAGCGCCGGCTCCCGGTGTCAGTCCCTGCGAATGCCGCGCTTCCTGCTGGTTCTCGGTACCGGCTGCAGCAGGAAATACGAGCTGGTGTGGGGCAAGGATTTCACGTTTTCTTCTGATTTAAAAGGAAGGACGAGTCGGTGAGCGCAGTCAGAACTGAGCTGCCCCTTGAAAGGGCCGCTACAGGCTGCCAGCACTAATTCACCCAGTTAAAATTGGTTAAGATTGTTGTAGCGATTCTATCAGAGAGCCTTTTAAAAAGATAATGTATTTTTACAGTCACTACAGAACCTTTCTGGGGGCAAAGCTGCAGACTGCAGTTTGACAGTACAGCCCCTGTGTTTCAAAGTGGAACCCCCCTGCAAGCCTCCTGGTTTGAGAACTGGTCAGCGCAGTCAGACCCAACAGCCGCCATCAGAGGAACATTCTTCTCCCTCCACCAAGGCGCAACTCAGACTTTGCAGCGGGGAAGCAAAGCCTCCCTGCAGCGCTTTGGTTTTAACCCGGCCCAAGCTCATGTTTTGACAGCTGCAGCAGAAGGTCCAAACTGCTTACGGTTATTTTAAGCTTCGCCTCTAACCGGGACTTTGCCCCGGCTCCAGTGTAAGGCACATGGCTACCAGGCCGCCCCTGCCTGCGCAGGAGGACGCAACGCTATGGAAACGCAGGAAGGCTGCAGCACTGAGACCAAATGCAAACCTGCACGTGGGCAAAGGTCAAGCGCACAATACGCCGGCATTCTCAACCCAGAAGGTCACTTGGACACCATGAAGGGTGTCTCACAAGGTGCCCTCGGCCTGTATCGAAGCCAAAGAAACCCCATCACACCGCAATCATTTGGCCTACGGGAAAACAATCCTCTCAGGCACTGTTAGGACTGCTAGTTACAGGAGGGGCTGGTCTGCGCCAGCCTGGCAAGCAAAGCCAAGAAGCTCAGTCTTTGGGACCTCCGCAGCAAAGCCACATAAGAAATGCAAGCAGCTTCTTGTGCCATTCTCAGTAATTCAATACATCCATGAGTTATCCTAATCTAGGCTCAAATGGTTGTCATCAATTCCATAAAGAAGCTTTAGTTTAGTGCCATACAATTCTCTCCTTCCTTCCCCTTGCCATTTTCAGCACTGTCCTGCCTCCTGACATATGTATCATAGAATTATAGGACTCTCCTGAGTTGGAATGGACCCATAAAGATCATCAAGTCCAACTCCTGGCTCCACACAGGGCCAGCCAAGTCAAAGCATGTGTCTGAGGGCATCATCCAGATGCTTCCTGAACTCTGTCAAGCTCGGTCCTGTGACCGCTTCCCTGGAGAATACCTGTCTATATCTTTGGATGTAACAGAAAACCAAGCACAGGATAATAGCATCCAAAACTTGAGGTTGAACACCTTTCCTGAGCACAGTTACTTTCACACTTTCTTATTTTCTTTGAAAATGGAGAAAGGGGGAATTGTGTATGTGTGAAAGAATATGAGAAGGAAGAAAAATGCAGAAAGCACCCTGAAAATTTCCGTGCAGCAATCCCATATTAAAGGATCCCCTTCAAAGTAAAAAATTCCTATTATACAACACTTTGAAACAAACCTTCACTGTCATTCATAATGAACATGAATGATTCAAAGAAGGTTTCTTTGTATTTTTTATATATATACTTTATATACACACACCTATATGTATATGCAAGTCACTTTTTAGGCTTTTAAAAAGTCAAAATATGCCCACAACTTCTCTGGCAAGGTTGATGGTTTTGCACGTCAACTACCAGATGTTGGTCTTCCCTATGTACCTACTAAGATGTGCATAAATCTGACCCACAGTCTGCTTCTTAATTTGTCTCCTTGCTCCTTTCTAGAGCAACACAGCCTGCATCACAGCCAGAACTGCTTCGTTGCCTTTTTGTAAGCTTGTCCTGCTGCCTTTCACTCAGATTCTGCCTTGGATGCCCCAACTTCCACTGTCCTGAGCCTAGAGAGCAGCACTCTAGCTCACACTGTCCATCCAAGTGAGCCTTAAATATCCTTTCACAGTGAGACAGTAAATTTAGGCTTTGTTTGGGTGAGCCCCACAGTGACTGCATAAACCCTGCTCAAAAGCACACAAATGTGGCTTTCCTAGCTGAAGCAGAGACATCAGGACTTGAAATTTCAAGTTAACTGTGCGGACACATCACACCCTTGCTTTTAGAGAGATTAAGTTTAAAGTATATAAAATGCCTGTTAACAGTGAGCAATAAACCTGGAAAACTCCTGATAAATGTTATCATGGTAAGTATTTTAAAGCAATACCTTTTACATCTGCAGATGTATAGTGAGGTTTATAAAAGCAACACACACCATCTCCTCTCTTTCACTCTTACTGCCCAAATACAAAAAATGCCCCAATGGAACTTGATTTGGGGTGGAAATTTGTTGAAGGTTGTTATATTAGGTGTCTGCTGAAGATTAAATGGAAATGCTTTCCCATCAGAATTGATCAGGTGCTACTTATATGAGATTTAAACTCCTAGTATGCCAGTTCAGTAGCTTAGGAAAGCGTATTTAAAGGTGAAGCCCTTAATACCAGAAAACATCAACAGCAACATTACTGTTAGTTCAACACCTACATGCTGCCTTCCTAAATAAACACAGGAGGGCTGACATACACAAGTTTGAATTACTACTGGCAACACTCAAGCCATACCAGTGTTTTTTTGTTTTGAGACCCTGCGTCTCTCCATTAACAGCAGCATGCACCCCATCTGTTTGTCAGAGCCACCTCTCCTCAAGTATTAGTATCTATTCTTTTGGGAAAATCCCCTGTGACATACTTCACTGGAATGGGATGAACCAACGAGGAAAACTAATCAGCCTGGTATATGAACAAACTCTTCTCTGCCCTCAGACAGCTGAGCCCCGCTGTCTGCATCCCCTTGTCTGGTGACAGCTGGATTAGCCACAGGCGAGAAACCGCAGACGTCCAAGACTCTGCGCGTAACGAGCAGAGACACACACACACTGCAGCAGGAATGACTTCTTGGGCTCAGCAAAACCTAAGAGAAGGAATACGGGGAAAAAAATACCAGCTACCAGGACCAGTAAGTGAATTTATACAGAACAAGAAACTTGTGGCTCAATTTAGACTTCCCTACCCAAAAAGCTTTTCTAAACCTCTGTTGAAACCAGGCTGGTCGTGGTGGCACAGAGACACAGAGGACAATGCAACTTCGTTGATACTTTATGTGGCAAAATTGTTCACAGAAAGAAATGGCTAAAGCAGCAGGACTCCAGGAATGGTATTTGATCTCTGGGGAGACCAAATTGCGGCCTACCGATACTTAAAGGGGTCCTGCAGGAAAGTGGGAGAGGGACTGCTCACCAGGGAGTGTAGTGACAGGACAAGGGGTAATGGCTTCAACCTGAAAGGGAGTATGTTTAGGTTAGACGTTAGGAAGAAATTCTTCCCTGTGAGGGCAGTGAGGCCCTGGCACAGGCTGCCCAGAGACGCTGTGGCTGCCCCCTCCCTGGCAATGTCCAAGGCCGGGTTTGATGGGGCTTTGGGCAACCTGGGCTAGTGGACGATGTCCCTGTCCACAGCAGGAGTTTGGGACTAGATGGTCTTTGAGGTCCCCTCCAACTCAAGGCATTCTATGATTCTATTGCAGCTTAGTCATAACTGAGGCAAAAGATGAGTGCAATATTGTAGAAAACATTACAATATTTTCCACGTTAATAAATAAATAAGATTTTAAAGCAGAAACTTTCCCTTGAGGCATCTTGGTTTCAGGACAACACAGATTTGAAAGGCAAAAATGCTGCATTAAAAAAGGAAGGGGTAAAAAAAAAAACAGAAAAAAGAAAATCCTCTTCCGGAGTCCTTTTGCACTGCACATACAAGTTTATGTAAAAATTTACAGTACTTCTACTAAATGGGACATTTGGAGCTAGCTATGCAACTGTAAATCACTCTGATATATGGCAATGTTTTAAAAAGTATTTTTATTGTCATAATAACTATTTTCAGATTAAAACAGATATTAGAGTTCTGGCACATTACTGAGCTCATAATTTGGACATGAAATCTCAGCTGCCTTAACGTGTTGGAGGCCTGAGGCATAAGGAGGTTATAGTTGCACAATCATCTTCTGAGGCAACCTCTCCCTCCTCACATCCCAGGGGCAGCTCAAGTTTCAGGTGAAGTTAATTGTTCAATTCCAAGTTATATCCCCTTCTTAATCTCCAACTGGTGACTGCAGCTGTAACAGCAGTATAACAAGAAGCAGTTCAATTTGAAACATGCATCCATCTCCACTGGCAAAGGGCAGATGTTTTCCTGCAGCTTCTTGGAGCACGAGCTCCTCTACTCCTAATGCCTGGGTATTGGGTCTGGCTGACGAGGAGTGATGTTTCCCCACAGCAGCCTCACTGCACTGTGCTGTGTGTCGGTAGCCAGAACAGAGCTGGTAACACACCGGTGTTGTGGCTACTGCTGAGCCACAGTAGCCACAGACATCAAAGCTGTCTCTCCAACAACCCCCCTCACTGGCAGCCTGGGGATGGGCAAGACCCTTGGGAGGAGACACAGCCAGGACAGCTGGCCCACACTGGCCAAAGGGATTTTCTGTACCATATGATGTGTGCCCAACAACAAAAGGTAAGGGAAAGGAGGAGGAAGGGGGGGTGGCATTATTTATTTATGATGTTTGTCCTTCATAGCAACTGCTATACATACTGTAGGCTTGATTGCAGGGAAGTGGCTGGACATCATCTGCTGATAAGGAAGCAAAGAATAAATCCTTTGTTTTTCCCTTGATTCCATGGACAGTCTTTTGCTTTATTAAAGTGTCTCTATTTTGACCCAAGAGGGTTTTTTTTTCTATCATATTTTCTCCTTCTCCATCCTGCTGATATAGAGTGGCTTTGGTGGGCACCTGGCCTCCAGCCAAGGTCAGCTCAGCACAGCCTGTGTTAATTCGGGCTCAATCTCTCTGACAATTTGTGTAGAGACCCTCTCACTCATCCTGCACGGGCAGGTGTAACAGTGTCACTGCTGTCACCGAGAGCTCCTACCAGTCTGTGGGGCTGCAGTGTTGTGCCTTACCCTGAGAGAGGCAAGGCCGCTGCCCTCCTTCCCTGGAGGGGAGATGGGAGCTGCAGTCAGCCAAATAGAAGAAGCTGGCTCCTCTGCTGAGGCCAGCTGTACATCCTGCTTCATTCTCCTGACACTTTATTCTGTCAGAAACAGAGCTGACCTCTGACTTCAGTGCTCCCTGCTGCCAAGACAGTAAGGACACAGTGGTTAAGCAAGACTAGATCCAGCTGATGGTCAGAGAAGCAAGAAGAGATAAGAGTGACCTTTCTTGCCCTGCATCATCTCTTACAATTGAGTATCTGGGTCATCCAGAGACAGTGATACTCATTTTTATTGCAAAGGGACTGGCAGCTGTGCCTGGGGGAGACGAGTCCCTTCGCTTCTGCACACAGTGCTGCACCTCGAGAATACACAGACTTGCCCCTCATGTCCACCCTGCCCAAACCTTCTTCCTTCCATTATGTACACAGAGAGGGGTATGTGTGAATCCTGAAATAGAGGGCTTAATTCCTTCACTCGTGTCAATAACGAGACCCTTCCAAAAATGCAGTCATGAACTATGACTGAACAGTTCACCAAAAACCCCCACACTGAACACGAGGATATCAAAACAGGCAATGCCTCTGCCAAAGATTCACCCATGACAGCCACCTCAGCCCCTGCCCCTGAGAAACAGCGGTGCACATGGGAAGTGGCCGTCCCCTGGCCACCCTGCAGCTTCCAGAGCCACTGGTCCCAGTGAAGATCCCACTTCAGTCCAGCCATGGTGTAAACACACTCAAGTCTTCAGTAAATTAACACTGATCAAAGAACCCCCTCCCGTAACCTAATGGTAACAACACTGTTTCCCTTGATTTAGATACCCTGGGAACACATACAGGCCTTATTTTGAGCAGATGGATAGCAGCCTTAAAACCACTTTGAGCTGGAAGTTTAAAAGTGACCAGACAACTCTGATTTCTGGGATTCCCAGAGCAGAGCTGATCTTGTTTATTGGATAATGTTATTGCAGGCTTTTAGACTTATTTTGCAGAAAGTAAATGTGCCAAGATATCCACCCAATTTAACATCATTAGGCTTGAAAGCTGGGTTCAGTCACTTCACAGTAAAATAAAAGCTATTTTCTGAGCAAGATTGAAAACAGAATCACTTCACAGCACCACCACCACAAATCTTCAATAGATTATTCGTCTTCCAGCCCACCTCACACCAGACCTTCAGATCTCAGTCTTTAGTCACCCTAATTAGCACCAAGAGTAAGTTTTACAAGAGAGTCAGTCTGGCAAAAATAAAACTCAAGAAAACCACAAGTTGAAACACATGCTTGGATACAAAGAAATCAAATCAGAAACTACCTCAACAAATTTCCAAGGCCACATTAGTTACAATGGCATGATGAAATACGGGGCGCGGGTTGGGGAGCTCTAGCTAAAATGCATAAATAGTTACTCCTGCTACTAAAGCTCATGTGTTAAAAGCCACAGGGGCTGGCTACCAGCATCCCTCTGAAGTGACTGAGCAGTTTAATAACTGAATTAATCTGTGCACTTTTCCCACATAAACCAATGCATGGATCCTGATGCAAGGTATCTACAGGCAATCACACAACAAATAACAATAATACATTCACACACAAGTTGTGCCTGCATCACTACTTTCAAACCCAGGGCAGTGAATGCAGCTCTGCCCAACTGAATACTCAGCTTTTTGCATAATATGTACTAGATTTAGTCTTCTTCAGCTGGAAAACAAACTCAGGTTGTAACACTGGTGCTAGGGTGGTAGACAGCTCCCTCAGGGAAGTTTAAACAGCCTCAACGAATAGAAAAGATACCTTTCATATAAAAAGATCACTGAAAAAGACACACTGAATACTACTTATGAGGTCCAAGTGATTAATGAAATTTTATAGCTTTATTTAAAGTTCAGTATGGTCAGCAGACACATGATGTGTCTGCTATGCCTTGTTATGTTTTATTACAAATCAACAGTAACCCACAGAAGTTGATCAATACTTCTGGGGTCCTGCCCCACAAATACAATGGGCAGTTCCCATCCAAGAAGCTCACACTGGAGGGAAGCTCCATTAGCCTCACTAGATTAAGGATTTCTCTAATAGAGCTGGCTGCCTTGTCTGGTCATCACTAAGCAGATCGAGACAGAAACACATCTTGAGCCCACGCTGCTCTGGCACCCCACCTTCAGAGCATATGTTCTTGAAAAGCAGGAAGCAGTAACTGCCTGGCAGTGAGAAAGAAATCCCACTCGGCTAAATTTATCATTTAACAACCCCTCCCCCTTCCCAAAACTGCATAAAACAGTGTATTTTATAGAATTCCCCCCTCCCCACCCCACCAAGTTTTGCTCTTTCCTTCCCAAGGAGAAATCCTACAGTCCCTTCTTTAGATTTAAAGACAGGGGGTTTTTCTTTGTTTACAAACAATTTTGGCCTCACACACTTATCAGCATACTTGTTTCCTCTTTCACGATTCATAAAAATACTCTTGCAACCTTGGGTAACCTCTGCACATGTCAGCAAACTGCTTGCAGCCTGGAAAACTTTCTCCACGGCATTTTCTTCTCACACCAATAAAAGCTCAAGACTGGAAAAGCTCTCAGAGCACAGCACTTTAAGTTTCTCTGATAGACTCTGCTGCTACTCCCTTCATCCTGTGGATACATACTTGGATGAAGGGACCTGCCCAACAAAACTAGCTGCAGACCTCTCAGAAAGTAGCAACTGCGAACTACCCCAGTGCACCACCTTGCTGAGGGAGGATGAGGGGTTTTGCTCCGCAACACAAAGCAGGCTACAGCCAGGTCTGCTTGAGAAATGGGAAGCAAACTGGTGAGCAAACCACAAAAGAGTCTTCTCAAAGTCACCTCTCCCAGACCTGCAGACTCCACTTCAACAACGCTGTTATGAAATTTTAACCAGATGCATTTGAAACAACCCCGTATGGCTTCCTTCCCTTCTGTACAGGTAAGTTAGTAAGATACAAAAACGCCCAGAAAAAGGTACCCCAAGCACTTGCTTATCCCTGTAGGAGCAAGGAGCTGCTGGAGCAATCAGGTGCCAGTGCCCTGCCTGCTTGCCAGCCTGGCAGGAGCCTCCCTGCTCCAGGGCAGCCCTAGGTACCTACCCAGGCACTGCGCCGGGCAGCACCTCCTCCACAGACCCCCTTCCTCAGGCACCAGGCATGGCTCCGGGCTGTCAGACAAGCCTTCACATCAGGGAGCAGGACCGGGACAAGA
This sequence comes from Zapornia atra, assembly GCA_013400835.1. Classification (NCBI taxonomy): domain Eukaryota; kingdom Metazoa; phylum Chordata; class Aves; order Gruiformes; family Rallidae; genus Zapornia; species Zapornia atra. The sequence goes on along the minus strand of VZTU01002994.1, from coordinate 196,532 downwards.
GCGAAGCGACAGGGCTCCGGCTGCGGGCCAGGGCAGCACGCACTGGGTACGGGTGGCACCTGCCTGGGCTCCGTCCCCAGCAAAAGCAGGCGATGCTGGTGGAGCACAGCAATGGGACCCTGCAGCCCTCTGCGACCGACTGTCCTCCCCCTGCACTAATCCGTGCCGCTGTGGCAGATTAGGGGATATAATTAGACTCACAAAGGAGCCTTGTTACCACTCCCCGCTAAGAGGCCATAGCAGTTTTGATTAGTCATACCAGCGCCCCTGCCCACTGACTCCGGTGAACACCGCCTGTGGAGCTGGGTGGGGAAAAGCTGAGCAAAGCCCAGAAAATGATGAACCCAGAGGATGGAGGAGAAGGATGGAAGGGGGGGACTGTTATTTTCAATTTTAAGCGGTGTTTGACATGGTATGTGGGTAATACACTGAAATTATGCTGCTGAAACTGGTTGGCTTTAGGCTGGGGGTTTTGCCTGTGTGGGCTTTTTCCCCCCAGTTGTTCCATCTTTTCCTTTTACAATCTTGGAAGCAAATAGGTGGGTAAATAGACCAGTCCGGGGCACTACATTGAATGGAAGTTAACGTGACGGAGGGAATGACAAATCTGCTCAAGGAGCAAACCTAAAAGAAAGTTTCCAGAACAACCTGGACCTCTTGACAGGCTGTCAACAGCGTATGAGAGTTACAGACACATCTCCTATACACTGAAATGAACCAGTCTTCTCAGGGAGCAGCACTTCCCCCAAAAGAGTGGCAGCCTGTGATATCCCAAAAAATAGATAATCTCGGTACTCAGGCATTAGAAACAATCGTCTGCAGAGTAAATTGACAGGTATGTACTTCAGTTCCCCAGAAACCAGTCTCCCTGGGGAATGGAGAATTATTTAATAACTTATGTTTTTTAAAAAAGCTTTATTCCATGGTCACAGCATTAATCCCCAGCCACTGGCCAGATCTATACATGTAGGCTTGTTACAATTGCTGACCATCATCACGCCTATGGATGTAAAGCACACAGTAACAGGCTGCACAGGATTCATTTGAGGGAAAAATCAAAAATACTAGTTCTGCTGTATCCTTAAGGATCAGCCCAGGAGAACGAGTAGGAGTAGCATGTGCACCGAGACCAGGTGTTCCTTCAGTCTGCTGACCTGTCACACTAAACACACAATGACTACACATTTTTATGGGTTCTGTGCCGTAACACAGCAGACTGATTGCCATGGGAAGCTGACTGCACCACAGCATCCTTATGATCTGACTGATCCACACCCTGAGTAAGAAAAATGAATGGCTTCCCACAGGTCAAAGGAGGTCGTGCTTATCATTGCAAAGGAAATGCTAGCAGAACTGAGGATTCACAGAAATCCCCAGACTTCAGGAATGAGGAGGAGGTTGGCAAAAGGGTAAGAAGTGGTCTTATTTTATGCAGGCATCTTTGGATTTTAGTAAGAAATCTAAGTTAAGACAGCATATAGCAGAATTACATAATTACAAGTAAATCCAATAGCTCTGCAGTGTCAGTTTGCTGAATGTTAGATGGCCTATGGCTAAAATGTTCCCAGCCAGGCTGCAATATTCTATCCAAAAAAAGCCTACATAAAAGTGAGAGGATTGATTTCTTACAGATGTTAACACTAATATAATGAGCTTTTTCTGGAAATAATTTGAATAAAGGTAAACTAGCACAATCCCTTGCTAATCAACATTAACATACATGCATCTGTGTCCAGAGAAAGACAGACTCTTCTTTGAAGGGATCACTTTTCTAGCATTCTTTCTGCAAGAATCTAAAAGCCTTGGAGTTACTGTTGTGGGAATGATGGTGTAAAGTCCAGCTGACAAATACTATTCGAGACTTGGGGACTTAATTGGCAAAACAGAGAAGCAAAGTTAAGAGGAAAAAGAACTTCTTGGCTTTCCAGCAGCAAGTCCATCTTCACTCCATGTAACAGCAGAGTAAATTGCATAGAGTGAGTACTAGTGAATCCACTGTCTGGAAAAGTATTAATATTACATTGGCACAATGGTATAAAAATAGGAAAAACAAGTTAGAGAGCAAGTATCTCCTTAATTTTTAAAGAAAAGGAAAACTTGAACCTCAAAACATAGCTGGCTAACAGGATTTTTAGGTTGGTTTTGCTTTTTTTTCCAGTCTTAATCTCCCATCCTGCTAACCTGCAGCCAGAACAGCAAATAGAAAGCAAGCTCATCTTACCTTCAGTACAAGGACTGTCAGGCACCTCACATTTGCTGGAAAGCAGCTGCAAACAGCCAGTCACATAACTGGTAAGAAATAATTTATAAAAGAGCAGTTGAAATCTTAAAAATAGCTGTGAAAGGGCTGGGTTTATTACTGAGCTTATTTTACACACAGGATCCCAAGATCAGAGATCCTGAGTGACCAGACAAAATGCCACACACAAATACCTCAGCCTATCGAAGAATAGGGACTTTTCAGTGAAGTATTTTGAGGGCCAAGACCCCTCTCAATCAGGGCCTCACCTCCAGTGCAAACCTGCCTCTCTCCAAGAGAGTACCATTAAGTACATAACTGGGGATTAATCATTACTCTAGCTGCTGCTGGCTTAGAGTGTAGGAGGAAAAGGTACCTACAGCCAACTTCACACACTTGGTATTGATACAGATGTGCTTATAAAGCTGTGGCACTGGATTTACAATCATGGTGAGATTGAGCCTATGTAGTACCAAACAGCTTTTCATTAACTGCTCTTTTCTTAAAAGTGGAAACTGTAGGTTCTTAGTTCAAAGGAAACCCATGCATTCCGCAGTCTGAGCTTCCTGAAGACTTCAGCTCCATACTTAAAAAATAAAACACCACTTGAGAGCTTTGAAATTCAAAAACAGAATGGGTCATGGGTAACTCTGCCCACCTTCTCTGCTCCCATCCCTGGAAGTGGCAAACAGTAATTCAGGATTAAACCCTTTCACCAAGAACACACATATCAGTTTCAGTGGGGCAGGTTTCCCACATGCTTTTTTTCCTTTGTTCATCTGAATAACCAAAGTTGGGGGCAGTTACCCACTCATCACTGGGAGCAGTGCCACAGGAAAACCAGCGTCTGTGTAGCAGCCCATTGCTGAAGGTGCCCATCCCAGTCTCTCCTCCTGACTGTGACTTCACTCCCCACTGAGCCTTCTGGCTCTCCTTCCCCAGGCATATGGCTTTTTCCCAAAAATACAAAGACAAAACCAGGTTCAAAACCCTGAACACAATCCACATGCCCCTGCTGAGATCTGGGAAGCACGTTTGGGATGCTTTTCTCTCGACTGACCTCTATTATTAGATTATATATTATCACCTTTTATCTAGGAACGCTTATCCAAAAGAGATGGCATGTATTCTAAAGCAGAAATTTTCAAGTTACAAACTTGTTTTCAAAACCCTTTTTAAAATGAAGAAATCATTTAATGACAAGAATAGCCACAAGAGAGCGCTACCAGCAAAGGATTCAACCACGGGGAAAACTACAGGCTTGAAGCTATTCAGAATAAAATAATTTTTAGAAGCGCATCCATTGTAGCTAGGTGGTCTCTTTCCACATTTAAAAGAGGTCCTCAGGCATTTCATTGCTACAGCTGGGATCCTCATACGTCAGGGGAGGTCCTAGGTGTCTCCCCTTTTTGAACGCGGGCCTTAAGACACAGTTCATTGCTGCTCCTCTTTGTTTTCAATGGGAGATTACTCAGCAGTTTTAGGATTTTAAGCACCTTTAAAATGACTCACTCCAACTGAGAGGCCCAAAACGAACAGGTTATTTTCCTGATATCACCATCGTTCTTTCAAACGTCGGTAACTCACCCACACTCAATGCCACGAGCTAAAACATCGAAACTGTGTTTGTGGTTTTGCTGTTTGGTTTTGGTCTTGATGGGCTTGAGCACCTGAGTACCTCGTACTCCCTTTCTTGCCTTCCACAGAAAAGTACCGACGAATTCGAACAACAACAAAGCCATCCTATTTTTCTGGAAGCAGCAAATAGAAGTGCAGCATTGTTTTTCCCATGTGAAACAGGAGGAGTTCCTGTTTTTGTATTTTCAGCTTCTACTATCTTATCGTGAAAGGAAATGACTCCCAAAAAAATATCCCTAAAAAAGAACTGTCTTAGAATCTGAAGGCTGCCAAAAAGCCCCACAAAAAAAAACCAACCCCAAAACCAAACACCCTGTGTTTAACTGATGGACTTCTGGGGCAAGGGAGGGGATCTAACAGAAGAGTAGTAATAAAAGCAACCTGTTAATTTTCAGATGTCTTAGAAAGGCAAATTCAATGAGTATTTCAACAGACAGATTACTTACAGAGTTCTATTGTATAGGTTTCTGTCCAAATCCTTAACTTAACATTCTAATAAACCAGCATATTCTACCTTAAATGCCTACTCTCATCTGCCAAAATTCACACAAAGACCTACACAGTCCCCTTTTGCCTCTCTCTCAACCACAGCAAGACCTACTGTCTGGAGCACTGCTCTTTGCCTTCTCCTCCCACGCGTCAGGTAACCAGTTGGTCTGACCTCCCATCTGCCAGTCACCCTGTGTCTGAAAACAGGGCAGAGTGACGCTGCACCACAGTCAACAGTGGCTCTTTTGAAAGGAGCCATGCTGGAAGGAGCAGGAGGAGCCAGACTCTGCAGCAGGACAGCAGAGTAGCTCCTTTCCTATCCCATGACCTAGTAAGATGCATTTTTACATAAAAAGAAACCTGCTTATGTCTGTGAAAACAAATAAACACAAATAAATTCTCAAGTCTTGTTGCCCATGAGAGAGTTCAGTCATTAACTTGGGCCAATCAGGATTTCATCATCACAGTTTGCTCCAGTTTTCCTTGTACCCCAGCCCAACCGTACAGGCTTGAGCAGGATGGAGCAGCAATTTCACTTACAAATAAGATATGCACTGTTGACAATGAGGTATTAAGTTGTATGCAGTATTAAATCATCAATCTTCCTGCCTGCTGAATGCACAATAGACTACCATGATAAAACTTCTTCTGGAACTGTTTATCCTTGCTCTGCCTTGGGGAACTAGACAGACCCATCTGGATGCCTGAGATAAAAGTGCTGATGTTTGGATTTATGTTATATCATATAAGCTACATAAATAATTTTCCCTCATCCTTATTTTGTACATATTCCACTACCTTTTGATGACTAGATAGCATTAAACCCCTGATGTCATTCTCTTACCTCAGTTTTTGCCATCATTTATCAGAATTCCTCTAAAGGGTATTAAAACAATTTTTTTAATGAGTATTTATCATCTGGAAGCATCTAAAATACTTCATGTATTGAAGAATCAGCTCCAAACACTGGTTCCAGCAGGTTTCAGTTTCACACACTTTGGAAATTATCACATTACGTAAGCAAGGTGCTAAAGAAATTATCCTTTAACATAAATACAAAAGAGGCTTCATTGCTTGCTAGTAGTGCCGAAGAAGAATGCAGCCTCCCCAGGGTAAATGCTAAGAGTAGGAGTCAAAACACACGGGGTGTGTGTGGGGATTTTGAGCTACTTCACCACGGCTGAGGCAAAGGCTCAGGAGTGAGGAAGGGGATACAGAGCAGCCTTTGGACACGCTTCCCACCACTGCCTTTGCCCAGGACAGAGTTAGCAAGCACAGCAGTACTGCCTACACTGGCCCAACATGCTGCCTTCAGCAAGAAGGAACTTGCCGCAGCCTCGGAGCATGTGGCCGTGGAAACTCTGCTTTGCTCGTGGCCAGAAACAAGGGGTGTGTTTTGCCTCCCAGCCGCTTACCACAATGAGCTTACCATCTCATAGCTGCCCCAAATGAACCAAGTTTCCTCAGAAACCACATTCCAAATACCAGCCAGTGTTTCTGCACAGCGGTGATGCGTTGCCACATCATTCTGAGCTGTGATTTACCTGCCCATATCCAAGGTGACCCAACAACAGGCCTGGGGAAGGAGAGGTCCCCTAGTCCCAGCACATTGCAAGGGAGAGAGCTGAGCTGAGCCCTAGTTCATCTCACTCCCGGTTAAAACACTGTAGCCGCACGATGCAAACTACCACACAGAACAATGCCATGAGCTGAGATGCTTCAGTTTTATTTGGGAAAACTATTTTGCTCTGACATGCCTGTTCCAGATCAGATTTTGAAGACACTACCACCCCCCCAGAGTACTTTCTTCCCCATCAGATCCCACCTCCTGGTTCAACTACCCACCTGCCAGCAAGACTGCTCCATGGGCCAGACCAAAGAACTGACTCTGCTTTCAACTGCAACCCAGCAGAAATTTCCCCAAACCCCAGCTTTTGTCATGCTCTCCTTCCTCTGTGCTCAGCATGAAGCTGGACTGAAAGCGTTAAGGGCTGTATAACCCAGCAGTGTAGTAGCTCTGTGTCTGTGCCAGACTTTGTTTTGCCAGGTGATCCAGTATTATGCAGATTCAGCAGCAATGACCATAAAATAATGGATTTTTTGTGTGAGAGATAAAATGCAAATTTGTTCAGTTATTCAGTAACTAAAGCTGCAACGATCTTGCATTCCTGCCCTTAAGTGGTCGTATTTCTGGAGTTAAGGGCTGGATTCAGAAATGATTTTAAAATCTTTCTATAATCTTTTCAAGTTGGAAGGTGTTACATGTAGTTACTTGACCAAGTAAAGCATAAAATCTCTACACTCAACACAATAGGCTCCTTGACAGCCAAACATTTAAGAAGCATCCAAATTCTCAATCTCATCAGCCATTAAATATTCAAGAGGTGAAATATGGAATCTAAAATATAAGCACCACAAGAACTGCAACAAGCTGAAACAGGACTATTATTCCTATTCTCCTGAAGTTGTACGTATGCACAAAGTTCTTGACCAGTGTTTAAAAAACTTTGAGTGCTTAAAAGCAACCCCAAACAACTCAGTACTTCAAAATGTGTACAACATATACAGAAGCATTCCTTCCAAATGCAAAGAAGATTCTTGACAGAAAACTTATTTATTTGGTATTTAATGGATGGGGTTACAATTCTGTTTCAGTCAGGAATCTGCAAAGAGCTTTAGTATTACCAAACACACACACACAAAAAAATCCTCTGTGGGTGCATTTGAAAATACAATGTGAAATGAGTAGGGGTTCAGATCCCCAAATTTTAGAAAGCTCATCAGTTTCCCCCACTCACCCAAGGGGCTGCATATTGTAGTTTCCACCACTTACATTGAAATTCACCAGTGGAAAACAGTTTTAAGAATAAATCCAGTGTAAAACATACCGGTTAAATCCTGTAAGCACTTGTATACTTTTCCATCTTCAGTCATGTGAGTGGTCTCACTAAATTGGATGAGACTACTCATGCTCAAGATTAACCATTTCGACAAGTGCTTGCAGTACTGAAGAAAAACAACTCCAAAAACTAAACCCCAATCACGACTCATGGGTTGTTACCATCTGATATATATTCCTTTTGGGTGAGGAAAGAAAAAAATAAAGCAGCCACATTGCACAATTTTTATAATTACTTTGCAAAACTGAGTATCATTCCCACAAGTAACATTTTGAATAAGCATATTCAAATTAAAGATTCCTTTTATCCACAAATGTCTGCGCTCTTCCGTGTACTCCAAACACCACCCTAAAGGTGTTGACTTGGTAAAACACAGTGACATCTGTAAGTGCTTTTGGCTTTCTGTTATTCAAAGTTTGACATGCTGGATTTTTTTTTTTGGTTTGCAAAGAAAAAAGTTATGAAAATCACCACAACGTAAAAACATGTCAGTCACAATATCCATTGCCCAACATCTGGACAGACATCCAAATCCACAAAACCACAATTCGCTCTTTGAAACTAGGGACAACACACCACCCATCAAAGGACCCAAAGCTTATGTCCACTCAGGACTCCAATAGTATGTTACTAATGCTAACCAAATCACGTTAACATGTCTAGGAAATGGGTGAGGTGGACAGAAATTAAGAAAAAGTGCTTTTGAGATGTATCAGAATCATAGAATCGTAGGGGTTGGAAGGGACCTCAAGAGATCATCGGGTCCAACCCCCCTGCCAAAGCAGGCTCCCTAGGACATATCACTCAGATAGGCGTCCAGACGGGTCTTGAATATCTCCAAAGGAGGAGACTCCACCACCTCCCTGGGCAGCCTGTGCCAGGGCTCTGTCACCCTCACTGTGGAAAAGTTCTTCCGCATGTTGGTGCGGAACTTCCTGTGCTCCAACTTGCAGCCGTTGCCCCTTGTCCTGTCCCCACAGACCACTGAAAAGGGGCTGGCTGATTCCCCCTGCATCCCCTGCTTAAGATAATTATAGACTTTAATTAGGTCCCCCCTTAGTCTTCTCTTCTCAAGGCTGAAGAGTCCCAACTTACTCAGCCTATCCTCATAGGGGAGATGCTCCAGGCCCCTAATCATCTTCGTAGCCCTTCTTTGGACTCTCTCCAGAAGGTCCCTGTCCTTTTTAAACCAATCCAAAAGAACACCTGGCATAGGAAATATCTGAATACCTGAGCAGTATTGTCATGGTGAAAGGAACACGGATTCACACTATTTCCATGTTGGTTAAGTGACTGTGCTGACAGGCAACTAGGGGAAGTTGCCCTAACCAGCATTCTTCCAAGGTATAATCTGTTCAAAATTTAAGATGAAGGTGTGTGCTCCTCCTTTTGTTGTGTCCATTCCTTCCATCAGTAGGGCAGGATCACACACCTGAAGGAGGAGGAGCAGCAGTGGAGCCCCAACTAGCCCTGGGTTTGCCTGTGAAGACAAGGGAGGCATGCCTGAGCTGGAGGTGAGCTCCGTGCCAGTCAGCCTCCACTGTGGACCCCTAATGAGCATGCATATACAGAGTGGCCTATTTGGCACTTGCTCCATTAAGCACTCCTTCACAGAAAGATCCTGTTGGGATTGCTAGGCCTTCAAACACAGAACACACCCCCCAAGGGCTCCAGAACCAGGCCTGCAGGCGCTATGGAATTCACAGAACACCTCACGTTTGTGCTTACCTGGCTCCTGCTATCCCCCCATGAGCAATGATAGCTCACTGGCAGCACCAAAAGAGAAAAACAGAGCCCTTGCCCTGGTCATGCCCTGTCACACATGGCTTGCTCCTCTCTCCATCACAAGAGGCCCAGCTGGGAGCAGGGGCTGGTAGACATCCTACTGGGCACACGTTTAAAACCAGCTGTAGTGCTTCAGGCAGAAGAGTGGGCCTACAGCAATGTGCTGACCTGTTTCTCAGAGAATTTGTCAAAGAGGAATTTAACACCCCAGCCCTTCCCACCACCTGCAGCCACACAGAAGTCTTCAGGGCTTGAGCCTAGAAGCTGTGTGCATCTGTTACAAATACACCCAAAGTGAGCATACTGAAGGTCTGCACAGGCGTGTGCTGTTCCGTGTCCACATCACCTCCAAGAAACAGGACTAGTGAGGAGCTAACACACTTGCTTATCTCTTACAGCAATAGTACATGCATACACATACAACCCTGGAAGTTTCCTACTTATTTCCAAAGCCTTGCTGAAAATACTGACATTAAAAAAAAAAAAATTTAAAAAATCTGTACTTGATCAGTTAAGGCCACAGTCAGTCTTCAAAAAGGAAGAACTATGTCTACTGGGCCACAAGAGAACAATCACTGCTGTGTTCTGCAGTAACAAACCTTAGCTCCAGAAGCAACAAAATCAAATGTATAATTAATTTTATTTCTACCCAAGAGTGGTTCTCCACAAACATACTTAGTTTATTGAGCAACACTTAACCACAACGGTCAACTAAATATCTGTAATATGTGCTAAATATCTGCAAAACTACATGTATCTTTCTGTTCTTGTTTCCTATACTATATTGGTGTCTATAAAACCAGCACTATCAATTGTCCAACACAGGTAAGAAACAGAATTCAGTTCTCAATGTCTTGTATTTGTGCACATCCCTTATCTTCCCAACTCATCTCACAAATTGATATTGCCAAGCTTCACAGAGCACTGCAGTGAAAACGAGCTACGAAGTACACAGCTGTCTGTTCCACAAGTGATAAATGAGTAAGACTAAATTCCCTTACTACTCTACACAAAGCCCACTATGAAAAGGTCAACGGGGGTGCTGAGCACCTTTCCGTTCAGAACATGACAAAATTGCAGTGATGTCTCATCTGAACATTATAAATGACTGTCAGACTTTTATTCCTAGACTCCTGCCCAGGCCTCAGGTTCTGAAACAGTACTGTACAATCTTGAAGTCATTGGGACATTCATTAAAAACTCTTCTTCTGTTCTGTTTCAATTAAATAGCTGTTTCTTTCCATGAAGTGCCATGCAAATAATAATTATCCTAACTATCCACATTTAGGTGTTTATATTTCACCCATCATGACATTCAGTTCCCTTATTCGGATTTTGCACAGTGAATTTCAGCTCTCAGACTATGCTTCTGATGGCAAGTGTTTGCTCTCACTCTTTTTCGCTCTCCCTTCTGCAACAAGGGGCTCCTCAGCATTGCAAAACCAGCTTGTGCTTTCACCACATAAAGGCACCAAAACGAAACACTGTATGAAGGAAAAGAAACATACGCACTCACATGACTGCAATGTGGCCAAAACTACTCCAGGACTTTAAGGCTGGTTCTCAGCCATTGCCAGTACCTGAAGAGCTGGTAAAGTTAAATTGAAAGTCGAGCTTTCAGACACCAGCTGATCCCAAGGAAAAGAAATCCATGGCTACTCCCTCCCATGCCCACCCATTTCCACTGTCACTAACAGACAGTTCCAGCGGTCAACTGGACATCTCCACATAACTTCTATGGGTGGCTCCCAAAGGCCATATAATCCCACCCTGCCTTTAACATGAATAAACTACAAATGGAAGTGTCACCTATGTGTCAGATTTTTTACAGTTTAATGTGTCTTAGGAACTCATAGTGAAAAATCATTCCGAACTTGCATAGATTTGTAGTATACACTTATTTCTAGCATGTGCAGAGGAATGGAGATTATATTTAATACCTTGAAGGGAATTTAAGTTAGAAGCGTACACAGGAGAGTTAAGTTACACAAATATCTCAGGATCAACGCTCAGAGCAATTTTACATGTGTACACACAAATGTCCAAGAGACATTCACATCCAGTTTCTGCAAGCAATGTCCTACACACGCTTTCATTTTCCTAAGCAAGGCAACGACTCAAGAGATGGCTCACTATTACACTGAAGAGCTAGCATGTAATTAATATGTGTTGTTTTGACAAATCCACTTGAGAAAACAACACGAAGCCTCCAGAGTCTTCTTTTAATCCAAGACCAGAAGTACACCACACTTGTTCAACCATCAATACGTGTAAGCTACTTAAACACAGTGTTTGTTGTTAAGCCAGTAGCACCATCCTGATTTGGCTTAGACCACAACTATGCAATACAGCAAAGCACGTGTGCTGAGAGCCAGCCCATTTATGCTGAGTATTTGGTACTGCAGGCACTTAGAGACGAATGGTATTTTCCTTATGCAAGTCAAGCATCTGATTCTTTAAAAATAGCATGTAAAAACAACTTTGTGGAGGCCAGCTACCACTGCCAAACACCACCAGCCCCTTGAGAAACTTCTACCACAGTCCCAGGTTAATTATTGTGCATGAAACATGATAATCACTATGGCAAAGCTTTTTTCACTTGGTCTTGGCTGTAGGCACGTTAGGCTTCTAAAGGAAAAATAGCTTGCCAGGTACAGAAACAGTTAGATCAATATAAGATCAGGACGTGGCATGACTGCATGAATGAGTGACCGGTATGGAGGAATTTCACATAGAAACGCTTTTCAGCAGTGACAAGTAAACCCTGATTTCTCTGGGTTAATTCTACTGACATTAATAGGAAGTTCTCTACTTTCCAGAAGAATTTTGTTAAAAAGTAGTTTTTCCACATTATGATAGTTGTAAAAAAATAAATAAATAAGTTTGCTTTTCACTTCTGGCTGAGCCTAGAAATAGATACCACAAACAACCCTAGGGAAAGAAGGTTTCAACACAAAATCTAGATCTTGACTTCTGAACCGAACTCTCACAGATAGTAAGGACAAACATGATTAAAACAAAGGTTCTTTAAACCTTCAGGACTGGGTTGTTGAACTTCAAACCATCTGTCTATTCTGTGCTTCAGGTTATCAGGCTGACACCCACAGGGAGTAAAACGCTAAACTAACACAATAGAGAAGCATCACAGTACTAGACAAAGGACACAGGGCAAGCAGAGAAAGAGATGCTAAAATGACTTGCAGATCAATACTTCATCTTAAATGCAAGTCCATGAAAGGGAGTTGCGGGATTATCCCCAGTGTCCCCAGAGAACACTAAGGGTGGTTCTAAAAGACAACTGAAATAGTCTGAAAATGTTAAAGCAGCCATTTCAGGATTGCTGTCATTAATTAAAAGTTCAGACGGCCTCTGAAAGAGGTGATCCTATCCAGCTGAAAACTTACTTCCCCAAGTAATTTTGCAGTCAGATCAGTTCCCTGATCCAATTCAAACCAGACCTGCAGGAGTGCTCACACAAAGACTAAACAACTGGTTTGCTTAAAGACAGGACTGTTTAAAGCACTCATAAAAATTCAGACTAAGATTTAGGGCAAACAGTAGAAAATAATGCTGTTGTTCAAACTGTAACTTCTGGAAGAAAGCATGCAACAAGGCTTTTATAAAAAAACCTGCATCATTTGAACTTCCAACTGGAAAAGAAAAGCTATTTCAGCACACAGACAACAGTGCATGAGAACAAGTTGGCCAAGAATAAAATGGGACAGGGTGTTAAAAGGTTTCTGACCGTCAAAGGACTGATGTCCTAAGGCAACTTTCCAAGAGAAAGAGCAAAGTTGAAAAAACACAGACAAAACCCCTAGCTAATTTCATTCAGTAAGTTTTATGAATTTTTACCTAATATTATAGAGTCTTGTCAATGACCCAAAAGGCTCTTGCCTCTTTTGGGAGCTATGGAAGTCTCCATGAATTTCAGACAAACATATTTCCCCTAACAACAGCCACTATTTCAGCCTCTTGGCTGGAACAGCGAGGTTGCTTTCGCGCATGGCACATGTGCTAGGGAAGGAAAAAGGGGAGGGATGAGAACAGACTGATGAAAACCCATCAGCTTTGCACCAAACTGCACACAGGCATGCATAGCAATGGCACTCTGTTGCCTGCAGGGAACAGCCACAAATCCCCAGCAACTGACCAGTGTGTAATCAGCTGTATGAAAGGTCTCCAAAATGCCATGCATGAAGCCAAGTGCTTGAGAATGGCCAGAACGGCATGGCTCTGTCTCTTAGGAGGGTATTTCAGCATCACACTTTCTGCCATTTCCAAAGACAGATCAGCATTAACAGGTTCTGAGCAAGTTACCATCGTAAAAGTGAAAAGCATCAAGAAAGAAAGAATCTTTCAACTTCATCTGAAGCTTTTTGTAGTACTTAAGACTTGCTGTCTTGGCAGATTCTTCAATGTCTATAAAACTTCTCAACCCTGAAGTTCTCCCTTTCTGTGACAGAAACAGCTGATGTAACTTCTAACAAAAGTGCTTTTGCTGGAAAAATCAGAGCCAGTTGAAACTGCTGAGCATCAACATGATTTGTAATAATTGTGAATGCATTTCTCTTTGCATTTACTAGATTTAATGTTACAAAAATTTTGAAACAGCTTCTGAAAGTAGCTATTGGTGAGGATATAACCTATCACCTGTAAAAGAGATTCAGGTCCCATAATTCCTTCTGTCAAAACACCTTCTTAAAAGGTGAAAAGCATGCTTTTGTACCTCTCTTACACCTATCAGCACTATTTCACAAAAGATGGCCCTCAGTTAAGACAGTCTCAAACAGTGGTTATATTTACAGACTGGATGATCATACCTGTCAAGCCCCAGTCCTCACCATTTTCAGTGTTGCTACAAAATTCTCTTTTGATTCTAACAGACATCCAAAATTCTCTCATGAAAGACTGGTTGGTATAATTAGGGAGAAGCAATTAATTAGATTCAACAGAGTAGGAAATTAACGAGAGACTTATTGTTCAATTTTCTGGTTTGAATGTTTCTCAGAAGTTACATGATTTAACCTGCTTCAACATATGTTCACTTTCATCAAAATTATTTTATGAAACTTATTTTTAATTCAAGTTGGTACAAAAAAGTGTGAACTTAATAGTTGTAAGTTAAAATGACAAACCAAAAAGTTTCTACATCAAAGAAGATGATAAGCCATTCCAGTTTTTCTCTTCATTAATAACTAACTGAAAGTTCTCTTCACCCAAAGCACATTAGAAATGCTTGCAACCTCATTCTCACAAAGCAGGAAAATGATTCTCCAGAAGCTTCCCATATAACCCTCTCCTCACAGCCCAACTGGTCTCCATGGCAAGCATGCTTCCCCGCACGTGTCCAGAGTGGGGAAGCACTCTGTGTTTCCCAGTGGGGAAGCAGGGCAGGATGGACGTGACAGCCTGCTTTGGGCTCTGCTCTTGGGGGGGGACAGAAAGGAACAGAGTCCCAGCTCATCACATCACAGCAGTATTATATATTGCCTCATTAATAGACTACCTCTTCTCATATCAACATCCATAAAGAATCTGTGTATGAGCTAACACCGCATAATATGTGTGCTAATGAATGAAAGTCATTATCTTGCCAAGTCTTGGCAAATTTAGTTGCCCAAGAGGCTGGAACATATTTGGTTTTCCTGTGGAACAACACAAGCTTACCTTTTTACTACAAGCTTGAGCGTCTTGTGTGAACCCTTCACCAGACAGATTGCTTCTTGTCGGAAACCAGAGAGGCCCACATCATTGATGCCAACAATTTCATCCCCAGCCAGTAACTTGTCCACAGCTGCAGCCTTGCTCCCATCTTCAATCTAAAGAAAAAGCATATAAAATGGTAGAATTATTGAGGCTGCAGTGGCACCTTTAAAGTAAGGTTATGAGCTTTCAATCTTGGCTCCATACAATAATTACTACAGTAATTATTTTAAATTATTTTTTTAAATGATTTTAAAAACACTACAAAGATAGTAATGACATGGAGACAATTAGAACAGGAAAGAAATGGAGGGGAGGGTGAATCTGAGGAAACTACAAAGCTCAATGGAAATTTGAGAGTCAAATGCATCTGTGATCTTCAGCTCCATTCAATACAGAACAGGCAATCATACTTGCAAATAGTGGTTTGGGCAGGCATCTTAAAGTCTTGTTCTCTGGAGAATATAACCAATAGTATTACCCATATTGTCAATAATGTTAACCCACAGAGTCAACTCCAAAAGTCTGGCATGCAATGAAACCCTACAATACTGCATTACAAGCTGGTCTAGAAAATAATGGGATTTTCAACAGATACACAACATTTAGGAAAGTATCTAAGAATTTACAACCCGTACAACTAACTAACTGCTCTGGCTACAAGAAGAGATGATGGTCTGAGATCCAGGGAAGAAAAATAGGAGGTTACACTGCCAAAGAACACAGCAATACTAAGGGAAACTAACTGGAAGATTATTTTGCTGTCACAGACGTCTCTTGCATGCACTGAATTTTTAGAGAAAAAAATAGTGAGTTTTTGGCAATTCCCACCACTATGAAGGAAACAGGCCCATTACAAGCTACCCATTTTTAAAAAACAAATCTCAAAGCCTCGATCAGCCAGACTAGCAAGCATGCACAGTTTGAACTTATTTCAAATATAGCTATAGGTGTTGAACACTTTGCAATTCAGGCCCTTGGCTTTCTCAGTTTCTTCCCATCTCCTTTGCTGTCAGTGCAGCCTCCGGCTTCTCATTTGCTGGGGCTCATGATCTAGGCATTTAATTTTATTCCTCCCTCACTTGTTCACAATCCATATCCCACCTCTTCTTGTAGATTTGACACTTTGTCTTCAAAGCAAAGACTTTCATTTATGTCTTCATTATATAATGCCTTGACTAGTATCTCCAAGTCCCACATTATTAAATACCAGTGAATCTACAAAGACATCCCTGTAATTGCCCTAACTGCAGGGAGCTTCATAAAGATCTGCCATCTTCTGAGGCACCAAAGTCAATCAACAGCAAGATAAATCCAGAGGAAACTTAACTTTATGAATTCTGAAGTTCACAGTACAGGTCTTTGAGACTCTCCAGCAACCAAAGCATAAATTAAATAACCTAATAAAATAAAGCAATATCTCTTGATGAAAGTACATGAGGAAGATCTCATACATGGCAGCAATCTCACTGCTCTCTTCATTTAAGTTTATGATAAAGGTTTTTTTAAATCTTCAGACCTGTAAATCTCAGCCAAAAAGAATGCCATGAAAATTGCTTAGTCTTATATCCCATTAAACACACATTATTAATACTAATTAAGCAACTTAATTTCCAGAACTTATCTTAATAAAAACACAGATAATTAAAGACAGAGCGAGTTTCTACATCCCAATACATCTAGTTCTTGAGCTATGACCTGCCTCTGACCTGCTTACGTATCCTCTGAACATCAAAAATTTACCAGAATACCGAATTATCACTGCAGATCTACAGTAAAGCTGAAAACAGGGAAGCAGCAGTGGAAATCACTTCTATGCAAGGAACGAGTTCAGTTCAGTGATGTTAAGTACCGAGCAACTGCTGTATGAAGGACCCCGAAAATAGAGCAGAGCTGAACAAGAGAAGGTGCAGCTGGGGACTCATGAATCTCAAGCCTCCTAAAAGGCAATTGGCAATGCTTTCAAGTGTTCAGATGCATTTCTGGGTTACTACTAAATAAACTGTGTTTGGAGGGCTGAAGCCCGGTAGGTCAGAAAAGCTCCGCAAAAACATTAATGAAAGTCGGAGCTGAATCACTGGAATTGGAGGGAGAAGGTCAGACAGAGGTAAAAGGAAAGGAAGGAAGGAAAAAAACAACCAAAGAAAATATCTTAGATGAGGATACAGTTTAAACTCCAAAATCTAGATGACAACCAGTTGTGGCCCTTATGGCTGGAGCAAGACACCAACCAAATGACAAGAGGTAAGAAGCCCATGGGCCCCACCACCTGGGCCTGAAGACCTCAACAGGGTCTCTCTTGTCTTAAAAAAAAAAAGAAAAAAAAAATCTGTCTCCTAGGGTTTCAAGGAATGTTCATTGTTCTCCGTAAGCATGTTTGTTTTTTCTTTAGGCTGGCAATGCACTGACCAGGGAGTATTCAGTTACCCCCTCTGAGTTTTCATTTCAGCAGAGAGACTACACATTCCACACTGTGCAAGCTTTCCAAAAAGACTTTGGCTGTCCAAAACAACATTGATCAAAGAAGAAGAACAACAAAAATCAAAACCTGGACACAAAGCTGAAGCTGTCCTCGTGAAAACTGGAAGTAGCTATCTTTAATACCTTGTTTCCAGGTCAGCTGCAGCTAGGAAGAATAAAAACTATGGATCCATTTCCAGTAAAAGTCTCCTCAAGCTGAAAGAATTTACACATAGATTTTCTGTACTGGTTTTACCTCAGACCCCTGAATGGCTGCATGAACGCGATTCCACTTGACAATGCACTTGAAGTGGAAACGGCAATGTTAGCTAGACAAGAAAACCACAATTTCTTCATTTACACTAAAAAGTCCTTTAGTCATAATGAATTAAAAAAACCCCAACCAAACAAACATTAGCAGATATCTAAAGAACCACAGCCAAAAATAGCAGTGAGGAAAAGACCTCTTCAAACACACTGCCCTAGTAGCCTGCCCAGTAGGACAGTGGCCATTACAGCTTCTCCTTCAGCTTCTCCTTCTCTTTTTCCATTTACTAGTCTTTCCATTTATAGTTTTTATTTATTCACCCATTGATAAACCTTCCATCTCATCAGATCTTCACTAGAAGTATAAATCCCAACCAAAATACATAAACACTTTAGAACTAGCACACGCAGTTGAAACTTTTACTATTTTTCACACCACAAACAATGTATTTCACTCACCCATCTAGAGTTAACGAAGTTATGTTCAGGACTTAATCTGACTTTAAGGTTTAAATCCATAATATTTATCTAACTTAACATCCAATTCCTTTCTGAGTTTCAGGTGCCCAGAAAAACTAACAGTCAATAGCTAAAAATAAAGCCTTGAAAGTGCACTTTAAAAAGAAGCCTTTCAAGAACAGTCAAGAAGAGATCTGCCTCTATCATGTCAGCAGATACAACTGGATGTCACCCTGAACAAACCTCTCTGCTGAGGCTGAAGTACTTGCAGGGACTAAATGCCTGTAAAGTATACAACTTCACATTTTTATAGCAAGAACAGGAAACAAGAAAAATACAAGAAAAATAATGAATAACTTTCTTATAAATAATGGACATCTGCTGTTAAAAAAAAAAGGTATCTGCCTATCT
The DNA here is from genome assembly GCA_013400835.1 of Zapornia atra. NCBI lineage: Eukaryota > Metazoa > Chordata > Aves > Gruiformes > Rallidae > Zapornia > Zapornia atra. The sequence continues at coordinate 178,178 of VZTU01002994.1, read as the reverse complement.
TGGACGAGTAAAGAAGAGTTCTAGAAAGGCCCACTAATCATGCTTTTGATATGTATTAACAAATCATACCTCTCACTATGCTAAATTAACAAGAATAAACACCACGACTTCCTATCCTTAGCAGGGATGTTGATATTACAACCAAAAAAGTGGTTTTAAGAGGAGATGAAAAGAGTGTTTGTTGAGGAAGAGCATGTGTTTAGATAGTCTCCAACTCACACCCTGCTGTCCCTGATGACCTCCCGACGGCCACGAGCAAAGGCAAACTTTGGGATCCATGCACCAAGGAGGACTAGAACCACAGACTTCTGCCATCACAACAGTATCTGCATTAACTGCCACATCTTCCCGAATTGATTTTAGTTTGCAAAATATCATATCCACAAAACAGGAAGAGACACCAATGCAAGATGCAGATGTAGACAGTGGTTGGGATAAAAGCGTTCTTGGAAAAAACACCACACATGTAACTGGTACATGAAATCCTTCCTGTAAAGAGGACAGAGCGCCTTGAAATGGGGGAAGAGCCGAGCTGCAGAGTGAGGCCTAACAGCGGGATACACAAACACATTCAAAGGCCACTCACAAGTCTGCATTTCCCCTGTGAGTAGTACACACAAAAGGGAAAACAACGGTCTGTATTTGCAGCTTTAAAACGCTACAGTGTTGATGGGGAGCACCACTTCTAAAATGTGACCCCTTCACTTCTGTGTTTATCAGGGCTGACGCTTTACTTAAAATACCCGCATTCCTCTATAGGCACCTGTATAAACAAGCAGGAGACAGGTTGGGGAAATGCCATGTCACACAAGAGATCTAGTTTCATTTACAATGACGACAGTTTGTTGTCCACGCTGTCTTTGGACAGGGTGGGAGACGGGGTGGAAACCCAAACCCAGAGACAAACACAGGAAAAAACACCACCATTTATCAGCTTTCTGCTATCGGCCCTGATAAACTGTTTTATCATAATTCACTTCTCATGTAGCCAAGAAATTATTCTGTGGTTGTTTGTCTTATGTACATCTAATACGGACCTTTTTTTTCAAAAAGACCCCAAACAATCTTTGTATGAAGTCTTCAGAACAAGTAAAATGTAGGAAGCGTTAATTATTTTGACTTGCACAGAGTTAAACAAAAGAGGATTACCTTTACAGTTAAAGCCTGGCATTTGTGTAATTTCAAGGAATCAACATGAACGTAATAGGACTGAGCTGAGCTCCAGCTACACGTTCCACAAGTGCAGCCTGAGTGGCAAGGACTGCATTCACCAGCCAGACTCACAGCTCAGACTGGGGCAGGGTAAAGCAAGGGTGCAAACTGCAGCAGTCCAAACTGGTCGAAAGAGAATGGGTGCATATACTTAAGGTGTCTCGCGCTGGTATGCATGCGCATACCAGCAAGGCTGCGCATACCATGGGCAAGGCTAACACATTTGATTTTACTTTCTTTCATATTCTTTCTTTCCCACTTCTGATTTAGTTCATTAGACATTAGTGTGAGAAGGACATGTGGCAGGGAACTAACTCTATCCCCATTTTACTGACAGGCTCAGAAGCGCATATGGAAAAAAGGTCCAAACCAACACAGGATGTTTGCGGCTAAACAAGGAATTCCACGCAAACTTTGAAGTCCCTAAGAGGGTATCTGTAACCCCAGACTACCTCTTCCCACAGACTTTGGGTCCCACAACCACCATTAACCACCCAACACAAACATGAAGGAACAGCAGAATACAGTAAAGCTTAACTGTGTGCTACCAGCTTGCAAAATCTAGGCCTGTCCACTCCTCTCCAGTACTATTAGCTTGGCAATTGCTGCACTTCGATCAGGTAGGCAAGCGACTCAGCAGACACTTACACAGAAGCCAGAACTTCCCTTTTGCCTGGTGCCATCACTTCCCCCCCTGCCATTCATTGTCCATGCTTGCTCTTTCCCAGATTAATTTGTAACTAAGCAAACCACACTAAATTTTAAGAACACCAAGTCCAAAGCAATAGATTTCCCTAATGGTAGTTTATTTCTCACTAGGCCTCATGGCAATGGCTGACCACCACTGCTACAGAATTACTGTACTGGCAGAGAAATCAACCTGGGCCCGCTGCTCTTTTGGTGTTAAAGTATTCAAAGTTAAACTTTTAAAATCTAAAGAATCTTTGCCCCAAGAAGCTAACAACCACAATTTCCAGATTAAAAGTATCCAGAAGAGAGACTTCTCCTAGATTTGTAGGTTTCAAAAGCTTAACAACAGATGTTTATTTTTAAAGTTTTTTTCCAAGGCAGTTCCATTGTTTCAGTAGCAGAAGTTGGAAACATTTCATCTCTGAACACTTGTACTCAAATTAAAAAGGAAAAGAAGTTTAAAAGAAAAATACATTAAGACCCACCTTGACGCCTTCAAATCACAGAACTTTGAAATCAGGAAAAGGAAGGTGGGGCTGTTTACCATCAGGGATGGGGTTTTTCACCATTAGTACCTAAGCATTGCTAGACACATTTTACAGCTTCTAAATAAAATCTGCTTTTTCCAACTCAGTGAGATTTACTGCAATAGCATTTAGAAGCACATCCAGACTTCTTCGGCCCATACAACCCACATCAGCAGGTCTGCAGATATTCCACCTCCCCAGAGGAACTGAACAGGTACAAACTGTAGTCCTCTGGGAATATTTCTTTGCAAGAGCCCCTCTAGAACAGTGTAAGTCGGGCAGGGAAGCTTCAAAATCCCAGGCTGGAACCCAGGCAAGGGAAAAGCAAAAATGGACCCAGCCTACCTGGAGCAAGAATGGAAAAGATGGAGATGCTGGAAGCCAGGGTGGTGGAAGAAGCCTGATGTCAATGCTGATCGTGAACCTGGAGAACCTCAGTCCCATCCCTCCCTCACAGGAACGTGTTTGTAAAAAGCTATCCTTGTGAAGCATAGCTCAAGTTTTGGGTTTTTTTCCTAGTGTCATCAATATCCAGGCACCCTCCTACTGCTGTTACTTAGTTCAGCATTCATCCAGACAAGCTGTACGCATCTTATTCAAAAATTACTGAGAAATAACTCCCACTTCCTTTTAGCTGAGAGATGGGTTTGCATTTTACAGAAGCTAATGGCGCTGAACCCAGAGTTTGGACTCATGAATATGCTACGCTGTTCTTAAAAGCACCTTCCTATCTTGTGTCCAAAATGACAAAATAAGAAGCATGTACCTGTGCCATACAAAAAAAAAATTTAAATAAAATTAGCCAAAAGGCCAAAAGATAACTTCTTTTTCTATATCCAGTTTACAACCAATGTTGTACCAGAGAAGATTGAAAGGGTTAGCTTATCCTTATTGACTTGTGTGAGTTTACTTATTGGAGATTATATATATGTGTATACATATAGGCTGTTTATATACGTAATCTGTGCAGTTAACATTGAGCATTTTTTATACATCTACATTTTTGTACTTTCAGCTACTATGAACAATGATAAGAACGGTTAAAAAAAAAGAGAAGTTATGCATTGAAACAACTCACATTTTATCTTTTCAGACTGATAACAGGAACAGACTTCCAAGAGGAAAAATATGACCTGACAAAGTAATCTTTGCGATCATAAGGTTCAAGGCTTTTTACTTTGCAACTACCATATACTTCCAACAAGGTTGGCTTATCTTTCTGCCTTCCTGTCCATCCTAGGAAAATAATGTCCTAGCTTGCCAATGTGCCCTTGACGATAACATACCAAATACATACCAATAGCCTGTAAAACACCACTGTATAACTAGGGAAAGGGTAGGACTTACCAATAAATCAAAGAAAAAAACGTGTGTGTCTGTATGGTCATATAGATATGACTGTGCTTTACTTACAAAGGAAAAGTCTGTTTTCATCAATTTAAGAGTTTATTTGTGAAGAACTTTGACATACCTCAAAGGAAGACATTGAGAGACCTAGTAGATTTCAGATACATACTGAAAATAAATTTCTTCTGTTTAATTCAGTCAGTCAGTCTAAAGGTAACCTTTTACATAAAAATTATGTTGCACCCATGCCTATGTCTACAAACTGCTGTGGTTTCCAGAAAAGAAGAAAAAAGCAACTGTTCCAGAGACAGGTAGCACTGATTAAGACCCATCAACAGAAAACTGCTTCATCACCTGTTACTTTCAAAAAGCACTATGATGGATCTGCCAAAAGCCACAGGAATTTTACACTGTTAGGTCTCCATTCTAAATACCTTCTCTCACACAGCCCATTTTTAAGAGAATACTTACCTTGACAAACTTGTACCAGCAGTGGGATATAGTCACCCCTGCTATTTGGGACCTTCTGTTTTTCTCATAGCACAGATGCTCATTTTTCAAACAGTGAAAAAGTATTCCCCAATAAATCTTGTATATTATTCTTAACACCTAAAAACTTGATTTTATCACACAAGTAAAGGCAATTTTTAATAGCTAACTGCTGAAGTATTAATTTAGGAACCCACTGCTATGCAGTGGGGTGAGCAGAAGAATGTTACACATCTAAGCAACAATCTGGCAGATATAACCATTAATAAGGAAAGAAAGACCTGCTCTCATAGTAACCGACAGCAATTTCTCCAACAAGAATTGCCCTTTGCAGTATTTCTTCAAGGGGAAAAAAAAAAAAGTCTTACTGAGTTGCTGAATTTTAAAATAGGTCTTATCTGTTGATTCCCTCACCCATTCCTCTGTAAAGGAAACAAAAAAAGAAACCTTCAAAAGAAGGGTGAGGCTCCTCCTAAAATTTGAGGGGTTTAAAATTTGACAACAGGCTTTGTTCCTTAGGTTAACTTTTGCTCCCTGCCCAGAATTGATATTCAGGCTGACAGAGCACCCAGCTAACAGACTGAGGTCGTCTTTTGTCATCATCTTCCTCAACAATTCTGATATTTAAAGCCAAGTTCAACCAAGAACACGCATTTATTCCTTCCTCCATCAACCCAGTGTTAAAATAGGCAACAATCCCTAAAACTGTCTTAATTCATCATTATATGATTTACACAATCCTGTTTACTCTAAGTACATAGTACTTCAAACTGAATAGTTGCAGTTATCTGTTGCCACTCAACCAAACGCTTGTTCCTTCTGCGCACACCATACACAATCTCAATTTGCCCTTCTTAAAGCAATAAAAACTTGGAAGCTAGTGGGATGACCCTCAAGTTAAACAACAAAAAACCCCAAAATGTTATTGTAGAAACAAAAAAGGTCTGGGTAACCTTGCCCTTAGTTTCTCCTCTGTTCTTGCTTGTTAGTATCCGAGCAAAGGAAGAGAGCTCCCCCATTCCACTTTGGCCTAGAACTCAAAAGTGAAAAGAAAGCAAACACTCAATACAGCATTAAACATATTTCTTTCTAGGGCAGGAACTGCAATGTAATTGCTTCTAAAATTGCCGAACAAGGTTCACAAAACAAGTTGTAGAGAGGACTGTGTGACAGTCTCTGCCCAAGCTGTTCCACCTTGTCAACTTGTGGTATCTGAGCTGACGGGCACAGTCAGAGCCCAGAAGGTCACTTTTACAGAGAGAGGCCACTAATACAAATCAATGTAAATCTCTCATGATGCCACGGTAATAAAAACATGCCAATAAAAACCCTACTGGTGTTTTTACACAGATTATTGACAAGATGAAATAGCCCCCATCTATCTTCCTAGGGCACGCACTCATTTGTGCAGGGCATGAGGTGTTCACGTACCTGGACTTAAGCACCAATATCTTAAAAGTCTGTTGAGTCAGGAACCCTGAGAAAAGCAAAATCCAATTCTGCAAAGAGTGACTATAGTGATGTACAACCCCTGGCATCAATGACATTACGGCATCCGGCCCTTTTCCCACCTAACCATCAGTGCCCTGTTGCCCTATAATCCAGGTTTTAAAAAAAAAATCTACCCTCCAACAAAAGCCCTTTTAAAAAAATAACCAAATGAAAACAACCAGAACCCAAACAACAAACAAAAAACCCCAAAACATTTTGTTTCTAAATAGTCCTCAGTGTTCCTAATTTTGGGTTCTCCATTTTGTGTAGTCGTTCTATATACCCATGCTCACAACTCCATTACTCAGTGTCACCATAGAACATAAGAAGAAATTCCTTCCTCATGAAAAATTTACCACAGGAATTAGATATGCAAGCATTTTTGGCATCTCTGCAAGTATCTTGCCACCTTTACTTATAGAGGTCTAATTCTTCCTAGGATTAATGAGAGATAATTAACCAATAAGATAATTATACTGGCTCAAGTAATTCATGCTCACATGACAAAGGGTTGGTTTTTGGTTGGTTTTTTTTTTACTTAAATTATAGGATTGTGCTGTGAATTAGAAACTGGTGAACTAAAATCACCATAGATTAAAATAATGGAAATTTACACAAAGCATACAAATAGGAGCTTCAAACAGTTGCATGGATTTAGCAGCAAATTGTGATGTAGCACAGGAGAAGTCTTGGATCCTGAAATTAGAGCGTGCTTACTACTCTAAATAGACATTTTCCAAATTAGCTTTCCTTTGTAGCTCTTTTTCAAAAGCTGCATTGTGTAACGCATGTTGCTGACATAATTAGCTCTAAGAGCAGGCACATTATCCCAAAGACATTAAAAAAAAGTTTTTAAAGAAATATTGACACATTCCTCACACAATTAACTACTTTTCCTGATTAAGAAGGTATATATTTAATTACCACAAAGCTGCTCAGCTTGACACACATCTGTATTTCTGGTTGGCAAAAGTATCCATCATATGGGCAGATGCGCTTACTTAAAGACACATCCTGTCCAGGCAGCGCAAGTCACAACTCCACCGCACAGCACTTGCTCAAGTATGAGTGGAATTTTGGGGAAGAATGTTTGTACAGTAACTCTTGCACAACAGGAGAAAATTAATAATCACACTTCTGTTTTCCCCCACTGGCGGCCAGAGCACTACATAGGCACACGGGCACGCTACCGTGCACAGGGCTTATGCCTCCCGCTGCTGCCCGTGCCGGTGAACAGGAGCACTTCTCCCAGGCACGTGCTCCAGCAGTAGGCAACCATGCCGGTGAAGCAGTCCTGCCTCAGCACCGCCAGTTTAGGATGTCAGTGCTGCCAGGGGGGTTGGCTGTTCTGACCACCACACTGCACGGGAGATTTTGAACTTGCACACCTCGCTACCCAACAGACCACTGATGACTGCATATCTCTGCCTGCGCTGATGTTCTGAAAGGAGCCCGGAACACAGTTAAGGGAAGCGTTTTGTGGAGCCTACAGGATGCTGTCCGTTATTTATGAATGCTGTGAAACAGATGTTTTCCTTTCAGACAAGGCAGGTCTTAAAAGCCTAACGCTGAAGTATGCAAGAGCTGGGAGCAAAGCAGTATTTTAACTCACTGTCTGATAGTCCTGACAATTTCCCGCAGGCATAGTCTTATGACCATCGTCAGACGAAAGCAACGTGGTGTTTTGGAGAGCCTGTCCACTGTAAGCAGTACTCCCATTCAAGACTTGCCTGTCACTGCAGCCTCCCTTCCCCCCTACAAAACCATATTCCAAGCAGAGACCCGAAACCATATTCCTTCCAAGCAAAGACCCAATTCCTCAAATGGTGAAGTGCAGAAGATTGCCTAAACAAAGCCCCTGAACTTTGTTTTACGCACAAGATCTATGCATGCAGGCTGAGAGTTGCTCACAAAAGAAGGAGCTGTTTTGTAAATACCAACTCAGAGGTTGACATTTCAAAGTAGATCTTCAACTCATCCTGCAAAGATCATTAGGTCAAAAAGGACTTAGCTACATGTGGAGTTCAACAGAAACATCTATCATCACTGAAAACAGCAGAGAGAAAATCTACTCTTCTGAATGATACTCAAACTGCATGCTACATTATAACAGCTATATAATGTAAAGCTTGGTTTGTACTGTGTTTAAATTCTCTAAATTCAGTAATTTTTACACTCTATATTATAGAAAAACCTTTCCACAGAATCACAGATATTATTAAGATTTTGTTCATGATGGTGAAAGAATATTTAAAGTTTGACTAAAGCAGCGACTGGAAAACTTTCTGCTTTCCAAACACAACAGGCAACATGTTTCTTCTACACCATTTTTTTGGGGGACAGAGGCCAACCACCGTTCAGTAGGATAATTTGACATTTTGTGATTCAGGAAACTGTTGTGATGCAGACTCAATCATGAAGATGAAATTATTGTTCTTTTAAAATACGAGCTGCACTCAGAGGCATGTTGTTATAATGATACTCTGGCTTCTGAAGACACCTTCCACCTTTGCATGATGTCTGCCTTCATCCTGAATCACCGACCACGAAGGCTTAGACTTCACTGGCGCTCAGCTACCTGCAGGGCTGAACCATGCCACTTCCAGAAACTTGGGAATGCCTTGCATTCTCAGGTAAATCCATCACCCAACTGATCTACCATTTCCCAACTGAAACTTAAAACCTATACGTCAAATTTACTTCAGGCTGTGCATTAGTCTGCACAGTCCTTCCAACAAGGCAGTTTGGTGCCTTCTTTTACTAGAGAAGAAACAGGCCACTTATCAAAACAGCCTCAAAATTTGGCTGAATGAATACATTTTTATCCATTGGCAAATCCTTCCTGGGATTCCTCATTCATTGTTCCTTGAAGCACAAGTTGCTGAAAAAGAAATAACTGAAGAGAATATCTCATTGCTGAGCAGTTTGGTCTCTCTGTAGTTACACTGAGGACTGGGCTGCAGCTGACTAGGCTGGGTTTTTAGGTGATGGGAGTATCTCCCATCCTTTAAATGTTGATGATGTGGAAACACATTTTCATCTCAACTTATTAGGAGGCAACTTCAGAAAAGGTTTGCTTTTAGCCAAATGTCTGACAGATGTGGCATATTCATTGAGAAGAGTAATTGGAGGATTCTCTCTCTGCTTGAAGAGCATTTATGGGCTTCATGTTCCTTGTTACAGACATAAATACTATGAGCTGAAACCTGTATCCAAGACTGCCCACTGCTCCCACCAAAAATCCTAGTAATGGTCTGCAAAAAATAAAAAAGAAAGAAAGAAAGAAAAAATAGAAAAAAAGTCTCCCCTAGCCCTACCAGTCCAGGATTGCCTCTGCACAGTAGCTGAGGAACACTGCACCGTCTCAGCATCCAGCCTGGTGGTTGGGGAAGTCTCCCAGCCTTAGGAGGTACAAGGTTGAACTGCCCCCAAGCAGAGGAAGAAACACCATTTTCTGGATATGCACCCCAACATTTGCATAGGTCAGAAGAGATGAGCAAGTGCCACTTCTGCTGCTGCCCACTTTGGCTTCACTTTAAAAGGAGAGGAATTAGTCATCCCCAACTCAGAAAAGGAAGGAAAATAGAAGTGGGTGGGGAGGGAAGAAATAGGAGTTCACCCTGAGCTTGTGGTTTTTAAATTCACTTTGCTACTGCAGTCCTGACTTTCCTCTTACAATGAATGGGACAGAATTCAGATTGCTTCTCTGTTCAGGTGTTCACGATGGGATACTTCTTTACCAGTTCCCTGCTTAACAGGGATTGCTGTGGATCACTTATTTCAAGCACTTATTTACTATAAACTGTATATGGACTCAAGGAGCTAAATGCCAGACACTGCAATTTGTAAGCCTCGAGTTTTTTGTCTGTTCTACCTATGGACATGAAAAAAGGTTAATGTATTTTTTAAAAAAATCTGTCACCTTGGCTCCTGAAGATGAACCTTGCTATTTTTGCCAAGACCTATAATTCTCCTTAAAACAGGTAAAAACAATCAGTATACCTAAAAGCAGACTTGGAGCTTTTGCTTGTTTTTAATATCAAAAGAGTGTATCATTGCTACAGATCAAAGTTGAGGGCTGTTGAAAATAAGAACATATTGCAAGCCTCTTACTAATCAGGTCAATAGAAATGCTCTTTTTTATTAGACGTCTATCCCTATGCTTCCTGCATTTAGTTTCTCTGTCTCAAGAGCAGCTAAGGACGATGAGAAGTGTGAGATCACATGGCTTAGTTCCTCCTCTTTATATATGTGTAGTGTTTCAGGAACACAGGTCTGCACCTTCAAAGACACCTCAGAGAGAGAAAAGCCCAACACAGACACACCAGAAAGACATGCTGGCTATGCCAGCTTGGAGGAAAGTTGCACTGTGTCGTTGGCTTTTGTTCTTTTCTCCAGAGGTGCAGCTGTGCCTTCTGGGAGTACATCCCAAAACTCTCAGCTTCCTCCCAGTAAGCTGAAAAATACTCTTCACCTCAAGAGCAGTGGAGAAAAACACATTTGTTCTTTCTGAGGTACAGGAAGGCAGAGACAGGCTAGAAATAGTCCGTTTCAGTTGGTCTGGGCCCATACCACACAGTAGGTATTAGCAGCCACAGTATTACGCCAACGTGGACCACAGTTGATGCATCTTGGGCTGCTCAGAGAGAAGAACTGTGACTATTTATATTGGGGGGTTTCCAGCACATGAGTAAGACTGAAGTGCAGGAAGTAAGATAACTTGGACCTAAAATTCCCATTTCTTTATCTGTGAAAAGCTCATGCTGCTGCACACGTTATTTTCTGAGCTGTACAAAGTAAACTAAGACAAAACCTTTCCTGAAGCTCTCTTGGGTGCACGGACAGTACCAGCTAAAGGAAGCATGATGTATCTACTAGACACTACCTCTTCCTTCATTTTCTAAGCTGCTGGTTTATAGTTCTGCACAGAAAAAGTGAGATTTTTCTTTCTCTGAAACAGTAGCTAGTTACATGAAGCTGGAGAGACTGGCAGGCTACATACAGGATTTCAGAGCTAGGACAGATCTGTAATGGTTATCAGTCATAGGTTTTTCCTCATCTGGGCACCATCCAGTTTAAGTTTACAAATAAAATCTCACTGCATTTTCCAAGTGGTTTTCCAAACCACAAGTTTGTTTCTGTCTTCTATTGGTAGTTTTCTCATTATAAATACCAATCACTCTCTCCTCCCTCCTCTATAGTTATCTACTGTAGCTATTTGTATTTCAAGACTGTTTCAAAGTCTGAATTAGCTTTCTGAAAGTACTATCTTTTTAGTACATATGCTTTGAGTTCTTCACTGCTTTACTAGTTGTAATTTAGAACTTTTTCTGTATGATGGCTCTTCCATGAAGTTTAAAGGCTGTGATCCAGAGAAACATCTATATGCTTTTGCCAGAATACCGTTGTACTTCCATCTCACATTGGGATTATCGAATTTCCTATTTATCGGTGCAGCAAAGAGCAGACCTCTTAGTTGGATAGTTTAGTTATTAACAAGAGTGACTGAAGCACCTTTGGGGTCCAATACACAGCTATGTTGTACAGCAACTTACTAGGAATAAAAAAGGAAGTCTACACAGTCTGTTTGTTCTGGTTCAGAAGTTCACTCTCTCAGTCCTACCTGGCATAGCCACTGCACTGTGCATTCCATTAAAGGCTGCTGGTTTTTCCCATTCATTACTTCACTATAAACCTCCAGAGGGATACAGGTGGCATAAACTCTGTTGCACATGCAAAATTCTCCACAGTGATCTTCTGAAAGATAAAGGACCAGACAGTCTGCTGCCACAGAGCCAGCAATATCATCTGGCATCGGAACTATAGCTTCCTATCTCAGTATCAGCTTTCCAAGAGCTTAGCACAAAACAGTGAATAAACTGGTAAATTAATGTACTTAATAATTAAGCTATGATGTACTCACTAAGCTGGCTTAAAGCCATAAAAATCTAATTCAGAAAACAGGAAAGTAAGAGTTCAAAACTCAAAAAAAACGTTGCCTACTTTATATTAAACCAAATGTGCATTTTCAGGATTCTTACAGAGAGCCTGTCAAATGCAAACAAGGAAAAATTGGCTGAGTTTTAAAAACTGTGCAACTTTAAAAATGGTCTTGTGATAAGGAACACAAGCTCCCTTCTCCTGATAGTGTTATTAATTGGTAATGCTATTCCTCCGTGCTGGTATTAAGTTGCACTTCAGCCTTTCATCTCTTTGCAAAAGGCAAATTTTTTTTTCTTCAGGATAATAATCTAGATTAGGAGGCAATACAAGCAGCTTGTTAATTATACATATGCACAAGGAGCACAACAGTTGCTTTGCTAGTCAAGGGGATTTAAAATATAAGCAGGACAGGGCCAGAAGAAAATACTCATTCAGAAGACTGAGTCTTCTATTACGAGATCACAGGTAAAAATGTGCAGCTTGTACATGAGATTTATCAGCACATACTCAAATCCTGGGGGAGGGAATAAAAAAATAAATAATCACATTTTCATCAACTTCAACATTATGGGCATCTTCAGTACACTGAGTGAAACATTTAAGAAGCACCTTTAAGGCAACTCTGCTGTGCAACAGATCATAATAGTATCTAAGAACACGGTGGTAGAAGTTACTGTAATTCCAAAACCCCAAGAAGCCAGCCTCCTTTCACAGAGGAGCACCATCCTTAGCCTGCAACTCCATACCAGCTTTTTCAAAAGTACAAGCTGTTTTCCCAATTTAAAGGAGGAAAAAGAACACAAAGCTGAATAAAAATACACCCTTGCAGAAATTCGTTTGCGATACGGCTGCTTTTAAGCTGCCCTATTACCAAAGGGGGAAAAACAAAGGGTATTTCCATCAGCCAGTGCACAAGAACTCAAAGCAGCCTCCTGGCACTGGACCAGAAAGCAAAGCCCAACCAGCCTTTGTTGAGAGGCCACAGCATCCTTCCCTGTCCTCACTGCACAGCTCGTCTCCTGTCCCAGAGCTCCTGCCCACTTGCTCCAGGGTGGTAGGAGACACAGACAGCTCCAAACGTCCCTGAGGTTCCATGGGCATGTGGGTGCACAGGGATCTACACCATGCCCTCCTAAGCTGTGTGTTACTTATGCAAACATAGCACTGAGGTCCCAAGCGCAGCCTAGTGCCTCCTTGAAGGCTCTCTCACAACCATCCCACCCCTGCCAAGCACCTTGTGAAACACCCAGGCTCCAACACTTTACAGCACAGAAAAACTAGAGAACATTTCAATAACAGTTTTGCCCTTTCACCCTAAAATAAAAACCCTTGTCTTTGCTTTCCAGCCCACTGTTTTTACACTGGAGCCCCATTCTGCAGTGTAATACTACCTTTACCTAACCTTCTCAAGTGTAAATTGAGTTGAAAAGTTTGCAGCACTGCAGTATTATTAGGGCTGAAACATTTCCAGATCTACCTAAGCCCACCAGATATTCAGCTTCTCTTGGAGGGACAAAGTTACAACATATACATTTGAGTTGAGGAGTCTCTCCCTTGTTTTGTGGCTGACAAATTTATAACAGTTTGTACCAGGCTGTGCATTGTTTGCAAATGACCACATCCCAGAGGCTAAACAAACAGATTCAGGGAAGAGATGAAATGCAGAACCACCCCACAGCCTCCAAACCTCCCTGTCTGACCGCTCAATGGCACAGAAGTGAAAAGGAGAGTTTTAAGGAGCTTTGTAGGAAAAAAACCCACCACCCACCACAAAAAACCCCCCACAAAACCCACAGACAATGTATTTTGCAGCACATGAAGACACGTAGCAAAGGGTGAATCTTACTGTAAAGCAACTTGATTTAAGCAGTGTGCCAAGCAAAAGCAGCGATCCAAGGAAATTAACTGGGGAGAAGGGCAGAAAGCAGAATCACCCAGCCACCCGAGGTGAAGTCTTCAGCAGCTCCTCTGCGGCTTTGGAGACAAACCACCTCTCTGTTAACAAACAGGCCCAATGGCAACGTTTGGGAGCGTTAAGGAGTTATTTTAAGGCAATGTCTAAACATGTTGACATTCAACAAGCTTTCTTTTAGACTAATGGAAGCTGCTGCACAGCACCAGCCAGGGAAATC
>VZTU01002994.1:131382-164311 GCA_013400835.1 Zapornia atra | reverse complement strand
TTTTTTTTTTGGGGGGGGGGGAAGACACACAGGAAGCCCTGCAGATTGCACAAAACATGAACAAACACCATGCTGCTCAATAAGTTAGATCAAGCTCTGTCCCATAGCATGGAATATCCAAAAATACCAAATACCTATTGCTTTAATTGGCACAGAAGCAATACTGCAATATATTTGCTATTTCTTTGCTGCATTGAGCAACAGCAAAACAGGATCCCTTCCAAAATATTTAATGCTACAGCATATTTCTGTTAAATTCATAGGTTGTGGGGACGCTGGGCAGACAGAGTTGAGACACAGCAAGACCTAACCAGCTCGTTTCTCTGCACTCAAGGGGAGTTTTAAGGGAATGCTTGAGAAATGACTAGGCTAGATAAGAAACTCCACAGCTAACTTTGGCAAGCTCCCAAACTGAAATGGCTTACCACAGTAGTTTGAATTTGGAAAGTGGTTTTAAAAAAACAAAACAAACCCACAACTTTTTTTACTTTTTCTTTTTTTAATCTGGATCATGACATTTAACATCTGACTTGCAGAAAAACTGAGAAAAAAGTCATTCTGTTAAATATTTTCATTTTTAAGACAGAATTTATTAACCAAGGAAAGAAAGGGACAAATAAAAGCCCTTGGACTCTCTAGCAGCATGCCTAAAGCTCAAGGTTAAAGTACAACTGACCCCACACGGAGCCATTTGAACACATGCCAAATGCACAAAGTTAGGAAGTTTCATGCTCTGGTAAGATGACTTTCACATCACTCATGGACATGTTCATCTTGGATCAAAAACACTAAAAGAAAAACTCTGCAGAGAATCTGATTACAAATGGCTTTTACTGATGCTTTCTACTTAATCTGCTCTGGAATGCAAGGTCGTGGCCCTCCTGTATTTTAAAAGGGATTTATATACTCTATGCACATTCAACTACTGTCACTGTACAAATACTGCTTTGCTTTCTCATCCCAGCAGTGTATCTTAAGGAGTTTACTGCAGCCCAGATCCCCACCCACAAAACATGCATACAGCCGTATGGCTCGGATGACATCGTACTTTCCATACTGCTCATTGCCTTGTAAATATAAGTAACAAAGATATTTTGGATGGGTTGGTTTTCTGTATTACAGCCCGTAAAGGTGTGAGGGCTGGGGTGGCACTCTCCGTGCCCTAAGGATGAGTTTAACCCTCCAGGTTTTGCCTGCCCAGGAGGAACGTACCTACATCATGAAGGCACACTGTTCACTCTGCTCCCTGTTTTGCCCCGGAAGGAGTCTATCTTCACTCTTCCTGGCTACATGTCACAGAGCAGATTTCAGTCAACAAAATCCAGAAAAATCCAAGGCTTATCCACATTGGAGAAAAGACCCATTCTTAGGTCTAAACCTCCAAACATTTAAGAAGAAATAAGGCTGCCTTGCTTTAACCTCTCTCTTCCCCCAGACTGGTCTCCTTATTAAAAGCTCCCTTCACCACGCATCTACACAACAAGTTAAAATACTCTGAACTTCCTGCTCAAGATTTATCATCACACTTCTTTTGGCAGAGAAAAGGCTACGTCTAATAATTAATGCACAAACCCCTGATATTCAAAATCAGTGTTCTTCCTGACACTAAAAATCTCAGTAACTGTGAAAGCATAAACCTGAAGCTGGTCAAAATATTCTACTTCAAAATTAATTACAGCAAATATTCTTTGAAAATAAGATGTCTCATGGAACTTTAAAAAAAAAAAATCTTCCTTGCTGCTTGTTGGAGTGTTGACCCACCCTCTCTCATTAGTCAACGGAGAAGGTAGTAAATAGAGAGGAAAAGAATTTGCTTTCCTGTTTTCAAACTTCAAGTAAGTTTTTTTTAATTTTCAGTAAGTATCCTGTGCCTCCCAATCAGCACTTTCAGAAGTCACAACTAAATTTGTTACAACCACCATGTAAATTTTGTCACACAGCTGCTAATTTTATTTCCTCAGTGCAATGTACAGGTACAGGTGTGTTAATAAAAGACACAGTGCTGGTTCTCTACATAAAATTTAAACTATAATCAGTGTAAAGACTTTTATTCTCATCTGAAAATTGTTACATTGGGTGAAAGTAGATCAACAACCCCAGAAAGGAGCGCTACACAGCTCTCTTCTTCCTTAGGTTTTGAAGGGGTCAGGCTCTTGGACTTTGTGTCCTCGTGCTTATTTGGTTAGGACTCCTTCCTCTAAGTAACTGATTGATTCACAATTAGAAATACAAAGGAGTGATGATGATATTCATGTAAAGATAATCATCACCTTAGGGGCCCTTCTATCCCGTTTCGTACTATATGTACCTACATGCTTGCACTTGTATATGCCATAAGCATAGCAAACTAGAACAGCAAAATGTTTTCAGGTTCAAAAGCCAGTTCTCCCAAAGATTAGGAAATTGAGAACTGCAGCCAACTGTACAATGAAAAGCTTGTACCAATCATGGTCTTTTAGATCTTCAGCCAAGCACCAAGACCCATCTACTATGCACTAGAAGAATATAGGCTCAAGGAGGTTGTTCTTTATCCAGAGAACGTACAGTTGACATACACAAGCACCAATTCAGCCCTCCATAGGGCACACCTACTACAAGGTAAGTACAAAGCAAATGAACGGGTTTGCTAAACCTTAGAATGAACATGCAACTGAAATTAAAATTGTGGACCAAGAAACAGAAGTCAACTCAGTAACAGGTTAGAGGAGATAAGCTGACTATCTTTCATACAAGAGCTGAGCCAAAGAAGAATTGTAGAGCTCAAAGCTACGGTGGTTTCTGTTGTTTTACACCCTTCTTGACTTATTCTATAGCTGAGCCACCAATCAGCAGGTTCAACTCTTAACACATTCTATATGGTCAACTCCCAAAGCTTCCTCTGCTGCTCTGTAGGCTGTGAAAAGGCTCCCAAGCATGGATGTACATTCACTATGAAGTTAAGAGACCCCACTCTTGGGTCTCAAATCAGGGACGTATAACATAACCCAGCCACAATCTTGGGCATCTCTCTAGTTTGCAGTCTCTTAGAGCTCTTCAAGTGATGCTCCACAATCCGAAATCACAGGAGGTGCCAAATGAACTTGTGACTAACTTCAATCCAACTGAGTAAGAGTTGGCTTGAATCATTTCCTTTCTTCTTACCCCAACGTAATTTTGGCTCAGGTTTCTGTCCTACAGAGTCTCCTTCAAACAAATAAATATGCGGTCAGAGAGGAAACAGGCAGAACAATCAGATAACTTCCCTGAAGATTTATTTCCCACATCCCAGCTCCCATTGCCTTGCTTACCTGTATCATGGTATGCAACACTACAAATGTTGTACGGATATATTGATGGTCTCTCTCCAAGAAATCAGAGAAAAAGTAGACAAAACGTTTTCTTAAAATAATATAAAAGCACATCTACTGCTACAACAGTGCCACCCCTCAAGCCCAGAGAGACCACGCAGCAATCCCACTGAAACGACCTGGGACAAACACAAACGGAACCACCTAAATGCACTCATACCAGGGAAAGAATCTCATGCTCTGATACTTCCCACTCAACAGAAGAAAAGATTTGGGGGCTTCTCAATTCAATTATACACTGCATTAAATAAAAATCATAAGGCACACTAGCATAGTGATTTTGAGAAAACAATTCCAAACAATCCGAGCTGTTCAAAATATCCAGCCCCTCCCCTGGAGGCAGGTGGGCAGTAAGAAATTAAAGCTCCTCAATTCTGCTTTGAGTCAATTAGCCCTACAGTAATCAGATTAACATTAGAAGGAAGATGTTGCTTGGCTATCGCTAATAAGTGCCTCCTTTGCAAGAAACATTATTTGTAACCTTCTCAGCAGTTTCAATGCAGAGGCTGAGAACTCAACATGTACAAAAGCAGAAACCCAGCAACCTCTCAGCCTTGGGACCAGAGCTCTCAAGGTACACTGAGCAGAGCTGCACGAGGACGTTTGACAGGTATCTCTCTCTCCATGCTGTTTTTCTTCTACAGATAGCCGACCAATCACCAAGGTTGTAAAAACAGAACTTTTTCTTTCNCTGATATCAAATGTGAATGGGTAAAGGGAAATGGAGAAGTGAAAGCTTACTGACCAGCTAATAAAGCTTCTTTCATGAATGAGCAGGCCAGAGTGCCCATTAGAGATCGGAGGGTTTGCTTAGCTTGGTGATGGGTGTGGGGGGGTGGGGTGATTGGGCGGAGGTGGGGAGGGGGTGTAAAAAGAGAGGGATGTAAATTAAATGTTAAATCTATCCCAAGCCTGCAGCACAGCTGTTAAGACACAGTAGGAGGGATCTGGATATTGTACTTACTGAATCAGCTAAAGAGGTCTAAGCAAACTGACGTTCATAGCGAGAGCTGTAGAATTCCATTCATACAATGGGTGGCAATTGGCCAAGGATAACTTGCTAAAAAAAATCTAGAGAGATTAAAAGTCAAAACCACTTATTGCAATATAGAGCTAGAAAAGGGACAGATACTCCTGTAAGTGTAATTATAAAACAACTCCCTCTTCAGCCTTCCAAGCATATAGCCTTCCCAATGAAAATATGTGAACAAGTTAATCTTATATATAATATTAATCTCTATATATGAACAAAAAAGAGAAAAAGTTGACCATTTGGAAGGTTCATAAATATAATAGAAGACTTGTTTTACATTAATACTTCACCATATCACTAGTCAACTTGAAACTCAAAGTTAAAAGGGCAATTTGAATTAATCCTTATCTTGCCTAGATGCTAAATAAAAATACTATTTTCAAGGGAAGACAAATTCATGGATTTTTTTTTTAAAGATCAAAATGATGAAGCCTCAATCAAAATACCTAGCACTCAGAGGAACAAAAGGAATACTTCCAATTGCATGTGTAGGATTTTGCATATATTTTTTCAACATCCTGCATATGCATAAGTAAGTTACTGTCAGAGTGAAGATGCAAGATGAAACGACAGGAGAACTAGAAGGACAGGATCTCATCAGTACAGTATGGTTTGCTTAGCCATAAAAAGTAGTCACTCGCTATTCTCTGCATCAAGGAGGACTGGATAATGGCAAAGAAAGCATTCTTGTCCTTCCCCCAACCATTCCCCTTCCTGCCTCCCCACACAGAGCTAAAATCCCATTGATACGGAGTCTCTGGGTGGAGTAACCTAACTTCTTCCACAAAGAAGCTTGCCGTTTCCCAGACAAATGACTTGGCTGAACTTAAGAATCTCCTTTCGCTATTAAAAAAAATTCCACAATAACTGCAGTTCTAAGAAAAATCCCAGAATCTAGAGTGGAAAAACCCTACTGCATCAGGCTTCCAAGAGTCAGCAAGTCTTCAAAGTTTATTTAAACAGAATTGTCACTCAAGTAGCAGCAAACTGCATGGACCGCACTGAAAGGGAACCGAACGACATAAATCAGGTGACTATTGTAGCTTCCCCAACCAAATCCAAACTCCAGCTCTTTACAAAATGTCAAGGCAGTTGAATCTCAGCCGAGTTGTTAAAAACGGCTGCATGCATTTAATTAAGTCAAAATCGAAGCCAGATGGCACATGCTGCTTTTCCAATAGACTGGATGCTGTCACAAGAGGCACTACTTAAGCATTCCTTGATGATTCCTGGCACCAGTGGCTACAAAATCTCTTTCTACCATCTACCATAGACCCCTCCTTTTTCTTTTCCAGTCACCAAGCTTTTAAAGAGGGTGGGGAGGAGGAAAAAGAGAGCCCCTGAGATAAATTGACTCAGTGTGTGGAATGCAAGGCAAACATT
Source organism: Zapornia atra (assembly GCA_013400835.1). Taxonomy (NCBI): domain Eukaryota; kingdom Metazoa; phylum Chordata; class Aves; order Gruiformes; family Rallidae; genus Zapornia; species Zapornia atra. The sequence continues at coordinate 158,548 of VZTU01002994.1, read as the reverse complement.
CCTGTACAAATTCAGATTTGATTTATTTTCTTTAGAAAACTCCAGCTGCAGGAGAACCCCCCAATTGTTGGTCTTTGCCTTATACCCCCTAGGGTCAACATCTGTCTTACGGAGAGAAAAATAAAAATAGATTACTATACACCTCAAGTCCTGCACAGCAGAAGGTGTTAGTACTTTGGCCAGTAATAAATGTTAGTGAACTGGCTAAAAAGGGCCTCAAGAATTTGGAAGTGTGTGTCTGAAAGGAAACATTAACTTTTCATCCCTGGACTGCATAACCTCTCAGTGAAAAATGACAGTGTAGGCTTTCACAGTCAGCCTGCATGCAGTGAACTCCTTCCTCCTCCTCATCAGAAAGGCTAGCAAGTTATCTCCTGGTTGCAGCCTGCCAAAATTATACTGGACCGAGCCAGAACCCAGTGACAATATCACATTTTACTTCCAACCCTGCACCCTCCAATAGGTGGAATTAAACAGAGAGGTTGTGTGAGCCGTGTGGCTGGTCATGCCTCTCAGTGCTTGCACAAGCCAGACACCGTGCCCAGCCAAGATGCTGGGCAAGAAGCAGCACCAGAATATAAGTGACTACACAAGACAAATACACTACTGACAAAACACCTCTGCTTGACCTTTACTTTCAGATTTTTCTGTTCCAAAATCAGTTAAGCAGCTGCCATATCACTCCCCAAAGGAGTCTTGAAGATGTTTAGAGCAAAAGATGGGATCCATTATGCCTTTTGAACAGACAAGGAGGGCTTGGAGGTGCTTCCTTGTATTTTCTCTCTGTGTCTACATCAGATCACTTGGAAAAGTGAACCACAGTTGGTGTATCGCATTGCTCGAGTAATCTCACATAAAGCATACACAGCCCCATAATTTTAGGTTATTTTCAACTGAATTATCCTCTACTAAGCAATAATATGGTCTTGGGTTTACTGAAGTTCTTAATTATGATTGCCACTTTTATTCATATCCAATCTCACCTTTTGTTAGAAAAAAATTAATTATGTACTTGCACTGAGTATCCTACTGCTTGTGCAATCTGTTAAAAACTCATTCCCAGCACCACTGAGAACAAAACCCTGTCTGCTGAAAAGGGTGGATGCATTTAACAATTTCAGCAGAACAATCCTCCTCTCTCTTGGTGGTTAGTTTAAAGCTCCATTAATCTTAATGCAAAACAAACCAGTTTCCTTTAACAGCCAGATTCTTGACCTTGAGCTGTTCCAGCGTTGGGGCTGGGGGATAAAGGACATGGGCTGACCACAATGAAGACCTGGAGAATAAAATATACAGGCTGGATAGCCAGCACAAAACAAAACAGATCTCTGTGAAAGACTATCATCTCCACCACTGCCTCAGAAACCTGGACAATGTTACCTCAAAATTTCTGTTACTCATTTTCAGAGAAATTTTAAAAAATAGCAGTGATGAAGACTATCAAAATATGACCAAGAATGCATAAGCTAATGGCTTCTGTCACCCATCCTAGCACTGACCCATATCATTAGCCATTAGAATATTTACAGAGTAATGTTGCAAATTAAATCCAGTCTACTAGGCAGCATTATTCTCAGCGTGAAAAAGACATTTCAAAAATCTACAGGTGCTTTCTTTGTAAACACTGAAGTCATCTCTTACTTAGATCCTTTATTTTTCTTGATATAAGATGCATATGCTCAAAGCATCATTCCTATATGATCCCAACTCAGACAGACAAGTCTTTGAATTTAAAAACACTCTTAACCAGGCAACATTCACAAGTCTTCTTACATACAGGTTTCACGTACCTACCCTACTGCTTTCCCACCACTGTGCCTGTTTACATTACTCAGTAAGTGCTCAGCACAGAGCAGTCTGGAGAGTAGTCTGTCCTTGTCACCACAATTTTACTAGGTAAGTGACTGACACAGGTGGCAGAACACATTTGAGTTGCCTCTAAAACGGCACTAAATTGCCTGTGAATTATCTTAATACTTTAAGTTGTATTAAAGCATGATTTCCTCATTATATCTTGTAAGGCACAAACTTAATCACTTGACAGTGTTTGCACAGCATTAACTGTGGCTGAAAGGAGGGTGTGCAGCAGTGTCTGCAGCATGATTTCTAGGTCTCCCACACCAGCATCACCTTAGCCCAGAAGAGCAGTTCCTCAATGCAGCTTTTAATTGAAATGCTGCTAGAGCTCAGCTTTTCAAATGGCTCAAAGATTGGCCAGTCATTCTGTCCCAACACTTACAAACATTTGAGAGGACAGGACTGCAGGACCTAATTTTGCTCACGAACTCTGGAGGTTCCCATTCAACTGTGCTTTTGGTTCAGTCAAGAGAGGCACAGTTGCATGGTAAGGTACAGAGACAGCGTTGTCATTTGGGTTATGTTACAAATCTGATTTTCTTTCCCAGGGGTAGAAGGCTGTCTGTGAAGCTAGAGGTACGCTGAGCACCACACTGTCCTCTCAGTACAAGGAAAGGCCTCATTTTTTTTTGCGCAGGATGGAGGAATGTTTCACATCATCTTCTATGCTGACTCAAATGTTTCTTGGCCAAAATCATTGCTGTTTACCATACAGTTCTGCATGGTTTATTTAAAGTCTCATACTAAAGTGCTCATTATTTCTGTAATATTAGTTATATGAAGACACTTCCAAACCCTGAAGAATTTATTGGCTTTAACAATTGGTTCATTAGGCAGCATTAGTGCTGTGACTAGTGACAGGACTAGCTTCATACACAGCCTCATCAGCTACTTCAATGTTAAAACCCAAGAGTGACCACTGAAGTGCACAGGAAACTAGTCCCACACTCTGATGACTTCATGGGAAGCAGAAGCCATTCAGCCTTGGTTCAGCTTTCTGCGGATGCAACCCAACTCCATTGGATCCATTGTTCTGTGGATCTAGAAGACTTTTACGACAAGACAAGTCATGTGTGTAAAACTTTTTGTTCCAAAACCAGGAAGGTGGTGACCAGCAAAACTACTTAATGTCAAGTAATACTTTAACCAAGTCACCTCCTCCATTCTCCTCAACTTGCAACGGAAGAAATCATATAATAGAGCAATTGAAACAGCAGAGCAAACACAGCAGGTGGTCCAGTCTTCGAAGGCTTCCACCAATGGATTTTGAAATCATACACTTAGCCTGGTATGCACCCAAATATACTAAAGAGCCTAAAATGTTAAACATCAGAGGCAAACCAAACATTTACAAAATACAAGGTCTATTATTTTGGACAAACCTTGCTGCAAGCACAGAAGAATGTTTCCTTTGGCTGCTATTGTGCTCACTTCCATTTATTTATAAAGAGCAAAAAGCAAACAATATTTTCTTACCTTGTTTTCTTAATTGCCTACAGATGGTACAAAAGGGTAAAATGATAAGGCCGGATGACAGACTTCTGTCTTCCACTGAACAGATCTGAGAATTTTGTTAAGATGAGAATCTTACTGCTGAACTCAGTTATGGAAACGAGAGGGTCCAGCAACTACAAAATACAAATTTGTCAACCAAACAAATAAGAAAAAAAAAATCCCAAACAACCAAATACCAAAGGATACGGTTCTTACAATGACACCCCTCAGATATTACTATGATTGAGGAAAATGAGACTAAGGGCCACTACTGCTCTATCCTACCTTTGGAAGAACTGGAATACTGGACTTGCTAAATCTCTCTGTGTGAGAGGGTTAAAACGCACAGTTTTTCCATCAATTAGTCTTTATTAAGACTCCAGAAACACTGTTAAGTACAAAGCACAAATCTCTTCTTAGTTATTTAATAGCAAAACACAAAACTGAGTGATGTCTATACTTGAAAAAGATCTAGAAACACCGAGCAGTTCAAAAAGTTTCTGCCTTCCCTATTCCTCTACATTTCAAGTTACGTTACACCAATGTTATGACCTTAACATTTAATAACAAACCCGCTGATCAGAAATAGAAAACTGTGAGCAGTTCAGCATAAATGCTGCAGACCTTCCTTGCACACAAAACCAGCAGGATGGCATCTTATGGTTAATTAGTCCGTTTGCAGTAAATCAAAACCACAGCTCAGCTAAGAAGCCAGCCTGCCGCATTTCCCAATGTGGGCAAGCCCACACAGTATGCAGGGACTGGCAGCGTCTTCTCTTCAGGAAGGCCTAGCTGAGTTCATGCAGATGGGAGGGAGCAAGGGTGGGACACAATAACAGAAAAAGGAGATTACAAAGGAAGCCTGAATCTCACACCGAAAACTCTTCTGCCAAGAGGAGATTTGAAGAGAGAAATGTGAGGTGGTTTTTTTTTTAGCAAAACCTGAAGGAAAGATCTAGGCCGTTGGGTAAAACCTGGTTTGCAACATAACTTTGCATGCCCTTATTTTCCATTAATCTCAATTTTGGCACCATTTACCATAAAAGAACCCACACCAATTATCCAAAATCTTGTCATGTCAGAAAGCTCACCCTCAGTTCCAAATTCTTCTTGAATTAAGGGAAGCAACGTTGTAACTAAGGTTTTAATGCTGAACAAAAGCTGCATTGCTTCCTAGAGCCTGAGAAAAGCAAATGATGGCCGTACATGAACAATGCTGGCTAAGTGAATTATGTTCTCTAAGCACTTAGAGAAATGGGAGAAAACAAATACAGCCAGGTAATGCTACACCACAGACAGAAAAGGAACATACTGCAAACCCACAGAAAGCATTATTAATGTATGCAAGTGGTTCTGGGCCCAGCTGTCCTCAAACGTCAAGCCTCAGATCTGAAAAAAGCTTTTAAGATCAATGAGTCAGGATAGTCCAACAAATACAGGAGAGGAGTGGCTAGACAGGAGTCTGAGAAACAGGACTGTCCTACAAAGTCCTACCTTGCTGCTGCCTACAAAAACAACAGGGACCATTATCTGATTAAGCAATAATTTAAAGAAGTTTTAGTAATCTATACAAAACAACCAAGCTATGGGCTGTAATGCCAGACAAAAACAAAACAAACAAAAAAAAAAGAGCTAAACAAACCACAAAACCAAAACAAAACACCAAAAAAACCCATAAAAAAAACCCCAACCACAAAATAAAGCATGTTCAAATTTTGCTGGTAATTATCCCTGACCAGAAAATGGGACCGGGTTCTTTTCTTATAAACAAGGTATAGGAGCACATTTGGAATGAAAAATACAACTACTTGTTAAAACTGCTTTTGGCCAGGTGTCTGTGAGATCAAGCACATCACTTACTGCAAATCAAGTTTTATTTTAAGTCGTTCTCTAAAGAGGAATAGGACCATACAGCTGTATTTTGTATACAGCCTTTTCTGCTCACTCAATATCACAATGCTGCTATTCTAACCAATGCCAAGAAATTAATTAAAAACTTTCAGAGATCAAGAAAGGAGCCTCAGGATTTGATCTGGGAAGCCAAAATCAATAATTTGGACCTGTAGTCACAGACTGCAGATCCAGAGTAACGAACTGTGTGTGACGTGCGCTCAGCAAGATGTTGTGTTGCATTGCCACTAACAGCGAAGTGAAGCATTCTGTAAAATTTGAGAAAGAAGTTTCAGAGAAAGTCCAAGAAATTCCTGCATACCACAGTAATTTCTTACAAAAGGAAGAAGCAGAATACTCGCAAACTGAAGCATCAGCAAGAAGCTGAAAAACTTCCAACATTCAACAAATCAAGAGTACACTGTTTTAAAGCAACTCACGCCGCAGTGACCTCTGCATGAGACCCCTCATTTAAAACAACCTCGCTACCTCACAAAACAAAGGCAATATATGAAAGTAATCTCTGCAGCAACTCCACAATGGTCTTGAGAAATTCAGGAAAGTTCCCAAGTACTGTAGTTCCTACTCATTTACACCCTACAGAAGGGATGGCATTAGTAAGGTGCAGCGGACAGCAGCGGAGTGACTTCTGCAGGCTTCTGTCTCACAGCTGTGTTACAGTTCTTTGAAAGACTCAACATGAAGATTTACCCAAGCAATAGACTGTTCCACCCCACCCCCAAAAGTGTTTCTTACTGAACCTTGTTAAAGAAGCTACACTGCCATAGGATTATAAATAAATAAATAAAATCCTCTCTAGATATCCAGTTAGGAAAACTCAAAGGATAGACATAAAGATGCTACTTTCACACTAGAGAAGATACCAAGAGTGTCATTGGCATCTACACTGTGGCCTATGCTGTTGAGATTTTTTTGGTTTTGAGGTTTTGTTTGGATTTTGTGAGGGCTTGGTTGGTGTTTTTGTTTGTGGCTTTTTGTTTTTTAAACAAGTGATCTGCAGGAGGGTGAACAATCCAAGTTTACTGATGATACAAGACTACCCGACTAGTCAAAGCTGCACTGGCTGCAGAGCCACACAGTAAGGACTGCATTGCCTAAAGTCACTGTAGATAAGGCAACACACACACACAACACTCCCCCACTCACCCACACCCCCACAAGCAAGAAGCACAGACCCATAGGCAAGCACCAGGGAGTGCATCCTGTTAGGCTACGACCACTGAACTGCTGGTTTCAGAGCAACAGCTGACAAGTAAACAAAACATCTGGAATTGTTAGAAAGGAAACAGCTTTCCCTTCTCACTCACACATGACGGTACTATGTCAATCAATCCTATGTTATCATAAACTGAAAGTTTCATGTTAATTCTTGTCATCCCACCCAAAAAAGGAATCCAGCATAATTTAGAAATGTAAGGGAAAAGAACAGGCTGGTCTGAGATACTGACCAATGTTTACAGGAGAATTTAATCAGGACAGACTTGCGTTTAGGAAAGGTGTGGCAAGAAGAACTGTTACAGACTGGTAGTGTGTACCACCTGAATCTGTAACAAACTGTCATGAATCCACAAAACGAGAAGGACAGTTATTTTTCAGAAATACAAAGCAGACAGCCAGACAGGTGTGTAAAGCAGCACCTTTTCTTAAAAGCACGTATGGATGAATCAGACAACCCTAATTTGCTGATTAACAGACTGTATCAAAAGGAAAGAGGGGGGAAAAATAATTAAAAAATATTACACCGTACTTCTGCTTCTCAGAACCATTCCCCAATTATGCTCCCAGCTACTTCCAAAAACCAACAAACAAGGTCCAGTAGACTTTGTCCCTACTCACTACAGCTGTCCTCATGCTCCTGGATACAACAGACATCAACACCCACACAATATTCCTGCCTCAAGATGCTGAGGAGGAAAGCAGGGCGAAGGAGGGAAGAAACCAGTAAGACAAACAGCATATTAAACTGGCTATGCCGTAGCTACCATAAAATGCATACTGTCAGCAAGTCAAGACTAACAAAACATCATTTCCTTTCTGATTTGAAAGTAAAGGATACTGGCAACAATTACAGGTAAGGCATTTTTAGAAAGGGGTGCAAGGTCACGCTGTCTCCAAGCGATACGGCGATAGTCAGGAGTAGCAGATGTTGTTTTCAAGAGCAAACAGACTTTCAAAAACAGCACTGGAAAATGGCATCTGTAAAACAGATATTCATAGGGTGGCTATCTCAAATGAAGGAGCTACAAACACCAGAGCTCCGAGTCTGGCAATGGGGACAAACACATCCAATGATGAAGGGAAAGATATAAAAGTAATATACTCATTCTGTAAAAATCCTTGAACTGTAAGGTATCATGTAGCCTGGAAAATTCATGGTAACACTGCATGTGGAACAGCAAGCCTAGTTTGAGCTTACCTAAATGTCAAACAGGAGCTATTGAAAAAAATGCAATGGATTGATACTGACCTGTGTCAGTATATGCATTAAAAAGAGTTAGCGATGAAAACACAGTCAGCTTATCAGGCTCTCTGGTTTGGGCCGGACAGTACATGAATCACTAGTCTGTCAGGGAAAACTGACAGGCTCGTCACTGACAGACTCATCTATGAAAACAGTCATCATTTATGAAATAAAATAATTTCAACTGAGAACTTTCAAGCTGCATAAGGAAAATGAAGGTCCAATCCTTACATAAGGTGGGCAAATACCCAGTTCTTACAAAAGCTGAGAATATCAAGGCCAAGTTGTGACCAAATAAAATTAGTCCAGTCACATGAACTTATGACTAAATAAATATATTTCACATAAGTTTTCTTCTTACTTGCAGTGACTCCATAAATGCACACTTAAATAAAATGAACAGGAATCTTCCTAGGCAACATAACTGCAGTTGAAATAACTGGTCTCCTAAGTTTTCCAGAGCTACCCTATAAGTATTTCCCCCCTGCCTTCCCCCCGCCTGTGAACCAGCAGGGTATGTTCTCTTAGCACTGAGAATACTGACTGGTTCTCTCTAAATGTATGGAAGTTAAAATGTGAAACAAATTAGAAGCTGCTCTCTGAGAATACACAGTAATGTTCCTGCAACAGTCATTACACAGAGACTGCTGCAAATCAGGAAAAAAGTATGTCTAGCTCTTGATGGAAATCTTTGATTAGCAGGACCAAGATGTTTTCCTCATCAGCAGGGATGTCAAATACATCATTACAGTTCATGACCCGCATGTTAAGAGCTCATCACATTTGCAAATGTATTAGCCACATTTGTTTCCCACAGATCTTTCCCTCTGAAACTACAAAGCAACCAGAAACTATGCCTTCATACACCTCCCACTATCACGGAGTCACAGAGATGACTCCAGACAGGTTGTGACAGAGCGACCGAACACGAGCATGACGCAGGCTCCCTCGGGAAGATTTCCTTGTGAGCCCTACGAGCACAAAACCGATACAGCCACCGAGATAACCACGAATTGCTGCTATTGTGAACTTGTGTCATTACCTCCACCAGAGCTGCTGCACACCCTCACAGGTCTCCACCCCCGCATAAATCATAGTATTGTCTTTAAACGTGGCGTACCAAATCCCACAGCTGTGTGGGTGAGCATTTCCAGTATGAGACCACAGGCTTTTACCTTCAAGAAGTTACATACGTGTACAGTTTCAGTAGGTTTGCTATTGTATTCTTCAGGTATCTTCCAGCATGTTGTTGGTCTGGCTGACAAGCAGATTCCTCTCAGAGAGGAATCCGAGAGGACTCAGCAGAACAAATAAGTTTTTTGTTGCCATGGTACAGTTCAGACTCAAGTTGAAGACCTTTACCCCCCAATCTTCAAAACATATATTAAGGGAACAAGGCACTTCAACTTTTTCTTCAAGCACTTCTTGTTTCATTTTCAATGTGAAGTCTACAGATCATAAGAGTAGGTTGCTTAAACCAAGTCAGAGTGGACAACATTACACTTTAATCTGTCTGTTTATTTTATGATCCACAGGGGTAAGAGTGGAGGGGCTACCTCTTGCTTTGCTAAAGGGAGGTAAATTTCACATCACCAAAGAACAGGCAGCATGCCCACATCTTGCTAGATGCCATCTTTCAAAACACCACGCTTTATGCTGTAGGGCTTTACTTAGGTACTTGCCATTTCTTAGGAAAATGGGAAGCCATCACTAGCAGATGTAGTCACTAGTTGCAAAAGGCTACAAGTAGTTGCACAAGGGTTCAAATCCATAATCCAGTCTGGTGCTTATACTATTACCATCTTCAAAGGAAGTCTCAAAGGTTGATTAACACTTGCAGGCTAATGAATATTACTATGTCATCAGAGGCTGCTTCCACACATTTTTGGCCATTTTGCCAAAGTACCAGTAGCTATCCAATCTTACAGAAGTGGTTACTCTGTCCCATCAATATAAAGAAGTAGAGGACTCTAGAGGTATTTTCCACTCAGATTATACACTGCTCGCAGAAAAGACAGACAATATTTGACAGTAAGTGCACAGGAACCAGAACAACCAGATCTCGTTTTCAAAAAAGAGATGGGCTGCTTGCACTGTACAATCCTCTAAGCACTGTTTACTTAGCTTACCTTTGAGCAATACCCAGCGTGTTACTGCACTGATATTAAGTCTGCTTCAAATGCTTCTTCCTACTGCCATGTCACTACTTGCAGTATCTTAGTTGAACTGTTTGCCAACATGCTTCAAGGAGTAAGATGAACTTGCTCTACAGGTGAAAAAAGTTGGTGGCAACTCAACCCACAGCAGCTCAGTCTTACACATGCTGTTCTGTTGTTTTCATTATGCAATGAGTATTTCCAACTTTTCCAAGGAACACACACAGATAAATCAGTAACAAGGGCACGGGAAAAATCCTGTGGGTGACAGAGATTCTTCAGACAAAAAGATTTTTGTTTGGCTCAACATCCACACACACAAGAAGAATCAATATCTTGTCAGGCATCTGTTTTCAAAAGGGAATTTTTAATTTTATTACATAGCTAATTTTCTAGGATCTGGAAATAATCTCAACTCAAAAGCAGAAATGAAATCTCTGACATACTGACAAGTAGATATGCACCAGCAAAATTTCACTGAACTGTAGGCCTCTACTGACATGGGGATGATCTTGAATCAAATAGGTATAACAAACCTCAGTGGCTTTGTACAGTGGCTTTGTACCAGAAAACTTTTAACATGTCCCTACACAGTGTACAGCACATCATCTTTTGTTTTCATTAAAAACAGAATATGATTCAGCTGAGAGCAGCTGTGGCTGCCCCCTCCCTGGCAGTGTCCAGGGCCAGGCTGGATGGGGCTTTGGGCAACCTGGCCTTGTGGAGGATGTCCCTGCCCATGGCAGGGGGACTGGGACTAGATGGTCTTTGAGGTCCCTTCCAACCCAATACAGTCTGTGATTCTATGATAGATTTACACATAATGAGGGACAGTGCATCAAAATACCAGAGAGAATGAAAGCCACTGTACACGTAATAAGAAAACTAAGGAATACAAATTAAGAAAACAATACAATTTCATTTTCAACACTAACTATTTTAAGGAGTTTATTTTCACTGCTAAAGTGGGCCCTTTAAAAAGAGAATGGGCAATCTAAAGAATTTTCTACACCTCTGAGAAAAATCTACAAAGAAAGCTTTACCTCCAAACACTAAACATAAGGGCAAGAATTGACCTGACGAGAGCAAGAAAATACACAAAATACAGAAACATTATATAATGATATAAAATTAAGTTGGACCATTAATTACAACTTGTATCTAAGTAAGATTTTTTCCACAACTACTGAATAAAGTTTTGTGCTTCGGAAAAAAAAAAAAAGATAAAAATATAAGGAATGACTGAAGACATTCAAACCACTACCCGCTCTAATCTCAAAAGTCATCTGGAGTTTAACTGATAAATGAAAACACTGTACTACTTCAGGGTAAGATCTGATCTCATATCTTACACAAACAATCTTATGATAATGGAAAAACAGGGATTCAAAGCTGTGTTTAACTACTAACAAAGCTACATATTTTCATTTGAGTATCCTGCAAACACAATGCAATGCAAAACAAAACCCATTTCTTCCTGTACTTAACCTGAATGGTACCAGTCAAAAGTTTCACTGTTCAGGTCCCCTGTGACTAATTAACAGCTGCACAGGTTACAGATCTCATGATTTACTAACATTTACTCTCCTCCCACCACACAATTCAAAGCTTTTTTTGTTTGGAATCCCAATGTCCATTTCTATTTCTTCAGAAACTAAATACCCATGAATGGACAAAATACTGAAAGGGTCTACCAGTTCACAGTCCAACTTTATTTCTGATCTCTCCTCCAGCTACACTGACAGTGAGCCCAGTAACTTGCTTTCTAAAAAAAACCACCAAGCAACAGAAAACAACGAGCAATATGCCTAAGAACTTTGCTCTTAAGGTTAGAAACTATTATTTCAAAGATGGCAAATTCACAGAATTGTAGGGGTTGGAAGGGACCTCCAGAGATCATCAGGTCCAACCCCCCTGCCAAAGCAGGTTCCCTAGGACAGGTCACACAGGTAGGCATCCAGACGGGTCTTGAATATCTCCAGAGATGGAGACTCCACAACCCCCCTGGGCAGCCTGTGCCAGGGCTCTGTCACCCTCACTGTGGAAAAGTTCTTCTGCAAGTTTGTTAGATTTAAAATCCATTGAATTTTGGTTTGCATTTCAATTGCCTCAAGTAAAATACATTTTCTCAGTGTTTAAGTAGCATTTACCCCACTTTTTCATAGACTGGTTTCACAGACTCGTTTGGGTTGGAAGGGACCAACTAGAGATCACCTGGTTCCAACAATCCTGCTGTGGGCAGGGACATCCTCTACTAGACCAAGTTGCCCAAAGCCCCATCCAACCTGGCCCTGAATACTGCTAGGGAAGGGGCAGCCACAGCTTCTCTGGGCAGCCTGTGCCAGGGCCTCACCGCTCTCATAGTGAAAAATTTCTTCTTTATTATTTAGTCTAAATCCACCCTGTTCCATTTTATAGCCATTACCCTTCATCCTATCATTACATGCCCTTGTAAAAAGTCCCTCCCCAGCTTTCCTGTAGGCCCCCTTCAACTACTAGAAGGCTGCTATAAGGTCCCCCTGGACCCTTTTCTTCTCCAGACTTTCCAGCACCTTACTCAATTTTCAACATCCCCTTAATAAACTGGGATCTTATGTCAACTGTTAACACACCAGATTAAAAAAAACAAACCAAAACAACACTTGTTTCTAGACCCAAGACCACACACCCTTTTTTGTGATGGCACTGGATCTTAAACTTCACACTGGCTCTTAAAAAAAAATAATCTTAGACTCTTGTTGCCTTCTAAGAGAGTCCCCATCCCATGTGTACAACTTGCACTGCATTACAATGAGAAGTGCTATAATAGATCCAGCTTACAGGGGGGTGGAGAAGCAGGGTTGCACTGCTTTGAGATTGAGGTCCAGCATTTAATAAACAAAATTTATGAACTTTGAGAGTTGGTTTTAATTATATAACCCTGAAACTCTCAAAGAAATTGGTATACATCATCAGAATTTTGGTTGGTTTGCGAACTTAAATCAGGTAAGAACAAAATGCATTTGAAATGGTCTTATAAACAAAACAACAAAAACTCACTCTGGAATGTGCTGGAGGTCATAAGGTATTCCTGCTTTCCTTCCAAAACTTCCAGCTTTGAGTAATATGTACTCAAGAATGGAAAATTCCTGTTCTGTCAGCATACATTAAAGTCAACTCTGCTTTTTAAAATGTGTAACTACTACTCCATTCTCCTCCTGCCTCAACTCACACCCAAACTGGAAAGGGAAATAACTCTCAGAATACCTCAAGCAGGAGAAACCTTCTGCTGGCGCTTTGCTGCAATGGAATCATCACCTGGACAAGCGTCACCAAACGCTACAAAACATCCACTAGCCTCATGAGACACACTTCTCTTCAAAACCAAACCTGCATCTCAGCTGCACGAGTCACAGTTATGTGCACTGTGCCACACAAACACTGGGGACACTTTTCCAGATCTCAGTCTGTGGTACTTATACTGGCTCTGAATGAAACAAGTGAACTGATTCATTTTGAACACAACTACCCCCCAAAAAAAGAAAAAAAAACCCCACAACTTCTTCATTGCACCGTACATTTCAATACAAACAAGTGCATCTTTTTCTTTCTCTCACCTCCATATTGCTTCTTTTTAATAAAGTAGTATCGAAGCCACAGTTTGGCAAAAGTCATTGTTAAGTCTTAGTCTAAGATCCATTTTGGTAATCACAGAATCACAAGGTTGGAAAAGACCTTTGAAGATCAAGTCCAGCCATTCCGGTCCTAAGCTAAACTATAGCCCTAAGTACCTCATCTACCCTTTTTTTAAACACATCCAGGGATAGTGACTCAACCCCCTCTCTGGGCAGCCTGTTCCAGGCCCTGACAACTCCTTCAGTGGAAAACTTTTTCCTAACATCTAATCTGACCCTGCCCTGGTGCAGCTTTGTGCCATTTCCCCTTGTCCTGTCTCCTGTCACCTGGCGGAACAGACGATCACCCACCTCTACAACCTCCCTTCAAGTAGTTGTAGGCAGTGATAAGGTCTCCCCTCAGCCTCCTCTTCTCCAGGCTGAACACCCCCAGCTCCCTCAGCCGTTCCTCATAGGATTTGCCCTCCAGCCCCTTCACTAGTCTGGCTGCTCTTCTCTGGACTGGTTCAAGGACCTCAATGTCCTTCTTATGGTGAGGAGCCCAGAACTGGACACAATCAAGCACGGTGGTATTAAACATTTCACTAATCAAAGTTGTTTGATGCTTCCCATCATTAACTCATGTTTTCTTTCTTTCAACAGTTGATGAATTTGCCATATCACAGAATCACAAAATGTTAGGAGTTGGAAGGGACCTTGAAAGACCATCTAGTCCAACCCCCCTGCCAGAGCAGGATCACACAGACTAAACCACACAGGACACTTTAGCCTGGCAGAAACTTTCTATTGTGCATGTCAGCCTCAAACCTTCAATGTTCTTAAACTGAAATGGTTCACCCAGTTCCAAGAAACTGAGGAAGAAATAAAATAAAGAAATAAATGCTTACCTTAAAAAGCAAAACTGGCAACTTACTTTGAAACACCCCCAGTGACCCCTGCTTCCATAAAAGGACTACATCTGACAGCATCCAGCATGCACCCTGGTTGACTACATGCATATACGCCTTATGTTGCTTGAGCCTGAAAGCTTTGAGCTATTAGATGTGCCAACTGCAAGCCCTGTGAGGAGATACTCCTTGCTAAACATTTTCTAGGCCTAGAGCTTTAAGCAGAGATGTGCCAAGGAAAAAGGAAGGAGGTCATATAAACCAAACTGTACATGGCTGAAAAAGACAAAGCGTGTGGAGCTAGGGATAGAAATAGCAAAGCCAGAGAAATTGCTGAAGAAAGATTCTGTGTCTTGAATTGAGTCAAGAACCACTCAAGTGAGGAGAACAACAAAGGATAAAGACTTTCAGAAAAGAAAGAACTAAAACTGGAACAGGTTAAAGGAAATTCAGAAAAGGTTGGAACCAAGCACTGGAAAGAAGAGACAACTACAACATGTCCCTGGAAACTGAGAAAAATAAAAGCTTGCTTTTTTTTTTTAAGAAACACAAAATCAATTACAAGATTAAAAGTCACACAGCAAATCACTCTGCAGAAAAAAAAGAGTTCTGTAATTGAGTGTTTTATATATAACCCTAGCCCATGCTCCTTACAAGCATACACCACAACATGCCAAGTTTCATGGCCAAATAGCATGCTTTCTCCTTCCTCACATCGATTTACTACAAAAAAGAATTACCATCCAGTGCCTAAAGACCTGTTGGTTTTGGGGGTGGAGGGGAGGTGATTTTCAGGCCACTGATTGCAACTGTTATTTAGAAGGCAGAAACCAGTCTCATTTAACAGTGTCAAACACATCCATGAAGGCATTTCCTTGAAATGTTTTCTAAAAGTTTAGATTTAGATGCAGCTTTTCAGTGACCAAGTAGTTAAATTAGCGCTGGAACTGCTACAGAAAGGTTAAGCAAATCAGAAATCCAAAGGAAAGCTTTTCAGTCCAAAGTTCAAAAACATTTTGAAAGTAATAATCCCTAGCTGTATGTTATTAAAAGGTATATGATTTATATATGTTATATAAAAGGTATATATTTTAAAATTTCATATCAAAACAAACTGCACAAAAAAGTCCTCACAGAGACTCCTCTAGAATTCAATGAGAAGAAAACCTGGCCTTAACAAACTGCAGCTAGCATCAATCAGATACCCCCGGAAATTCCAAGCCTTTAGACAAAGCAGTACCCACAACAGATGCAAATGTAGTTGTAACGTGTCAAAACTTAATTTAGTTAACATCTTTTCCTAGCTTTTCATATGTGAAGTATTATTTGGTAGAAAAAACTTAAAACAAGCAAAAATGTTTCGTTTTTACTTGGATCTTAGTAACAAGTAGTGTCCATCTTGTCCTCAGAAGACGGCTGGACGCGGGTTTTTTGAAACTACAGGATGAACAAAGAGTACAGGTCTGGATTCAGACTGCTCATTAATAAAAACTCAGAAGTCAAATGCTTATCATCCCCTATTTTCTAAAATTCCTTCCAAACTCCAAATTAATTTTCACTGCAGGTCAGATGGACAACAGCCTGTAAGTCACAGTGGGGCGTGTGACTGTGTAGCCCGCTCTTGCCACTCCCTGCTGCTCATCTCCACTCCCTCTAATCAGCTAATTAAATTGCTCATGCAACATTTCCCCAGTCAGCTTTCAGCAAAATAAACTAGGTTGCTAAATGTCTACTGTTTGCAGCACTGGATTTAGGATGGAAAGTCTACACCAGCCCAGCACCTTTAGGTTGAATCATGGGGTGATTGTACCAACTATTGACACATTGTATTGGAGCAAACAGTAGCCTCCAAGTAGCACTGGTGATGGGCAGATAAAGCAGCTAAATTTGTAAGTTTGTCTGCAGTGAGAAGAAAACACATACATGCTCCCTTCATCCCCCTGAAACTTGTATCCTACATTATTACCTGAGACAATGACCAACCATAAATTGACCATCAAGTCTTCTAGCCACTGCCAGAATATTTCTATCAGGGAGCTGCAAATAATTGGTCAGTCATCAGAAGCTGAAGGGAATTCAAGTGGTCAGCAAGGACAAGCGTTCTGGCTAAAAAATATCCTTCCTTATGAAGCTTTATGCTAACAAGCCTTTCAGATCTCAGATTCAAATATCTGCTTGACCTTTTATATATGAAGTCCACATTACTTTTTTTTTTCCCCTCTCCCCTCCCACTCAGCTGCCAACAACTTGTCTCACTCCATCTCTTGTACTTCTTTGAGGCACCGGGAGCTTCTGTGCATTTGGAGTATGTGGTGGGGGTTATTTTATGAAAACAAATCAAGTTGTATGCTTAAATATATAATTTATGACAAATGCTGGAGATATGCAAGCTCAAAGCATTGTTTTCTGTCATGAAGGAGGCTTTACTCCTAAGAGAATTGCGTAACTATAGCCTTTTAAAGACAACTGTATCTATGTACTCCTAGGGTTTCAATGCATTTGGGTTTTGGGTTTTACTAGAAAGGCTATAAAGCCTTTGCCTCGGGTGGGCAGTTGGCTGAAGGGCCCAGAGGGTGACAGTAAATGGGGTTACATCTTGCTGGCAGCCAGTCACTAGTGGGGTTCCCCAGGGCTTCCTTTTAGGCCCAGTTCTTTTTAACATTTTCATAAACAACCTGGACACAGGACTAGAAGATGTCTTAAGTAAATTTGCAGATGACACCACATTGGAAGGAGCTGTTGACTCCACTGAAGGTGGAGAAGCCTTAGAGACCTGGACAGATCAGAGAGCTGGGCAATCACCAACAGCATGAAGTTTAGTGCAGGATCCTGCACCTGGGAAAGGGCAACCCTGGCTGCTCATACAGACTGGTGGTCAGATGCTGGAGGCCAGCCATGCTGAGATGGAGGTCTTGGTCAACAGCAAGTTAAATATGAGCCAGCAATGTGCCCAGGCAGCCAGGAAGGCCAACCATATCCTGGGGTGCATCAAGCACAGCATTGCTGGCCAGTCCTGGGAGGGGATTGTCCCACTGCGCTGGTGCAGCCTCACCACGAGCGCTATGTGCAATTTTGGGTGCCACAGTACAAGAGGGACACAAAACTACTGGAGAATTCCCAGAGGAGGGCAACAAGATGGGGAAGGGTCTGGAGGGGAAGGCTTATGAGGAGAGGCTGAAGTCCTTTGGTTTGTTCAGCCTGGAGGAGAGGCTGAAGAGAGACCTCATCACAGTCTACAGCGTTCCGACAAGGGGGACTGAAGGAGCAGATGCTTATCTCCAGTGTCAGGCCTGTTTCTTGAGAAACAGACTCCTGTGAAGTCAGGAAATAGAATTATACCTATTCAACACCAGAGACTGAGGCAAAGATGCCACACAACCCCACACAGACACCCTGTGGCAAAGGAGGTAAGGTGTTTACTAGATTTCCAATTCACTAGTATTTCCAGTTCCTTGCATCTCACGAGGTTCTCTGCTGAAGCTTTGCAAACTCACAGTTTTTACTGGATTCACATAACCAAACCACCACTAAAGCACCTCTCCACCCACGTTTCGGTCACTTACACCTTTGACATAACAGGTCATTTGCTACGATCTTTTTCAAGATGATGATTTCCTTAATCAGCCAGAAGAAATTCAGTTGAGCAACAAGTGACATGCCTTAAACCCCTCCCTACCATCAGATTGAGCAATCACAGAAACTCCTCAGGTCTCCAAGGTGTCAGGAAAGGCGCAGCCCTCCTCCCTGCTCCAGATAGCAATCTCCCCCCAGCAGTCATGGAAAACATCAAGTTCCCAAAAGGTGAAGACTGATGAATTATTTTACCAATAAATCAACATAGTTTGACTTTTAGACACAGGGGAGCAAATTGTTGGGTTTTACCTTTTACAAGACAAGGGAAAGGAAAAAGAATAAGTAACATAAAAGTTCTTGTGCATTAAGTATACATAGTCTAAAAGGGAGAAAAAAGGTTTACCTCTAGAGCTTGAAAGTTCTGCCCTCCCTTTTGCTTTTAGAATAGAAATAACATTATGGCATGAAAGCTGCACTTAAGAGAAACCAGTATTTATAGAACATCTTCCATCCCCAAAACAAGATACTGCTTTTTAATTCTAAAGAACCCTTTATATTTAGAAATAAAGGCACTTTAACAAAATAGTCATGTAAGAAACAGATCACAAATTGTTTATAAATGCAGATTTTGGAAGCAGACATTTCTCTTAAATCTTGATTTAACTATTCTACACATTAATTACATTTAACAGATATATAAAGCTTCAAGTTTTCCCTGTTATCTTAAAATTACTCCCAACAAAACACTACCTTATATCAACACAGTATATTTGCATCTTTCTTTTATTTGAATGAATGAGTATGAAATGGATGCTTTGGTATTGCATTAAAAAAGACAACTGCAAATATCTCTAATGAAAATTTAATGTCCTTTTTTCTTCTGGAACAACAATAGGTATTTGTAGGGGAAACAAAGCAATTTACCATACTGTAATGATTTCATTATCCAAATACTCATCAGAACTTGGAGAATTTGTTGTATCAGATATGAGCCAGCTAAACACCCACAAACTCACTTTTGCATCTAATTTGTTTAAGAAAAATAACACAGTGATGACTAACTGATACTGTGTAGGAAGCGTTTCACTTCCTTCACCATGAAATCATGTTTCTGTTATACTATCCTAAAAGATTATAGTATTGTACTGAAAAATGCTCAGCTTCCAAATAAAGTATAGTTACCTCCCAACAGTAACTTCTTACATTATTCACTGAACTACATCAGAGGTTTGCTTCCTAAAGAGTGCGGAACACATTATATGTATTTGGGAAAATGGGAGATGCTGCTTTGTTTCATACTTTATGTACTTGCTTTGAAAGCTTCCAACATAACCAAGTATGTTTTATCTCTAGAGACAGAAAAAATCCAAAATAATCTGGTTTTATAGTTTTGTGAAGGGATTTTGAAAACAATTGTCTGTTTTACTGGAAAGAAAAGTACTGAAACTGCAATTTAAAAGTCAGCATGTGGCACCTGTACTTCACTTTTGAATAAATTTTGAGCAAATTCTCATGCTCCTCACTGATGGATCTCTCCACTTCAGCTATTTGGACCTGACTGCAAGTCCATTACAGAGAGAACACAGAAGAAATGAGGGTAAAGAACTTCTTACTCTAAAATTAAGGTGCATGGTCATTTTTACAAGATTCTGGATTTTCTTTCAAGTTTTACTAACACTTGGATCTCTTTACATTTAGAAGAAAAAGTAGGACTTTGAATGCAGTTAACACATTTCATTAAAAAAAGCTCTAAATTAGTTTAATCAGGTTATGCCACAGTTTCAACAAAACTGAATTGAATTCAACTTCACACATCAGCAAGAGCATTCTTACAATCTCTGCCAAACTGCAGAGAGATAACTGCCTCTCCACTGTTACCAGAACATTAAGCACCCTGCTGCAGATGACAACCACTCAAAGGACTAGACTACTGTGAGTACAGAAACGGTCTAGATCTCAGAAATATGACCAACAGAGCAGCTAAGAGCCTGGAGCAAAGAAAGTATCAGATAAAGTCATTCTCCACACAACCAGAGGACCCTTGATCACAACCCATCTGCCTTCTAAAGTGCCATTCAGGTAGAAAAATTACTGTGAGGTCAGGTGAAATTTCATTCTTACTCTCTATCTAAAGTGGCACAGTCTCTCAAGCACTGCAGTAGAGTTCCTCATGTTGCCTATTTCCAGCTTTCAGTCACTGAGACTGTTTTTTACCCCTTGAACAATTAAGCTATCCTACATCCTTCAAAAACCTTTTTACCAAGTACAATTCTTTAGAAATTCTGCATCTAAGAAACATGACAATGTATTTCCTAACCCATGTATCAGAAGTTGATGGATGCAGGTAAATAAGTAGAATTTAAATATTTCAAAGCATGTTAAGAATTTAGAAAAGGGGAGATATTTAAAAGGGGAGAAAGCAGAGCTGGTGGGAGAGGGGAAGAAGGCAGGCTTTCTTTCTGTAAGGGCTGAGGCAGGAGAAGCATAGGGACACATGAGGTGAAGCTTTCCCCTCAGTGACAATGCTACTGTGCCTTAGCCGAAACAGCCTAAAGCTTTCCGTTGATTCTGCTGTTTCATTGGGGTTGAGAAGAACTCTGAAATAGCCACCTCTTTTCTATCATCAAAAACTCTGCCCCATCTGTTTCTACTTTTAAGAGCCAATCCAAGACTTGCATACCTGACAAAAGCTATTTAGTTTCTCAGAGCAACAATTTGCTGCATTTACCAGTCAGCTCTTTCTGCCTTAAGGATTTCACCACTCTACAGTGACCCTCAGCTACACGCAGAGCCACTGAGAATATGCCCCCATAACTTGCTGTGTTGCAGAAGCCATTCTCTTGTCTTGGTGACCTGACCAGCACTTAGCAAGAATGCTCTGAATTACTTAAGAGACTGAATACTGACACTGTATTAACTTACAGGGAATGGAAGTTCTCTCCTAGGAGAGACTAAGCACAATCTTCCTTGGTAGGTTACGACTCTCCCCTGGTAAGCTGGATAAACAAACTGAAAAGCTAGGGGTTTGTGATGTTCAGAAACAAAGCACAATCAGAAAAATAAAGAACTTTCCAAGAGTCTGGGGTATAGCCACACCTGTTGCGGATACACAGGCAACAACTGCGCTCGAGTATATTTCACCTTAGTACAGCTACCTATGTAAGCATCCACGGATGCATCGAGGAAGCACAGGTTTCCTCAGCTTCTCACACAGCTGACAGCAATTCAGAGCTCAGAAGTCTGGTTAATGCAAACAATACAAATCACTTTCCAAAGATGCCTACTGCTATTAAACATATAGCCAAGTCCGAGCAAGCCCGCTGCTTGGTAAAACTCAAGGGATACAAACTCGCTCTCCAAGTATATTAAGGTGAATTTAAAACCTGGTTACAGTTCAAAACTCTGTAGACATCTATCACTGGATGAACTAATTTAAACAAAAAGTGACTCGTTCTGTAAACCTTAAATTCCATCTTGCTCTGATTTGACCATACCTGTGAAGCTGCAGGAAGTACAAAAATTAGGACTACTAAACCCACCCCCAGAGTGGCCATGCTGTTCCTGGGGGAGGGGAGGGTGGGAGAGAACAGTACAGCATACCTGCTGCATAACCTTTAAGAAACCAAAAATACCACACTATGTAGAATGAGAAAGCTTCTTGTGTTTTTTTATTCTTATCTTGAGAAATAAAAAAAAAAAAAAACCACAAAACCACACACAACTAAAACCAAAGAAAGACTTTCAGAAGTTTTAGAGAGGTGATCATATCTTTGTATATACATTTTTTTAAAAAAACTCAATCGACTTTATATCAAAGAAGCTCCAAACACAACAGAAAGCAAGTTTGTGTAGATTAAACAGATGAAGTCTCAACATAACAGTGACAATTTTTACTTCACCTCTCTAGAAAGCTCTTCATGCACTGTATCACTTACATATACAGAATGTAAAAAAAAATAGTCTGCTTAATGGCTGGAACCTCTCTCAAACTTCTGTAATAGTCACCCACAAAACTACATCCATATACACACACATACATATTGGGTGTTCTCCATATAGGTTACAAATGCATAATATGACTACACAAAAATGGTTTTCCTTAAAAAAAAAAGCTGATGTGTCTGCCATATTGGCTTGGTTACCACTAAGCAGTTGTTTAATCTATACATAACCAGGTTTCATTTCCCATTTACCTTGTTCTTTCCACACTCCCATACTTCATTCATTAAGCAGGAGAATACGTAATGAATCAAGTTCTACAGGAATAAAATATACACAGCATACTGTGTAAATATGCTGCATAGGAATAAATACCACATAAGCCCACATTGTTTTTTCCTCTTAAACCCAAACACACAGGAATGGTGGGTAGGTAGGTAATAAATGACATTACTGGCAATCCTCTGACAACAGCAAGCAATAACTAGGTCTCTTGCTGGTCTTTTATTTTTATGCTAATGTCTACGGTAGCATCCAAAAAGTAGCAACAACCACTCATGACAAAATAAATGGCTACACAAAGATATTTTAATCCTAAAACATTCATGCTAACATATAAGCAGTTCCTCACATTTCTCAACCATCAAATTTAACAGAAAAGGTCCAACTCAGACCAATCTTTGCCAAACAATAAACGCCTCTTGCAAGTTAAAAAGTTGAATAAAAGTTTCAAAAGAAATATAGAAGTGATACAACACATTCCTTTAAAATTGCCAGTTAAGATACATGCTCAAATCATGGTCCATACAAGTCAGTGATTCTACACGTTGTTGATGCCTGTGGATAGAGTAAAACAGAACAAATATTCCTTCATGCATTATCTGTCTACAACTGAAGGAAGTAAATTAAACTTGTCAGGATACCCAGCCCTAGATTAGAACTTTCTTTGTCAGCCACACTACAACGGCTCCTAATAACTTATAAAGCACCTGTTTATACAAATGACTGCATTTACATTGAAGTGGCCAGTAATTTGCCAGGATTACAATTAAACTCTGGTTTCCTGGACACCAAGCTTCACAGCCAAATTTAAAATTTTTTAATGTCAGCGGTGCAGCTGACCTCAAACACCTGATGTGAGGGAGGCAACTGGTATTTACGTTTGAAAATGGGTTTGATTCACTCATATACAGCCCCATTGAAGGTGTGTTGGTTTTTTTCCTCTCTAAACATCATTGCAGTACAGCAACACAAGTGATTGCTTTTAGTAATATGTTTAAGGCCAAAGGTTAAAGAATTACTTAAATGAAAGCAGTAATCACCTCACTTGCTACTGAAACAATACATTGATACAGGTCACATGGAGAAGTCCTGCAGCCAATTAATAGAGAAGCATTCCTTTACACAATTCAAATAAGCATTAGGTTCCTTTACAATTCACACCTAACCACAGACAGAAGTATATTAGGAAAGCAAAACTGAATAAACAAAGGCTCAACTGTCCCATACAGCTTCTTCTTGAAAGACACCACCTCCAGCTGGGGCACGAATTCAGCACTGATTCAGGAGACAGGAACTCTATCTACTAAATCAACAACAAAACTACTTGCAACAGTCCAGGTTTCACTTGGAAATCTTGCTGAAATACCAGTCAAGCCCAGCCTTGATTACCCTGCAATGAGATCATAGCTTGAGGAGGTATGGCTGTAGGCCCTTGTAAAGCTGACACTAGAGAGGAATTTACTTAAATGATACATCAATCTTTCTTGAAACATGCTATATTAATAAAATATGAAAACATTGTAAGGATAAAGTTGAATGAAGAACAATTTCAGAGTTCCCAAGGATGTTGTTCCTACAGGAAGTTAAACAACTTTCTATCCATCACCCACACTCAATGCTGTGACTGACTACAAGTTGTGCATCTCAGATAAGAGCCATTTTAAAGTAAATCTTATCAAGATAATGCAACTACTGGAGATTTTCACAAGATTTAGGCTTGAGTATCTTGACTTCATTATTTCCAGTAAGGTATTTGACTTGAGCATTTACTGTCTCTTTTTTAAAGAGGAAAAAATAAAGCAAGGCATGCGAGAGTTCTAATTAAAGTCATCAAAGCTGTCACTCCACCTTCCCTTGAAATATATGTTGCTATAAAAATCAAATCCTTCATTTCAAGATGTCAAATTAGGGAAGAACAAGCTGCCTTTAGGCATTTTTTTTTTTTTGGAATGTTATCATACACACATGCAGAGATCAGAAAAAAAGTGTAAAGCATTTTCTTTAAAGGGACATTATAAAAATAACAGTAAGCAACACAGCAACAACGCTAGAACACTTTTTTTTCCTTCAATATTATCAACACCACTTGCACATGGGTGGGGAAAGTTATGTTTAAAGACCGAGCAAGCAGTATAACGCACTGGTTTCCTCTGTACCTCCTGCAATAAAAGGGCAAGGGGGCGGGGGGAGAGGGATAACCAGAAAGACTTGCGCCTGACAGGTGAGCTTGACATCCTACCTACCTGCCTGCCTGCCTGAGGACGATTTCCCCGAGCCTTGCCGCAGTGACAGAGAGCCAGGGCACCGGGAAGCAGGGCGGAAGCCCGCTCACCCCGCGGCGGCAGGGCCGCTGCCGGGCGGCTGCGCGCTCGCTGAGCCACCGTCCCCCTGCTGAGACCGGGCAAGTTTTCTTCTCCTGCGCGCCTTCCCCTCCCCAACTACCGGTAGTTTGGTGGGTCAAAGGAAGCTCTTGTTTTAAGTGACTAGGTTTCCAGCTAGTAAGTTCCCAAATACAGTTTTTGCCGTTCTTCTTGCCCTATCCTTGGCATACCTGTAGAAGGAAAGTCTCCCTTCCTGGCGGGAAGGGAAATAGCCACACACCTTCAGAAACTAACACCCAAGAGTTGAGCTACCCAGAAAGCGCTGCAAAATAAACAGCGCGCTAATTTTTCACTAGTTTTTCAATTACAGCCTTTTCCGGTGCTGCTTTGCCGGCCGTGACGATAGTCGTGCCATACAAGCTCGGGGAAGCAGGAAACATTTACACCGCAGGCTCCCCGGCATTTACGTAAAGGTGCAACTTTCTTCAAAGGCTGGTCTCGCTTCGGAGACTGCGGTAAGGAAGGAGACAGGCCGAACTTTAGAAATCCCCCTTAAGTAGCTGCTATCTGAGCCTCCATTCACACCTTGTCACATTCCTCTCCCCGAGCAGCGGCAGCTGGCGTCATCCTTCCCTCCCTCCCTCCCCCAGAGCCGCCCGGGACTAGAGCGCGGCAGAGCTCCACAGCCCGCTCGCACCGCCGCGCAGCCGGAATCCACAGAAACAGGAGGCTCTCCACAGGTATCCTGAAGTATTCGGGTTCCTCGGCTCCCCTACCGACCAGGCTATCCGAGAAGGGGAGGCACACGCCATAGGGAGCGGGGGAGCGCAGGTGAAGCGGCACCCACGCTTCCCTGGCAGCCCGGGGACCCCCGTGGGCGCTCAGGGAGTGCGTAGCTCCGGTTTAGAGCTCTCTCCAGCCGAGAAGGGACAAACTTCCCAAGTCCCACTGCAAGGAAGCACTGTTTTAACCACCCGGTATTAAATTATTCTTCCCAGTAGCTTTCCAGCACCACAGCAGTAGAGAAAACAACTCACTCAACAGCGAGATGGGTGGGCCAAGTAGGGAGGAAGATGTTGTAGTCCTGGGGAGGCAGAGGACACGACCTCCGGTCCCTGGTTACAAAACCAGTTCTATACACTTGCATTCCACAGCAGCAAATGAAAATACACTCTAAACTTTAGACCCAAAGATCCAGGTCATCTCTTCTTCCCAGGTGCGTACCAACAGACCCAGGTTTCTCTCCCACACAGTAGCATGATTTCAGAGGCTATCGAGGCTGCAGTTCCACTTAATTATTCCTTTGCAACAGACCCAGTTTACAAGGTTCCCATCCTGGGACACTTCACATACCACAGACACATCCTCATGCCACAAATACTTAAGCCTGTTACTTAATAGCAAGGTAACATTACTAATAAATATCGCTGATCAGTCTTTAGATGTAGCCCTTATTAGCCACTACCAAAGAGGTGGCATTATTTGATCTGGCACCCGATAACTCGTGCATACATAGTAAGTAGCTCTTTTCTCCTTTCCTCAAAGGCTCCCAGGTTTGATATTTTGTAATTCAGGGCACTGGCAAGAGGCCAACAGACACGCAGTCATTTTTCAGCATACACATCCTCTGACAGTGACTGCTGTTTCTTGAAAAACAGCAGCCTGGAAGAGTTCTAGAAAAAAGATTGTTTCAACACTCCTAACTTGGAAAGTACATCATGCAGTTGTTTCAAAGGTGGGAGATGGGAAACCAGCTGGACAATTCACAATAAAACCCGTTGAAAAATAAGCTCAGAAGAATTTCTGCTGTGGATAAAACAGGTCTTGGTTGACCTCTGACACTCTCTGTGCACTTCTAAAATAGGAACAGGCAGAATCCACAGGACCTGTAGACAAAGCCTATAGATCTTTCCTACAGATCTTGGACAAAGTGTGCTTTACTAAGCACTCCCCCCAACTACATACGGATCTATTATAACATATTTTCACAGTCTAACAAGAAAACTGTCTTAACAGCAAAACCAACAGTTATTTGGAATGGGGGTTAAGTCAAAACACGCTCAAGTGAAAGACATTTTCCAGAAAAAGTCATGTGTGTATTTATGTTCGATATACTGAGATTAAATCTGGGATATATACAAGGTCATTAAAAAAAAACAAACCACCAAAAACCCAAACAACCACTAAACCCCAAAAAGAAAACCAAAGAGAAAAAAAAAATCCACAGAAAGTGCATATATGCCCAGGACCCTCCCGGGGCCCCCAGTCTTTGGAGTAAGAATTTGGTCACTGTCCACAAGACCTTTTGTTTAAAGGAGGAGAGATAAAAGGTTATTCTAATTATTCTGAATTTGCAAGTGCAACAGCTGCGGAGAAAAACTCGCCGGGAGTTTCAGTCTCCATTCCCTGCTGCGCCAGGAGCCCGGAGGGAGGGAAGGGCCCTGCGCCGGGTCTCGGGCTGCGCTGGCAGCACCGAGGTCCCCAGTCGCTTCCCAGCGCCCGCAACGACCGCGCGAGGTTTGCAACGGGGAACAGGAGAGACCAGAAGCCGGCGGTTGGAGCCGCCAGGCTGCCGGCGCCCAACAACCTGTTGCCCGGACGCGCCCCGTGCCGGCGGCGGCTGCCCCAGCACCCGCAGCCACCCGCTCCCCGGGCGCTAACGGCCCCGCGG
>VZTU01002994.1:83934-130306 GCA_013400835.1 Zapornia atra | reverse complement strand
AGGGGGAGGGCTACACGGGGGGGACGCCGGGGCGGGAGGAAGCCGGCCAACATGGAGGGCAGGTCAGGGGGCAGCTGCGGCGGGAGCCGTGGGAGGTGCTTGCTCCGGGCCGCTCCCACCACCCCGTACCGTCTGCACCACCTGTGGGGCGGGAGGAGCCCTAGCGTGGGCCGGGGCGGGCCCGCCCGCCTCACTCTCCCTCAGAGACCCTCTAGCGGCAGCCAGGGGCGAGGCTGGGCCGACGCGAGGCCCCGGCTGCGGGAGGGCTGCTCTTGTCCGTCCCCGGCCCGGAGGCCTTAGGGGTCGGGATCGCGGCTGGCTCAGGCCGTGCTTGGCGACGGGATAGAGCAGTGGTAAACAGGCAGGTGAAGTGCACAGCAGAAGAACCCAGATGGAAAGCGATTTGGCTGCCCAGTCAGCCCCGGACGTAAGTTCAGCAGCAAAAAGCCAATCAAAAAAGTTAGACGGAGGAGTGTGAGGCAGCAGTAGAAGTGCTGGTCTTAAGGCAAATCTTATTTCATGGATGGGAAATAAAGGCAGGGTTTGGGGTTGGCTGGTATCTTCACTGAGTTGGTGGCAGAGCTGGGAGTGAAAGTCTTGTTTCTTGCTGGATGTCATTCCCAGCTTAATTGCACTGCTGTATAGGAAGTTTCACTGGCTTGAGTCAGGACCAGACCTGGCCTGGAGTACACGTACCAGCACACAACCCTGCTTTTCTCTGTAAAGCATGTGAAGTGCCTCTTGAGCTAAGAAATGGATACATCTGGCTCATAATTTCTGAAAAACTAGTGATTCTTAAGGTGCTTCTGCCTTAGACAGTCTTGGGGGGGAATGCCTGGTACGTGCAATGTTATTTCATGGTTTTATTTATATGACAGTTCACATATTTTCCTTCTGAAGGTGGCTCACGTAGTCTGACCCTCTAAATCCTGATTCAGCTAATGTATTTCCTGGAAGATTCTCCTGCCTTACTCTAAATGCAGCAGTTTGCTTAGATAATATCTTCAGCGTTACCTGCAGTATGTTTCTCTGATACCCAAAGCAAACTTTGGTTTTGTGATTGAGAGCATCCGAGGTCATCAATCCCAGCAGCAGATTGGAGGACATATACAGACTGGAGAAAAATGTTTGATGAGGATGAGCGTTGTTCCCTTGTGATAAAGGGCCTGATGGAACCATGGTGGATCCTGCTAAATCCAAACCTCGTACCAAAAATATGTATTGCCTCAAATTTTGCAAGGCCTCAAATGACTTGCAGATCCTCACTCAGATTTCTTCTTTTCTACCATATAGACAAGTGCTGTTTATAAGACAATAAAAAATTCAAAACAACAAAACAAAAAAACTCATCCCCAGGTAAAGGGAAATTACTTTTCTCCATGTCCTGTCTCCATTTGTCCTTGAATCTAAGACAAACTCTTCAGTTATGTTTGAACAGCACATAGCAGGTTGTATATTCAGCAATGTATACTCAGTAACCTGTAGCTGGAAGTTTTATAAGTCCTGTGGCATACAAGTTTGTTGTTAGTAAGCATAATAACAATTTGAATTTTTTCTCCTTTAATGTTACCAACAGAGAACCAAGAGACCACTAAGTAGTGTTCCTCATACATGTAAGGTTTGCCAGACCAAAGCAAGACAGGAACTCTCTTTTGTCACATTGGTCAAATTGCTCTTTGCATCTTTTACATCCTCCCTCCCTGTGGGATTTGAAGCTTTTTCAGAACCCAGTTGGAGGCTTGTACTCATGTTGTTCTTAAAATACTGTGATCAAATTACTACTTGATTTTCTGCAGCCTTCATAAGGTTTCAGATAGTCATAAAGAACAAAGGATTTAGTAAATGTATTCTAAATGCTACTTTTCTTTTGTGTGGGGAAAAAAACCATTGATAACTGCATTTGTCTACCAAATCCCTCAATGACAAAGCCCCCAGCTTTCTCCTGTACAACTAGTAGCACTTGTCAAATGTCTGAGCATACCAAAGTTAGCGATACAAGGTAGAAAGGCAAGATAAGGTACATCAGAGTGCCATAAATGGACCAAAGGAAGTAACAGAGTTTTTCACATGAAGGACAGAGAATGATGCAGCTATCTGAGAGGTACTCCTTGCTGTAAAACATGGTGCTGTTAATATTCTCAAAGATATTTTGCAGTGATACACAAAAGTTACCCAAGCGCCTCCTCCTGCCGTGCAAAAGGAGCTGTCAGGCTGTTCTATGGGATGGTTCCCACACACCCAGTTTGCGAGTCCCTGCTCTGTAACAACAAAAGCTTTCTGCAAGTTACCCAGGTCCCTTCCGCAGGACTTACCCTGTTGTCCTACCTTGGTACCCTTGAAGCTCAATTAATGGTTTCAAGTGAAATTTTGTGCTAGAGAATTTTTTGGGCTTTCATTCTTTCTGTCACACAGATTGCATACCTGTTCCCTGTGTAACCATGGAGATTATCAAAACTCTGAATGACTTCCTCTGTGGCAGGATTTTGTTTAAGCAGTATGAGGGCACAGCTGTTCAAGGCACAGCCTGCCTTGCCTTTGTGGCTATACACCACTTTTCTTTAAGACACCCTGCACTGAATTAGGCGGGTTACCTGCAGGGTGACTCTAAAGTAGGGCGTTTTATTCTCAGTCCTGAGTGCGTTCATCATGTTGGACCTTGTGCCAGCAGGGCACTCGTTTTTCTATTCCCCAGCAGCTGAGAAGTTTGGAAGTAGTGGCTTGTGACTCATAGCCACAGAGTAAAGAACTGAGGTGAGTTACACCTTTACAACCTCCCTCTGTTTGTTGCCACTCCTCCCCTGGAGCTAACCACACATCGCAGCTTGGAGAAGAGACAAAGCACCTCTGCCTCAGCCATTTGAAATAAAAAAACTGATGCCCTGGGGCGTGCATGTTTCATTGACAATTTCAGTTCAGATGCTGGGCTATGAGATGGAGCAGCTGATCCATGGCACATGTTCTGCTCTGTCAGTTCAGGTAGAGGAGTTGCCAACCTCTGGCAAAGAGGCAGAGCAGACTTGTGCACATCCTCAATGGCATTTGCTAGAATGACTTGGCTATTTGGTAATCGTACCAACACAGCTTCTATGTTATCAGCTGCCATAGATGCCGAATAAATACCATTTTAGTCACTGGTGGTGGAAGAAATGTTCATAGATAGAACATGTATGTGTAGTATAACCTCTCCAGTAAAGATGAAAAGATTCAAAAAACCCGTGAATCCAGTGAGAATACTGCCAGGACTCAAGGGAAAAATGGATTATAAGATGTGTGTTATGGACTTGTGTATCTCCTTCCCCAAGAGCTGTCTGTAGTCCTCAGTTCCATAGGGGGAAGTATGCACATGGTGCATGTGGAGCCTAAGTTAATCCTATGTAGTGATTATGGTGCATTTAACAACAAATACAGTAAAACAGAGTCATAGAATGATCTGGGTTGGAAGGGACCTCTAAAGATCATGTAGTTCAAATCAAAGTGTCAGGGGCGTCTTTCATTTGATCAGGTTGCTCAAAGTGCCATCTACCCTGACCTTGAAAACTTCCAATGGGAAGGTTCTCTCCCTCTACTCTGCTCTTATAAGACCCCACCTGAAGTACTGTAGCCAGCTCTGGGGTGCATAACATAAGAAGGACATGGATCTGCTGGACCGAGTCCAGAGAAGGGCCACAAAGGTGATCAGAAGGCAGGAGCACCTCTCCTGTGAAGACAGGCTGAGCGAGTTGGGCTGATTCAGCCTGGAGAAGAGAAGGATTCAGGGAGACCTTATAGAAGCCTTTCAATACATAATGGGGGCTTATAAGAAAGATGGAAAGAGGATTTTTTTTACTAAGGCCTGTAGTGACCAACAAGGAGCAACATTTTTAAATTCCAAGGTGGTTGTTTTACATTGGGCTTAAGGAATAAATTCATTACTGTGAGGGCGGTGAGGCCCTGGCACAGGTTGTCCAGAGAAACTGGGGCTGCCCCCTCCCTGGAAGTGTCCAAGGCCAGGCTGGATGGGGCTTTGGGCAACCTGGCCTAGTGGAGGGTGTCCCTGCCCATGGCAGGGGGGCTGGGACTAGATGGTCTTTGAGGTCCCTTCCAACCCAAACCTATCATTCTGTGATCTATGTCTTCTCCATGTCAGTCGTCACCAACTGTCCTGTATTATTGGAGGGGGGACATACATTTTCTGTAATCTTCCTTTTCTGGCTGACAAACATGTAGAAGCCCTTTTTATTATTCTTCACATCCCTCATCAAATTTAGCTCCAACTGTGGCTTAGCTTTCCTAATCGTTACACATCCAGGCAACATCCTTATATTCTTCCCAGGATATATGTCCCTAGTTCCAATGCCTGTGCATTTCCTTCTTACGCTTTAGTCTGGCCAGAAAATCCTTATTGAGCCATGACAGTCTCCTGCCTTCCTCGCTTGGTTACTTACATGTGGAAATAAAGAGCTCTAAGAAAAATGTCCTTAAAACAGGTGCCAGCTCTCTTCAGTTTTATTGTCTCTGAGGGTAGTTTCCCAGGGGGTCCCATCCACTAATTTCTTAAAACAGAAAGCTACTCTCCTAAAATTCAGCATGCTGACTCTACTCTTTACCTGCTCCATATGCCTCAGGATTGTGAATCCCACCAGGACATCATTGTTGCAGCCCAGTTTGCCACCAGTCTTGACATCTCTAATTAGTTCATCCATGTTGGTAAGCAACAGTTCTAGTAGCACTTCTCTTCTGGTTGTGCTATTAACAGATTATCCTTGGCACACTCCAGGAGTCTCCTGCAATCATAGCATCATAGAACTGTAGAATCTCCTGAGTTGGAAGGGACCTGTAAGGATCATCGAGCCCAACTCCTGGCTTCACACAGGGCCAGCCAAGTCAGAGCATGGGACTGAGGGCATTGTCCAGATGCTTCTTGAACTCAGTCAAGCTCGGTGCTGTGACCCCTTCCCTGGGGAGCCTGTTCCAGTGCCCAACCAACCTCTCAGTAATGAACTTCTTCCTGATGCCCATTCTAAACCTCCCCTGTCGCAGGTTCGTGCCATTCCCTTGGATTCTATCACTGGTCACGGTCACTAAAGAGAGGAGATCAATGACTGCCCCTTAACTCCCCCTCGTAAGGAAGTTTACAGCTTCCTGTGCTGCTTTTCCAGCAGATGTCAAGGTGACTGAATTCCCCTGGGCGGATCAGAGCCTGGGAGCACGATGCTCCCTGTACTTGAAGTAACACAACTCCATCAACAGGCTCCCCTTCATCAGGCAACCTGTAGTAAACACCAGAGGTTTCTTTTTTTTTTTTTTTACATAGAGGGCAACTCCCCCATCAATTCCTTGCCTGTCCCTTTTGAACAGTGTAGCCATTGATTGCAGCCCTTCAGTCATGCAATTCATCCTACCACATTTCAGTGGTAGTGCTTAGATCATAGCTTTCGAGCTGCGCAGTGGCTTCCAGTTCCTTCCTGTTTGAAGCTCTAGTGTCTTTGAAAATAACCATCACAAAGACTAAAACAACTGAAGCAATGATAAGAAGTTCCTGTAGCAGAAGTGCATGGATTTTTTGATCAAGTAATTCAAGGTTTGGCAAGCTGCTGACAGTTTATCGTGGAGTCTGAAAGTCCTGAGAACCTGGAGAAACAGGTTGGGGAGTAGCCCAACAGACAGACATCCTGGCATAGCTAAGAACCAGGAGGGTTTATTTTGGCAACCTGCCATGTTTCTTCTGATGGGTTCAGCGTAATCATGCTCTTCTGGAAAACACTTTGATTCCAACAAATTATCCATTTTGCCAGAAAGAAAAATACAATGTTGAAAAACTCCAGCAGGATGCCTCTTGTTTGATTTAGGCACTTAAAAAACCTTTCCCAAGTGTGTCAGGCACTTAAAAAGCCTTTCCCAAGTGTGTCTGGTTTCTCCTGTATTGCAAAGAAGGCTTCATCAGCACATAATTAGTGCTGGAGAAACACTTAGAAATTCTCAACATTTCAGATAAATACTCAAATACATGTGGACTTCTTCAGTTCTTCAAGATAAAAAATTAAAAGCTGCTGTTTTCTTTTATAAAGGCAAAATCTGTGGCAGAATAGCATTTCATATGATACTCTTGTATTTCTATCTCCTTGAAGTTTTTGACTCAAACTTTGTTCAGCCCGTACATATTCTTGCAACATCACAGCTGCTTTGTGAGCGATTTTCTGAGGATGAGAGCACTCACTGCAGGACAAACTGTGGCTGTGAATGACCAAGAGAAAAGAGCCCATAATTTGCTGACAGCAATATTCTTGGCTCAGATCTTAAGACCTGTTAGACAGGAGAAGAGGATATGAGTCAAACACAGACTCCTGTAATCGTTTTCATGATTTTGCATGATAACAAGATTGAAAGTCAATGAAAAGCACAATAGCAACACCTCGTGTGGTTGCAGAAGCAGAAGACAACATCCAACCTAACAAGAGGAGGTGAAGAGGTAACCACTTTTCCCCAGGGATGGGGTTTTCAGCTGGCAGTCAAATCCAGGCGCAAGTTACTTCATGCCTTGGGCCATCGTCCCTGGTACATGTGTACCTGTTCCTTTCCCAGTTCCTGCATTGGGGCCCTTTGTCAAATCGTATTACAACATCTCAGACTACAACTTTGCAAAGAAACCAGAAAGCAGAGTGAGAGCACACAGGCAGAAGCACTGGTACGTGGCAGCCTGTACTGTTTCATTGTTGGTAGGCTAGCTAGGCGATGTTTGGGGGATAGTAGGGGCCAGTGACTGTTACTGTGAGGCAGTATGGATGAAGCCCAACTTTTTTAGTTGTGTAAGAGAGTTCAGCAGTATATGTATATATATATGAGGTCGCTTCCAACCCCTACAATTCTGTGATTCTGTGAGATATATAGATAGATAGATATAGATATATATACACTATATATATATACGTATTTGGTCATGGGTATTGTATGTTGCAGCTTCATTGACCTGAGAATTTAATTTTTTATTTGCTTCATGAAGTTTCATCATTTCAGCAAAGCATCATTTGCAGTGTTTATTCTTGCTGCCTAATTTCTGATATTGGTACGTTAGGGACTGGTTTTCATCATCCATCATCTTTGATAAGACGCATTATGTGGTAATATTCTCTATACAGATTGTGCTGTGTCACTTACCCTTACATGCCAAAAACCAGACACAAGCCCATTTTAATGACTTGAGGGGCATAGGCTAGCAAGCAGTCTTTAATGCATTTCAACTTTTATATCACAGTATGTTATATCTAAATTCTGTACTTGATCACTGGAGCAGGGATGAACAGGGAAAAATGCCAATGGGAAGGTTTCAACTGCTCTTTTTGCAGAGGATGCTCTGAAGGCTTTTAAAAGGGTAGATAAATAGCAAGTGTATGCATGAGAACAGACAAAAGCCTTGTAACGTGTTATTTTTCACTTGGACTTTGTCTTCATTTGCCTGCTAACCCCAAACAGACCTTCCTTTTTTCTGCCTATCAGCAACATGTAAATAAATCTTTCAGGGCATTCTATAAATAGACACAATTCCTTCATTACAAATGACCTTTCTACTCTCAGCTTGGTTACACAGGACGTGAACCACGTCCAGGTGGAGGTCATAGGATATGGCATCTTGTGAGAGTCCATCTAAGCATGCACGCAG
Source organism: Zapornia atra (assembly GCA_013400835.1). Lineage (NCBI taxonomy): Eukaryota > Metazoa > Chordata > Aves > Gruiformes > Rallidae > Zapornia > Zapornia atra. The sequence continues at coordinate 122,670 of VZTU01002994.1, read as the reverse complement.
CATGAATTAAATTTTGGGGGGTTTTGTTGTTTTTGTGGTTTAGTTTGAGTTGGGTTGTTGGGGTTTTTTCCCCCAGTGCTATAGTAGTTTGCCCTAAAGCATCAGGTGTGCACAAGAAGCTGTGGTCCAGCCGTGCTGTGATATTATGTGAATGTGGTGATATTACAGCTGAAAAAAGGCTGGTTTGAGCATGTTCAGCAGTCCATGGAGGGGGCTTTCTGTGCATGCTATCTCCCCACAGACTCCTGTGCCGCTTTATGCTGAAGGTGTAGATGTGGTCTCCTCTGCCAGAAGGCAGAACAGTTAGCTTTTGTTGGGAAGTTTGAGGGAATCCTCCCAAGCCATACAAATGTAAAAAAGCACCAATGTTCAGATTAGTTTCTCCTGGCTTGTGTTAAGACTTAGGCTGGATCGATGGGGCCAAGGCCAATTGCATGAGGTTCAACAAGGCCAAGTGCCATGTCTTTCACTTGGGTCACAACAACCCTACTCAAAGCTACAGGCTTGGAGAGGAGTGGCTTGAGGGCTGTCCTGGGGCTGTTGATCCACAGTCGGATGAATATGAGTCAGCAGTGTGCCCAGGTGGCCAAGGTGGCCAATGGCATCCTGGCCTGCATCAGGAACCGTGTGTCCATCAGGACTGGGGAAATGATCCTTCCCCTGTACTCAACTCTGGTGAGGCCGCACCTGTTCAGTTTTGGGCCCCTCACTACAAGAAGGACATTGAGATGCTTGAGCGTGTCCAGAGAAGGGCAACAAAGCTGGTGAAGGGTTTAGGAGACAAATCTTATGAGGAGTGGCTCAGGAAGCTGGGATTGTTTAGTCTGTAGAAAAGGAGACTAAGGGGAGACCTCATCACTCTGTACAACTACTTAAAAGGTGGTTGTAGTGAGGTGAGGGTTGGTCTTTTCTCCCTGGTAGCTAGTGACAGGACAGGGGGCCTGATGTTGCATCAGGGGAAGTTTAGGTTGGATACTAGGAAGAATTTGTTTACTGAAAGGGTTGTCAGATATTGGAACAGGCTGCCCAGGGAGGTGGTTGAGTCATCATCCCTGGAGGTATTTAAGAGTAGATGTTGTACTTGGTGACATGGTCTAGTGTTGGACCTAGTAGGGCTGGATAGATAGTTGGACTTGTTGATCTTGAAGGTCTTTTCCAATCAAAACCATTCTAAGATTCTAAGATTCTGTAATTCTATGAAATAGTCTCATTACTTTTTCCTGCCTTGGACTGTGAAGACCACTTCTGACAATGCAGTCATGATCTTCAGTCTTGAAGAACAGGAAAGTCAGAAAAGTGGATCTTAAGTGTTTCCTGCACTATATAACATTTCTGCTGTTATATATATTACTGAGTTTCTTCTTGATTCCCTGAGCTAGCTAAGGCATGCTTTCAAACTTTCTGCTCATTTCAGAAAATAGCAGACAACGATTTATGGAGCAGAAAGTTGCAACTTTCCTTTACCCTGTCCCAAGATGCTGCAGGCCTGACTGCAGAGGGGCTGACTGGAGAGGGAAGAAACCCAGTGATGGTCATGGGATTTCAAAGGGGAGCATCAGTTGGTCCCCGTGGTGATTGCACACTTTGTCAGAATTCCTCCAATACTTGGTTACAGCTTTCAATAAGACCATCTGACTGGTCATGGTACACTGACATGTTTAGCAAATTAATTAACAGAGTCTTGGAGACTTCTTGCATTGTAAGAGCTCTGAAATTAGTGCTGTAAATGTTTTGATTTGGTTGCGTAGGGTGGTCTGGGAATAAAGGTTTGATGAGATAATTTTCTAGTGCTTACAGGCTTTGAAAATATAACTTCTGTATGGTGGGAGATACAACCTAACAAGATCCCACAATCTATCAATAAAAACAAGGGTGCAGGAGTATCCCACCTAATTTCTCCTAAGGGAACCCACTAACATAACCTCCAAAGAAGAATGCAGAAGTAGTGGAGCCTAAGACACCTTTGGATTATACTGAGGACTGGGTAGACATTCAAACCCTCTGTAGACCAGGGCACCTTCTGCGTGCTTCAGAGCCAATTTGCATTATCACTGTGTATGAAGAGGATAATATTCTTTTTTTCCACAGCTTTTTTCACTAGTCAGCTCCTACACAAACTGTGTCTCATATAGTCTGTGCAGGTGTGGGACAAGGTCTCTCTGTTACAGGTACGCTAAAAGGGAGGTGTCTTTTGTATGGTGAACTATTGTAACCATGGCAATGATTAATGCTAGAATTTGTCCAGAAATGTGGCCACAAAATCTGACTTAGAGCAGGTTCAGACACTGTAATATTCTCAGCATTGTAACAGAGGATTTTGCTCTTCCAAGCAAAAATTCTTTTCTCCAGTTTATGGATGCATTTTTCGACTCAGTTATTTTGTACTTCACCCATATAAACCTTGTTTACTAATTGAAATGCATAATAGGCACAGTTTCAATAACTAATTTTTGTAAAAAGTCAGGCAGGATAACATTTCCCTGGAGAAGGTATATAAGAAGTCAGTAAAATATGTGTAACGTGGCTGCATCAGTCAGATACACACAATTACTGAGCTGTTCAAATGCACACTCAGTTCTTGTATTTATGTTTTCATAAAGAAAACAAAAAGAACTCAAACATCATTTTTATGCAAAAGAAGTACATTCATTCTCATCCTTTTAAATTCATGTTCACCACCCTTAAATGTAAATTAATAATTTACAACTCTATAATTATATTCAAATCACCGAGGGAAGCCATACCTCTGTTTTTCTTCCAGTTCATTGTAACAATAGCTGTTATAATCATGATAGATGTTACACTTTGAATATCACTATTGTTCCTATATCCTTGCCTAAATGTACAGAAGACTTGAAATAGAAATAATAGGGTGTGAATTTCCCCATTCATTTCAGTTATGCATTAAGTAAAATGCCATTTTAAAGTTAGCTTTAAAACTGAGTACCGATCATTATGGGAAGGACACATCTAATAGTTTCTTCCAAAGTAAATCTACTTGCAGGAGGTCTGTGTGGATAAAACTAAGCACCATGCCATGCATATAGAGGATTTATATGTTAAGGCCTCTAAGAACATACTGTAGATCTTTTGGGGAGATCATAACTGGTTTTATTGCATCTGTTTAGCTTGAAGACAGACCAAGCTTTCTTCATGTAGGGGAATGCTCTGTCAGGCAATATGTAAAAGCCTGTGAGATCATGAGCCACTGACAAAATTTGCACAGTGGCTAAGATCTTCATTGGGAGCTGTAAATTCAGGTGGTGATTTGTTGAACTCTATGTGTAAACAGAAATAAATCCTTCTCTGTCTCTTTATCCATAAACTTCATTCTCCTTTGGAAACCAGTGCTGTAGTTCCAGATGTAATTAAAACAGTTTAATATGAAAGTACCTGTAACTACACACTCAAGCCTAAGCTGCAGCACACTCCTCACAGCAGAAATGTGTGCCTGTCATATTTTTGCAAACCTGTCTCTTTCCCTTAGAAACAGGTCAGCCAGTGTTTCATCTTCACGATGAACATGGTCTGGACCACAACATTATGTCCCAGGTGTGGGCGAGGGTGTGTAGGCATTCCCAAAAGCTGTGCACATAGGGTACTTGCCCGCTCTCCTTGCAAGGAGCACAGTCTTTGCCTGTTCTTGAGCACACCGCTGCCAACGTACCAAACTCAAACTGGAATTGTCAGTGTGCTAACACAGTGAGTCTGATTGATCATGAGCAGCAGTGCCAAGGGGGGTTCTTTTAATGTTTCTTGTATGTGTGGTAATGGCTGTCTCCAAGCTACGCTGTTTGCTTAACGGAGATCCTGCCTTGGTGCAGAAATGGGAGACATATGGTATTTGTACCACTGGCTGCAGTGGGAACTGTGTCAATAATTTCAGAGGGAAGGGAATTAGGACCTGTAGAGCGATGTAAGTTTTACTGAATGCTAAATAATGTTCCTTACCAAGGCAAAATAACTCTTTTGTTACTCTTCTGTTCCTTTGTCTTTGTCCCCAGCTTTTATCCTCTTATTTTCATAATCATGAGAAGCCAAATTAATCTCAGGTATAAGACTGCCAAACCAGCTTTGAATTTCTTTGACTGTTCTGACTCTTTATACTTGGAGCCCAGCAACGAGGGCCAGAGGCTAGATAGATCTTACCAGCTGAGATATTGGGTGGCTCATTAGCTTGGCAGATCCATCTCCCATTCAGCCTTAGATGTCCACATGTAAAGACACATCCCCTTGTATCGTGGCAGGTATTCATTCATTCATGAGTCATCGTAATGTCTTTTTATAATAGGTATGCTACAGGCCATATTCTTCGCTTCCAATAAAAAACACACTCTCTGTAAGCAACTGTGTCATCATGTCCTGAGAGGAGGAGGGAAGGGACACAGAAGAGGTTAAAAAGCAATCCTCCACTCAGAGAAGTAAAGCAATAAAAATAGGGTGCACAGCTAGCAAAAGCATGGGGAGAAACGGAAGGAAGGATAAAAAAAAATCTCAGGAGGATAAAAAACCAACGTCTCCTACAGTTAAGGAATAAAAGAAGTTTCCAAGTAGCTGAATAAAAGGCAGGGAGAAGTTAAAATAATGAAAAGCTAAACCCACATGGGCAAAGTAGGAAACCACAGTTAGGATCAATGAAAACAGATGATAAGCAGAAAAAGCAAAACACAGAAAAAATTCCTATCTGTAAGCCAGAACAAAAGGTCGGGATAACAGCTTGACATGCTTTGCAGATATTTGAAGGAAGGAAAATGGCAAGAGGAATAGTGAGGGGAGCAGATTTAGAAACTGGTAGTTGAATTGAAAAGCTTCTGTTAAATTGTGTCTAATAATCCAAAAGTTTTGCTGTTCTCAATATAAACCAGGCAATAACATAATTTGTTTTCATATAGATGTATTTGCATTGTATATGTGATATATGATGCTTTTAATTTAAATAAAAAGCCTTTTCCTGTGGAATCTTTGTGATTTTTGTTCCTTCCCAGCCAGGTGGACTGCAGTGCAGTATTGCAACGGAGAGGTGGCAATTCCGTGCACCACTGCTCTAGTGGAGGTGGGATGGAGTCTGAGGAACCCCAACTGTGTACTGAGAACAGAGCCTTGGACTGACAGCAGAGCACAGGTGTTCTTCTTTCCCTCAACAAGAGTTTGTATGTCTGGAGCAGGGCAATCTGGTTCTCAGTGTTGCTGTACCGAATGCATCTTTGTCTACCCAGTAGTCATGAAACGTAGGACTGCAGCCTCCAGGTGACTCTCCTGTCTCATCCATGGAGCAGGAAAATCTCTTTATGCTGGAAAGCAGCAAAACCATCCAGGTGACATTCAGCTTCAACTCAGCTGCATGGATTTCAAGGAGGCTTTAATGATGTTTATGTCTAATGTCCCTTTATAGTCACTGTGGCCTGCTCAGCTCACCACATGCATTTACTTTAGGAAGAGCTGAACAGCTCTCTAGACTACGTCTAGACACCAGGCTTAGCTGCCTAAGATCTAGATTGACTATATGGGAGTTCAGACACCTTGCTGATGTATGGACACCTGCGTGTAGGAGCTTGAGTCTGCAAGCTAACGTCCCGCTCAGCAGGTGACGTAGCCCGGGCAGAACGCTGTGGAGTCCCCTGGGAGCAGGCTAGGTGGACATATGACATGCCTGGCAGGTTGGGCTCCAGCTGCCACCCAAGCCCTGCCACTGCTGTCCTGCAACTGGAGGCTGCATGCTCCTCTCCACCCCCAGAAGTCAGCAGGCTGATGAGCTTGGTGGGGTTTGTTCCTGCAGCAGGATCAAGTGTAGATGGTGCCTTGAGTAAGGAGGAGCTCTGCAGCTACCGTGTTACTCAGGACTGGTGGCTGTTTTCTCTACTGAGGGCAAACATACTGGCTGTTTTATGACCCCCTCCCCCCCCCAACATCCCACTGTCATTCATTAGGCCTTCATAATTTCTGCTAAAAAAATAAGCTGGGCCACTGGAAAAAAAATAATGAAAGGTCAGGTAATTTGTTGTCTTAAAGACTAATTATAAAATCCATGACTCTGTTGTTTAACACCCAGTTAACTTCAAGCCTATTGGCAATGCTCCCTACTCTATTTCCCAAATGTGTTCCAACAAAACAGTTTTCTGGAGGGCTGAGGGCTGACACAAGGTGTTTGAAACTCAGCTGAGAGGGGAGAGTTAATTTTTGGATTTATGGTTGGGAGTATTTGCTGCTGTGTCTAATAGAACCCCTGACTTAAAAGATATTGTCTGGTTTATAAAGTAAAAACAAATATTGCAGGTCAGATTCCTGTTTTCATATTAAACTCATACCAAATTTAAAAAAAAAAGAAAAAGAAAAATGCTCTTGAGAAATCAAAAGTCCTGGAATTTTCCATGTCAAGTTGATCCAACACAGACAGTATAGACTAAAGAGAAGACTTTCTGTGCTTGTGGTTTCAATAGGATGAGGTTAATATTGTCTTCCTAAATGTAATCTCTGTCCACAGTGATAGGGTATCATGTTTCTAATTTTAATTACAGAGACCAGTGGGTTGAATCTAAAATTTAGATTTGGGTTAGGGTGTGGATTTACAGCCCAGCTCCTCCCTGGAAACGCTGGGACTGCTTGTGTCTGGACTCATCTTTTCAATTAATCTTCAGTAATTAAAGGGTGCTGTGTGGGATGGGGCTAAAGAGAAACACAATTAAAATGTAATGCTTCTCCTGTGGTATCCGCATCCTTGTTTATTTTAAACCATCTTCAATGCTCTGGTGAATACAAGTCTTCCTGTACCAGATACTGTGCAAGCAGAAATATGTGAGTGAACTGTTGCCAATGGCTCTGAGCAAGCATGGGGCATGTTTCAGATTACACTGTGTTTTCTTGTTCAGATCTGATCTCCTTGCTAGGAGAGGCTGAGAAAGGCAGCCCGAGGGGATTTTCTTCTAGCAGCAGCACATGATCCATCAATCGCGTGATTCTCACCACCGAGGACTAATGGGGAGGGCGAAGGCAAAGCGAAGGCTGCCTTGGGAAAGCAACAGCCGTTCCTGCTGCTCGCGGGGCTCCTCTGCCAGCCGGACACTTCATGGCTTCGCCCAGGTTAGAAACCTACTGCTGCCCAAACCGGGACGGGGCCACGCAGCTAGTGATGAACTTCCACCCTGAGGTCTTCTGCGGAGTTTGCATTGGCAGCGCCGCAGTGAGCCTGGTGCTGACCGTCCTGCAGCTCCTGCCGAAGAAGGGACAGATCCTGCGGAAGATGCCCAAAGCCTCCTCTTCTTCCACCATCCTTCTCCTCATCTCCATTTGCGACATCCTTGGGGGCTTAGGTAAGCACCAGCGTTGTGTCCCTCACTCATGCTGTCGCAGGCTCTTGTTGCTCCAAGGAGAAGCTGGTGAGTGGACAATGGAAATTTCTGAGGGAAATGGTGTGGTGCTGGATGTATTCACAGGGAGGTCTGAGCTAAGTGAGATCAGAAAATGATGGGCCTCTGGGGGAGAAAGGTCTTGATCAATAGTTGTATTTTAGAAGCAAACATAAATCTACACCAAAATCCCTGCTTTACTACAAACTGAAATCCAGCACAATGCCTGGTTCTCAGAGTAAGATGTAAAAGTGGAGGCATGGCTGCACATTTAAAAGTGAACCTGACATCAAACACTTAGCCCATTAATTGAAAAACACTTTGTATATGTCTTTAAATCCTCTCAGGCCAAGCTTACAGTCTTGTTTGTGTGCCAGCCACTTCTCTGGGCTCATCACATCGACAGCAAATGAGTTTGAATTGCTTCTGTATGCTGATCATGCTGGACACAGGCTTTTGAAATGTGAGAGAAGCTCCCTTATCAAGGACAAACCGGTGCCCGGCCCCTGGCTGATAGGCTGGAGGAATAAAACTACAGAGAATAAAACAAAACTCATGAGCCAAAATGAAAGTAATGTGTCTAAATCTGTCCCATCAGTCTGTGGCCTTTACTGACAAAATAGGTATAAATTACCATGACACATGCCATGAAAATACAGAATGAGTTTGTTTCTACAGTAACATTTTTCCCCTTGCATTAGATAACAGAAGTAGTGACTGTTCCATAAGTCTCCCTCACTGCCTGGGGAGAGAGTGGGATTTGAGGTCTTTTCTCCTTTCATACCTAGCCAGCTTCTCTCGTGGTACATAGTAAGTACCAATATTAAAACAATTGATGGAGGGGGGGGAAATAAAAAATGTGTGCACATTCACTTGGAAAATGTCCTTTCAGTCAGATGAGGCCAGCAATAGATAAAGTTATTTTTCTCCCTTTCTCTTTTGCTGACAAGCTATTTATCCATCATTGTCTTTGAATGAGACTCCCTTTGGTGGGTAGAAAACAGTTCTCCCTTGGTGGGAAACCTGGTGGTTATGTTCTGCTGTATGTTGGTGCTTTAATGCCTATTTCAAGCAAGCCCAGAACATCTCAGTAACAAACTGTTAAGTTCATTTAGAAAAATAGGTATTGTTCTCACCTAATTCTGAAGCCCTGCTTTGTTCAGCCCTGTGACAGGGAGGGAAAGAGATGCTTGTGAAAGTGAAGGCAGCAAAAAGTGGGAAATAACTCTTTTCCTGCAATGAGGGATTCTATAGAAATGAACATTAGCATATGAATATATGCCAGTGAAATTGTAAATAGCTAGCTACTGCCTTATGTCAATCTGCTAAATGCTACCCAGCTTATTTTGGGGAAGTGCATGACAATATCTGTAAGTAGAGCGAGATTTTGATCTCCATAGCATTTCAAGTCCCCAGCAGCTTCAGACTCTTGGGGCTACTTGCCCTGAGTGATTGCACCAACGTTCCACTAGCACAGTTGCTCCTGCTGTGCTCCTCTGCAGCCGCAGCTTTCCTGGGGACGCACAAAAGCTGGGCTGCCATGTGAAATATGTGGCTGGGGAGAAGCATGTGACTCAAATCATGCCAGCACATTCAAAGCATTAATACTTTTTTTTTTTTTTTTAATTCCCTTTAGGTGTGATCTTCAGGTCAAGTGTATGGCTAGGCTTCCCAGGCTTCATAGCTAACATTTCTGTGGTGAACGGGACCGACCTGTGGCCTTCTGCTTTCTGTGTGGGGAGCGCGGTAGGTACAGAGATCGTCCCCGCCCTGCTCCCGGTTGACAGTCCCTCTGTGTGGGGAGTCTGAAAGGCAAACTGCTGTGTCCCAGAGGAAATTCAGCTGTGAGTCAGAGCCTGGATATGATAGTTCCAGCCTCTGCCACACCCCTGTAAGTGCATTCATGCTTCCCTCCGAAACCCTGAATCAGGTCAGACAGGGTGCTAGATGCTGCACCATGCGCCTGAGGACTCAGGGCAGCACAGGTCAGATTCATCCCAAGTGTTTTGTAGTACTTGCTCATCAGAGGAGTGCTGGGAGAGAGGAGGCACACCTCTACTGAAGTCAGGGACATAGGCATAAGGATATAGACATTCATGAATGGGCTGTGAAGCCACCATTTTGGTCTGTGCTGGCACAGCATCGCTGATGCTCCGGTAGCTCTGTCACACCAATAACCTGAGGGTTCTGCCCACCTTCTCCAGCAGAAATTACAGCCTGTGTGGTTTTGGTGGGGACCAAACCAGCAACTCGGGTAGTTCAAATTAGCCTTTGCAGCGTGGGAGTGTGTGTTTTAGACACAGAGGAACTGCAGGATAAATATACCCAAAGACACAGAGCTGCTGGCAGAAAGTCTGTCCCCGACGTGTCAGGCTGCAGCTTGGATTGCTGCTTGTATGGCTGTTCAATGACCGTGTCTGGCCCAGCTGAATTAAGTATCCCCTTACAGAAGCATAAGAAAATGTGAATGTATTCCAAAAGTGCAGATTAAACACCAGTTTCAAATATTAACACTTTCAAATATTACACTCATGGCATTGCCTGAGGCATATAGTGTGAGTTTACTGCACAAGAAAAAAGGCTGTGGCTTTTACCAAAACATGGAGGATGTAAAATACAGACAGATTGTCACTTAACCCAAATTCAGCAGGAACATAGGGTGCCCAGTGAATTATTAAAAGTTGACAGGATGGAAGAAGATATTCTGCACATAAACAAAATTATTCACCTCCAGTAGTTTTAAAATAAAATAATATGTGCCCAGTGGAACTCACTGTGCCTTATATGCCTATATGATGACAATTTCAGACATGATGGTGTTGTGCCATTGAAGCAAATATCAGTTCACAGAATCTCAGAAACACAGAATTGCAGGGGTTGGAAGGGACCTCCAGAGATCATCAGGTCCAACCCCCCTGCCAAAGCAGTTTCCTTAGGACAGGTCACACAGGTAGGTGTCCAGCTGGGTCTTGAATATTTCCAGAGAAGGAGACTCCACAAGGCCCCTGGGCAGCCTGTGCCAGGGCTCTGTCACCCTCACTGTGTAAAAGGTCTTCTGCATGTTGGTGCGGAACTTCCTGTGCTCCAATTTGCAGCCATTGCCCCTTGTCCTGTCCCCACAGACGATTGAAAAGAGGCTGGCCATTTGCCCCTGTGTCCCACACTTGAGATATTTATAAGCATTAATAAGATCCCCATTGTATGCATCTGCTGATTCTCAGTTCCATTATCTTGTAGCAAGAACATCCTATTGAAAAAACATGTTTCCCTGTGCTTTAAATTTTACTTTCTGGCCCTTAGCACAAAAAATTGTCTTTTTAAACAGTGACTAAGATACTGTATGCAAACTGTTTGGTTTCCATTTGGATCTCAGGTTGGATGGTGAACAGCAGAGTGGTCTACCACAGTTTTTATTTCCCCTTTCTTGGGCTCCAGCAAAGTGCTGTAATTTGAGTTGCCTGCTAAATTTAGATTTAATTATATGGGAATGAAAAATAATCCTCCTTCCACTCACATCCCCTAACATATTCTTGTGTGAGTTAATAAAATGTTTCTGATTCTATTTTATTTTTCTTTTAGTACTATTGTTTTATTTCACCTAACCACTTAACCACAAACCAATACGAATAGTTAGGCCTTGAGGCATCTTCTTTGAGTAACACTCTCTGGTATCTTCTCAGGCACCGTAGCAAGATGTGTCCTTTCACTAAAAAATGAGATAGTATATAGAAGATTTTGTGTTTTAAGTACATCTGATGTATATTATTTTTGGATACTGTTTTGTCTATGTTGGATGGAAAGACCTCACAGTTTATTTTTGAATGCGTGTGTATGTACAGCGAACTGTGCATTTTTCAATTGCAGCAAATATGTAAAAGTGCCCATGAGGTCACATACTGAGCGCTATAGATAAAACTGCATTAGGAAGAAGACTGGAATTTTATTTCCTGGCTCCTGTGCACTGGGAAAATGTCATGGTGTTTGAATTAAATACCGAATAATGTGTGCCTCTAATGTCTAGAGGTAGGGGCTACATCCACGCAGCCAAAGGAAATATTTCCTTGCTTGATCTGCCTTTCAGAGGAAGGACTGGTAGATCTCTACTCTGTGTTTGGCTCAGTAACAAGGATGTTGGTTTCCAGCTGTAAAATGATGCTACAATGGAGCCATGATAAGGGATATTCAGATAGGAACTGAAAGAGGGCTCAGAGGGAAGGTAATATGAATACTGAAATAGTTCCAGGCGACTACAGAGACTATTCCCTATCAGCTCCTGTAGGGAAGAAATTTGGAATGTATAAACAGCAGCAAAGAAAGGTCACTTACCCTGTATAGGCTCATGAGAAAAATGCATTGGGTCAGCTCATGAGCGCTGTGGAATTTAACTTGACTTGAACCTGTTGCCTTTGGCTTTTTATTGGAGAAATCAGTCAGGGAGTTCCGTATGGATAAATTGTCCAGAGGGCAAGTGATATTTTTGTAAAAGACCTTTTTTTTTTTTCTTAATAACTGGTCCCTGAATCGGGTTCTTGTGCATGGAGAAAATGCCTGTCACATGCAGATCCCACAATGCATAGGCACACTGTGGTGATGACTGACCCCAGTTACATTTTCGTGCCTCAGTTACTAAGAAACTGCTAAAATTTTAACCGAAAAATGGAGCATCCTCTCTATAAATTTATTTGGGCTTCACTCACGGTATTGAGGGTTAGGACTGGAGAGGCAAATAACAACTTTTCAAAACAGAGAATAAGCTGTGAAAGCAAATGCTGTTCAATTTCCATGTGATTTGACTCATTTGCTACAGCAGTGCTGTTCCTGTGATTTTGAGTAAGATTTCACACTTCATAATCTCCGCTGGCAAATACACATGCTTAAAGAACAAATCAGGCTAAAGGTTTGAGTCCCTGCCCCGTCCCCAGTGGTACTGGAGAAGCAGCTGTGACATTTGGCATTTTTGTCTTCCATGCAGATGTGGATCCAGCTGTTATATAGTGCTGGCTTCTGGTGGTTGTTTTGCTATGCCGTTGATTCATATTTGGTGGTAAGAAGATCAGCTGGACTGAGGTACCAGAGTTAAAAGCTCTGAGTTTTTTACTTCCCTTCCAACTCTGTACGTCCATGTTTGTCTGCAGCTGTCTAAGTGTAGAAGCAAAGTTTCTAGAAACATCTGATGTTCATGCGGTTACCAGGGAATGATAGAGATGAGTGGTGTGCTAAGCGCTTAAATAGCCAATATTGATTTGTTTATGTCCAACCAGCATTTAAATGTATCTGAATTCATTTACCCTTTAGAAAAATGTGGGGCAGGGCAGGCTCTATAAACTTTATTGCAGCGAGGTAACTCTTCTTTTACCTACTCTGTACCTGAAATTGATTCCTGTGGCAAAAAAGAGTGTTACCCAGAAAATAAGAAAGTGGCAGGGGAAAGAGCTGAATTTCATATAGATCATTCTCTGCTTTTTCCCCTCAGATTTTCTATTTTATCCACTTCTTGGTGTTGTCATTATTACACTTCTGATCCCATCTGAAAGTTTTAAAGAAGAACAATATGTATTTATGATACATTTTTCTGCAATGCCTGTAAAAGAAGAACATAACCCCTTTGGAAAGCACCGTGTTTTCATGCCAGACAGAACATATAAGGTGTCCCTAAGGTGGTTGTTAGAAAGGCAAAATGATCTTGGTTGCTTACTGCTAAACATCAACTTACGTGACTCTGATCCCAGATCAGATGTGGGTCATCTGATGGATGTTACCAAAATTGAGATTTTTGCGTGAAATTCATCCTGTGGAGGATAAAACCAAATCTTTGAAGTCTCATAGTTCTAGTCTGAAACAAATTGGGACCCATATCCCTGCTAACCAAAATAAAATAAAATAAAATAAAATAAAATAAAATAAAATAAGTCACGTGCATTTGGGCTTGATTCTAAGGTAAGATTAAACAATGAGACTTTCTACACACCCAGATCTGGATCTCCCTAAGGTGGGAGCAGTATCTGACTCTGAAAGTTGTGGATCATTCTCTGCAAATTACAGAAGGGAGATTTATTTGACTGTTCAGCTCCATCCTTAAATTTTAATCCCCAAATTTGCTCTCTGCAGAAGAAATTAAGGATGCAGAGTTTCCTCCTGGAGATTTGGGAATAAGCAAAAGGCTTTCCATTCTGCAGGTCGGAGCAGCACGCAGGATTTCTGTGTGCAAGCCTCAACAACCGCTTTGGCTCATCCTTTTTCTGAAGGGGCTCCCCCCAGCCCCACCTGCTTCCTTCAGTTTACTGTGCTTGGTGTCATTCTGTACCATTTTGTGTCTATAAAGCTCTGCCACAGTGAGGGTCCTGTTTGTCTGTTGCCATGTGAAAAGCATAAGGTTTGGTATCTTTAATCACACCTGTCCTGCTTGGTGCCCGCAGTACGATCGTGCTGTACCACATGATGACGTGGGGACTCGCTGTGATGCTCTGCGTGGAGGGGATTGCTCTGCTTTACTACCCGTCTCTCTCCAGGTAAGCAGGGCTCTGGGAACAAACACCCTGAGGAATCATAGCGCTCTGCAGTCATTTGAATCTCTTTCAGTCAGCTTTAGAGACAGAATCCAAACGGTGGGCTTTTTTGATCCTTGAGAAGTGTGTCCCATGGAGTCAGTGTGATCTTAGAAATAGCTGCCTGAGTTTTGGGGGACTGTGAAGAAATATGCCCAGAAATACAGGCCCTTGGGCATGCTGCAGCACTGATAGGGCTTCTGTATCAGTGTCTATGAGACACTGTTCTCCTGCTCCTGGTTTTAGCTTTGTATTTGTTCCTTTAAAATTGAGAAAAATGCACATAATCAACTATATGTCCCATGTAAACTGGTGGTGAACGTATATGAATCAAAAGTTTAGCATCTGTTTGCTTCATTTCTTTTATTTAAGTTAAAGGTGGCATAGATGGGATAGCCAGACCTGTCAGATGTGGACCAAAAAATTGCATAAGCTGTTAATGGTTTTTCCTCAGCTGTGAAAATGGCCTGGAGCATGCAATCCCACATTACATCACAACCTATGCCCCACTCCTGCTGGTGCTGGTGGTCAACCCAATCCTGTTTAGGAGGACAGTATCAGCAGGTATGTTCCTATTGGCCAGCGTCAACCAGTGTGTGTTATGTAGCAACGTAGCAATAATGTAAAAAGTCCTGCCCATGTATTGAGATGTGAGATAGCTCCTCATTAAATCATAAAGATACAACAAAGGGTGAGAAGGAGGATGCCATCCTGATAGGAAATTTTCCATAGAGACACACTCTGATGACATACTCAAGCTATGCTGTTATAAAACCTATACTGCAGATTGGCAAAGGTGTTTGTGTGTTAATAAATTAAGTATTCAAGGCAATGTATAGTGGATGCTTAACTCTACTGTAGTATTGGTAGCAACTTGGACTTTGGAATGTAATTTATTCTGGTTTAAAGATAATGTTGGTGAGATCTGATAGTTGATTTAACTTCTTGGCAGCCCTAGAGCTAAAAACAAAATAATAAAATACGAAGAGAATTTTGACACTCCTGACTCTGAGATTAGGAAAAAATTGGAATGACACACAACTCAGGTGGGATCTTGAAGTTCCCATTTCACTTACTGTCCAGTGCTTTGAAGAAATGAGACTGAAAAAAAGGCCACAGATTCAATGCCTTCATTGCATGTAATATGACTAGGTGCTTGCAGTACTGAATTGATTCTTATCCTGTACAGACGGAATATATAAAACCAGCAACAGAAGACCCTGTATTTTCAGTTCAGTCTTCATCCCATCTACCCCATGTGCCTCAGTAATACACTAATTTTCAAAGGAACAGCTGTTCCTTTCAAAAGTTTTTCCTATAAAAAGTTGTTCTTTTTATGGGAAAATACGCAGAGTGTATCTGTGTTTGAGCATATGTATGTTCCTGGTGATACCTGAATAGCTGGCAGCATAACTGTCTGTGTTCCCTGACATTACACCTTCATGTTTTAGAGGTGAAGCCAATGATGTATCAATCATACTCTGAAATATAATGTGCATAATAGAAAGTATTCTATGTTAGTCTAAACATCACACAAAAGTACATCCTTGTATCATACATTGTACAGAAGTTGTAAGCACTACCTGTTGTTCTAAAAGAAAAGTTTGTTGAACATACTATTTTCTATTTTCAGTGGGATTGAGAGAAGAAAAAACAGCTAGTGGGGTATCAACCATTTTAGGAATCCATAGTGGATGTACTTCTTTTCCTTCAGTATCAGGCCATATGTGAGACCCTTTAGTATCAGGCTGTGTGTGAGACCCTTTAGTACCAGGCCATATGTGAGACCCTTTAGTATCAGGCTGTGTGTGAGCCCCTTTAGTACCAGGCTATATGTGAGACCCTTTAGTACAAGGCCATATGTGAGACCCTTTAATATCAGGCTGTATGTGAGACCCTTTAGTACCAGGCCGTATGTGAGATCCCGTAATGACAGTCCTGCCGACTTCTGAACTGCTGCTAGAGACAAATCCATCCCTTCCTTTGTTCCCTCTTTACAGACATCTTCTGGGTCCTTGTGCCTATAGCTAAAAAGATGCATGTATATTAACTGACATAACTCTATACTTTCCAGTTGCCTCCTTACTGAAAGGGAGACAAGGGATTTACACAGAGAATGAGAGACGTCTGGGGACAGAGATCCAGATCCGCTTCTTCAAAATTATGCTGGTATTCATTATTTGGTAAGAGGTGCCTTATTTTGTTTAAAGCTGCTTTTTTTTTTTTTTCTTCCCAGCTGGAGAGGGCCAGGGACAAGAATAGGGCATGATGGGTTGCTTCATTTGTTTGTCTTTACGTTTGGAAGGGAAGGTGTCTAAGGAAGAAGCCGTTCTGAACTAGTTCACAAAGTAGCTGAATCACTCCTGTAGCATCACAAGGCTGCGAGGAAATGATAAAATTGTTCAAGCAACAGGAAAACAATAACCCCAAGAAACAATAGCTTAAAAAAAAAACAAAGAAAAAGAAAAGGTTGGGCATAGACTAAAGCTCTCCAGAACAGCAGCTCCCCAGTACTGTAGGCTGATAGACATCTTTCTGCACTCAAGATTTCTCAGAACCCCTTCTCACCAAACGCATCACCCAAAGCCTACAATAAATGTGTTTCTAAGACTGCCTTCATGATTGTATAATGCAGCCACCTCTGTGGTCTGCAGATCCCAAGTATGTGGAAAAAAAGCATGGATATCAAATGGAAACACAGGGTTATATTCTAGAAAAGAACCTCCATGTGACTGCGTGGGAAATTTCTGATCACTTAATCTTTTTCTTTTCATATTCTACCTTCCTGCATGAAAATAGGATTTTGAGGTAGGAAAGGAAAGAGATAGGGGAGAAGGGAGGGAACAAGGGAAGTGAGGAAGGAGGGAGGTTACACCTCTCATACCCAAATCCCTGTGGGGACAGGAGTGGTGATCTACGATACAAAGGTCTGTGCAATGATGCAACAAGAACCAGTCACTGCTATGAAATGCTTCCTACCTACGTGGGTAATGCAAGCGATGGGGAGGAAGGAAATGGTCCTGGAGTAGTGGAATGACTTGGCCAAATTTAGCAATCTCTACAACTACTCAACTTTCTTATGCATGGGCATGTGAATGCACGTTACGTTTCTTTGCAAGGCTGCACAGGGAGAAAGGATGCCTTTTTATCTTCTCCTGGCTGCTGTAAATGGGAGTGCTCTGGAGGGAAATGATTGTCTTTTCTTGGGGAATGTTTTATACATTTTGAAAGTCTGCTGTAATCTAACCCTGAAATTCTAACTCCCCTGGAACTTCTGCAGCCTTTTACACCACATGTGTGTATACTTGGTCTCCTTACCTGTGAGCATTACCCTTTTAAGTTGCAAACAAAATAAGTCAGCGTGTATGACATTCCCATTAGGATCAAAGTTGCATATCATCTCAATTTTATCCCGCAATTTACTGTTCTGCAGCAAGTTCAAATGATCAGGTCGATTTTTTTTTTGGTTGGTTGGTTTTCTGTTTGTTGGGTTTTGGTTTTTTGTTATATTGATTTCTTTGGCTAGGCCTGGGCTAGTACATGTGTCTGGTTTTTTGATCGTGATCTGAGAGACCTACTGGTTCCTTCAGATTGAAACTGCACATTAAAAAGAATGTCACTCTCCTTATTAGTGATCCTAGTTTATATAATTTGAAGGTAAAGCATATTTTTCATATGCATATATATATATATAAAAAACTATCTTGTTCTTCTTTACTCCTGCACTAGCTGGTCATCCAATATCATCAACGAGAGCCTTTTGTTCTATCTGGAAATGCAGCCTGACATCAATGAATTGCCCCTGAAGAACATCAGAAGTGCCGCGCTGATCACGTGGATTATCATGGTAGGCCAGCCGTGACATGGATTAGCCTTGAAAAGCCCTTTTGTAAGACTGGTGGAACAGCACCAGTGTGTTGGGTGGTTTATGGTTTGTGGGGACATAAACACTCTGAAAATCAAGCAAGAAAAGCAGAAAGTAAGAGGGAGGAAGGAGCAGTCACTGGGAGTGGTTTTCGCATATAGACTTCTCCAGAAATGTACCAAAGGCCAATCTTCTTCTCCCTTCACTCTCTTTGTGAGTGTTTGCTACCCATTTTAAGATCCAGAAGAGACCACTGCAATAATTTCTAGTCTAACCTTGTTAGTCTCTGCCATAATGCAAGCTATTAAGTTTTACCTTGTGAATGGGCATTTTCTGGTAGTTGTTTGTTTGTAACTAGAGTTTTCTTCATTCTAAAGGGTAATTGCATCTTCCATCATCATATCTGAATAATTATTTGGGGACAAATGTGTGAATAATCTTGAAAGCAATGCACCTAAAACCAGCTGTAAGATGCTGGCCTCTTACTATACCACAACGTCTTTTCTCCTACTGGAATATTTGACAAAGGATTTATCAGAAGTGATATTGCAGGTTTCTTTTCCAAGAGAGTTTATTCTGGAGCTATAAAATACCTGTAAGACCCGAGCATGTTTTGTATAGTTAGGCCCTTGAGCAGTTTTGTATTGAAGGGTTAAGCCATGCAGCTGATTTGACACAAGCTCCTCCTCTAACAGCAGAAACATTCATGTGACAGGAACCTTGCTCTTGCTCACCTGAGTCTGGGAACCGACCTATTTTTTTACATTGTTTGTAAAAAGAATTCAGTGTTTTTTCATGAGAAAAAGGAACACAGCTAAAGCCATTTACATGCTGAGCATCCCACAGCACTGGGAACAGAGACTTTGGGTTTTTTGAGTCACTTGGGAATTTCTTTTTCAGTGTCCCTCCCTGTTTTTCCATCCCACTCTGATGGACATTTTCACTGGCTCAGGAATGTGCAGCAGCTCCAGACAGATCAATTCCAGCTATTTTTAAAGAACCTGATTGTGTACACTCTCATATATTTGACTTGGCTTCTAGTGAAAAATATAATATTTGCTTTTGTGAATAAAAAAAAAGTCTAGACCTTGTGGGGAAAGTGAAAAACACACCAGGGGATTGACCAGCTGACATTCCTGGTAGAACACCGTTTGGTGGTTCGTGTTCACTGGGGTGGCCTCGGCATTTTGGAACAGCAGGTCCTGGTATTTCACTCCAATTTGTTTGTGTCAGCAATGGGAACAACATCTTTTCTTCTGTATTCCCATGCAAATAGCTTATTTTGAAGACAGCAGCTGTGACAGGGAAGTTGTTAATGCAGGCAGAGCATTCTGCTGAAATGGAAAACGCAGCCTGGATGGCCTAACTAGTGTTGCACTTCTCTTTCCCAGGGGGTTCTTAACCCGATGCAAGGCTTCCTCTTCACCTTAGCTTTCTACGGCTGGACGGGGTGGAGAGTGGACCTGAGATGGCGAAAAAGAGAGATACCCTGGGAATCGATGTCCTCATCCACTGTGGGGGAAAATACCTATCCCTCACCAGTGAACTACCAAACTAACATCCACGATTCGAAGAAGGTATCGACCACCGACAGCCAGCAGACCGACGAGGCCATAAGCATGCTGTCTGAAGGCAACACCAGCGGCGATGACAGGTTGACCAGGAGCTCTCCCATCTACCAGGGCTGGTAGTTCCGCGGAGCAGCGCTGGGTCCCACCCCGCACGTTGTCAAGACTCGCCATAAAGCCACGTCACTGTGTGAACCCTTGCGTGCCCTGGGATAGGTTTGTGCCCGATGGCGTGATGTCATTTCCTGTAACCTGTGTGTGTCAGAGAGCGAGCGTGTGGGACGGAGTGATACTACAGTTCTTCACAGAATCACTAGGTTGGAAAAGACCTTTAAGACCACCGAGTCCAACCATTCCCATCCTATACCATATCCCTAAATACCTCATCTACCCTTTTTTTAAACACATCCAGGGATGGTGACTCAACCCCCCTCCTTAGTTTGCCTCACAGGAGATGTGTTAACAGGTATAAAGGCCCGATCCCTTTCTCAGCAGGAGTGTGTCTCTGCAGAGATGTGTGTTACTTACCATTCATTTTCACCCATTTTGTTTTAATGTCTCTTGTAACTTCCATAGGGTAGAAGAGTCTTTTGTTTAAATAAATGGACTATTAATATGTTGGGTTTTTAAATTTGTTGCCTTGCTTGCCTGGCTCAGCATAAAACTTTTCACCCAGAATTAAGAGCTCTAGGATTTCTGACGCTGTGGTAAAATAGTGGTGAGAGCCAACTTTGATATAAGCACAATCATTTCCTGTTTGTGTAGGATCTTACTGGCACAGTCTTCTTTTAGCTTCTTCATGTGAATTTTCAGTTTGGTTTTATCTAGAGAGCTGGAAGCCTTTAAAAAAAAAATAAATCAAGCCCAGCCTGGGCTCCGTAAACCCTTCGGATTAGTGGTTCCAGTTCACTCCTGGATCAAGCAAAAACAACCCTTCCAACTATTTTTTGGTATGGATTCAGTCTGATCCTTCTGTGTACTTGTCTAACAGGCTTACCACTGTTAGGGCAGGTGCATTAAGAGATAACGTTTGCAAAAACCAGCTAGATGATCTGAGTGCTCATTGAGAAACAGTACATAGCATCAATAATCCCTTCTCTGAGGTGCTCTGTATTTTATGTCTTCACCTGCTGAACTAAGAAATATTAAATCCATCCTCCTTATCTTCTCAGATAGGTACCTCTTCCGATGCAGCACACTAAGTATCTATGTCCAAACAATTCCCCAGATTGGTTGAAAGTTAAGAAAAAAGAAAATGATGCTCGTGTCTATCCCAGGCTTTTAATTTCCTATCAAAGCAGAAGTAGTACAACTGAAGTCTGGTTGTGCTGGAAGCTGTTTTCAATGCAGTCTGACTGACAGCACAGTGGAAGCCCCCTGAGCCCAGGCACCCTCCCTCCCTTCCTTCAGCACGTGGCCAGGGCCTACCGTAAAACAATCCCGAGGTTTTTTCAACCCCGTTCACATCCACTTTGGCTGCACTTCCCTGGCTGTCCAGGCCTTTGTTTTCCTGTCCAGTCCCAGCTACTGTATAAACAATAAATATGTTATTACAGAGAGCTGAATGGTAAGTGCTGTAATAATGTGAAGCTTAAGCCGCGGTGTTACTCCAGGGAGTCCCAGGATGGTTACAGAAGCAGGCTCAGTATAAACTATTCAGAAAAATATTGATTTGCTATTTTAAATAAATTACCTTCCTGAACTAATTGTTTGATACAGAGGTGTTAAACAATGATCTGATAATTATTTAGGCAGATCATTGCAGAGCTGTGGTTGGTTTGTAGCAAATCCTTTTACATTGTGCCCTGTGGTTTTATGGCTTTATACTGCTGTTCTAGTTGTCAGAAATACTGGCAGATCACCAGATCCTTTCTTTTCATCAGTCATTTTTTTCTATTAAGAGAAAGCACAGGGACTTGGGAGCAGATTATATTTATCCATATGGAATAGAAACCGCATTTTAGGTGCACTACTCATCACAGCAGGGTTCAAAAGAACAGGAAGAAGACAGAGGTGGAGTTGTTGATAAACCTTTTCAGATGCTAGGGTGTGGGCCAAACTGCAAAACTCAAAAGCCAAATAAACAGCCTCTGGCTTCACAGGAATAATCCCTTGGGAGGTGACAGGCTGTAGCAGGAGGCCCTGTGACAGGGCCAAACAACTAATCTCTCCTTCCTTTCATTACTCCAGGGCACACGAAAGACAGGTACAGACTGGGTGCCCCAGCCCTGGACCCCCCAAGGTCAAGAGCAGCCCCTGAGCAGTGCTGGGTGGTTGCTGGTGCTGGAGCACCCCTGTGCTGGGGCAGCCTCTCACAAGGGCTGCACTTGGCTCTCCTCCTTTTCTTGTACTTTCAAGGCTGGCCTTGAGATGCATGCAGCATGTCTCTGTTTTGGGATGTCATCATGAAAGATTAGGACTCATCTGAGAGGTTAAAGAAAACCAAGCCAATGCTGATGCACCAAGAACATGAAATGAGGTGTAGCAGAGCAAACCAACAGCAGTTTTTAACTTGCACAAGCAGTAGGTGTGAGGAGAGTTTCCTTACTAGCCTCTGGTGAAGGTACATGAGACAGTCCTCCATAGGTTAAAATGGAGTGGCAACTGGTTCTGCTCATGTGTAAGCATGACCATATCAGGTTCCTCCCCCTGCCTCCCTCCCCAGACCTTGTTCTTGCCTCACCATTCTACAATTCAGGCCAAGCATTGCCTTCTCTGAGGGCAGCAGGCTGTGCCCGTCTCTTCCAGCCAGGACGGTGCTTTGGAAGTGCATCTTGTCTGCTGCCTGTGCTTGCTGTGTGCACGCCACGGCGCGGCCTCGGGCTGCTGCAGCCGGCTTCATTTTGGGGGAAGCTAAGTGTGTGCTCCGAGGGTCAGCGAGGGCGTGCTACAGACACCATGTCCTGAACAGCACAGCTCTAACACCAACCTAAACGCTGCTGCCTTAAATGTGCCAGCCACCCTCTTCTGCCAGGGGCCTTGTGCTGACCGGCACACAGGAAACCAGCCTAGGTCTCATCTGGGTGAGGGTTTGTGCCTGCAGCGTCAGCACTGTGTCACTTCTGCAGCCGGATCTCGCGCCTGGGGCAGTGCACAGTGTTCCTTCAGAAATGCTTATTTACAGGAGTGCTCTGGTGGGCTGCTTCTGGTGAACATGGAAAGTGGTTGTCTCTGGCCTGAATGTATGCTTCTTAAGGTGTGTTTCAAACATAGCTCTGGTTAACAAGGGAAAGATCTTGTTCATCCTGAACGCCACAGAGTCTTCCACTGCCTGGGGGGAGGAGGTGTCACTTCTGTAGCCACAAGGCTCCCCAGTTCGTGAGCAGAAGCGCAGCTGTCTCTGTGGAAGGGCAAGGAGTGCCTCAGAGGAGGGCTGAGCAGGGAGTGCGGTCAGGTATCGGTGAATAAAGCATGTGCAGCTGAGCTGCTATGCTCTGAGAGGACAGCAGTCTTCAGGTTTAGCTTGTTGTATTTTGAGCATAACAGAGCACAGCAAAGAGTTCCTGAATTTATTGAAGGGGGAAAACCCACAACAGCAAAGGTAAATACAAGAAAAAGAGGTCGAATCCACGTGCTGCAATCAAATTGTGGCAGTGGAACCTCATACAAAGGACATCTGTGAGTACAGGGCAGTGCAGCAGTATTGCTTCTGTTGCACGCCCTCCTCACCTCCCAGCCAGCTTATCAGAGCCAGCCACATGCAGTGAGTGTTCTCCATATTCACCAAAACCTATTTTTAAGCCCTCAAAGATAAAACAAAAACTTCCAGGGAAAGTGTCCTGTCATATCCAAAAATACTTTCTTAAGCCGCCCCCCCAGCTGCTCTCTGCTGGTGGAAGGGGACGCATGTGACTGTGTTTGTCCTGCCACTCTCACACATGTCATTACTGTTTTGTTTGGCCAGATGTTTGGGTTAATTGCAAAGCTGAAGTAGGAGCACAAGTAAAATCACGAGCTGCTCGAATAGGCAGACTTCTTGCGTACCAAAAAGCTGCATTTATGAGGTCTGCCATGTGTCTGAATGCCAGAATCCTACCTACCCCTCTCATCAAGCTCCTCCTCTGCTCTTGTAGGCCAAGCACATGGAGAAAACTAGAAAGGGAAATGCTACATGTGATTCCTCCCCCTGGCATCGCCCTTATGAGAGGACTTGACCTATAATTCAGAAGTTGTTCTTGTGTATTCATCAGAAAAAGTTCTCTGATCTTCTGAAATGTTCTTAATTTTCACGGGTTCCTCAAGTTCACAGTAATCCCAGATGGGAATCACTAAACCACACGGTAGCTAACGTCATTTTACGATGGGTCAGATGATGTCTGGGTCATTCATCCTTTAAGGAACAGACATGCTTCTTTGTGGACATTGAAGCTGGCAGCTGAAGATACAGCGTTACTGAGAGAAAAACAGGGAGCACAGTCAAATCCAGGGATGCATTTGCATCTGTTTTCCCTGGCAGTTTATATTCCCTAGGATACGCTGCGAGTGGTATGGAAAGTTGGTTCTCGCACTGCACCTCTCTAAGCAAACCCCTAAACATTTGGAGAGCTAAATTCATTAGGGGTGTTGGAGGTAAAGTCTTCAAAAGGCTGAGAAAATCTGCTGAGTTATGGTAACATTTGAGTTTAACCTGAAACAAAACCCCAATGTGAACTAAAGCCCTTTCTTCCCAGCAGCTAACAAGAAGGGGTGTCTTTGGCTCTCTCCAGCTTCTGAATGCTCATGCTACACAAGACTGAAAGGGCCCTAGGAAAGAAATCAGATCATCATAGCTAGAAGTATAGCCATTGTAGCCATCCCTAGACCTTTTACAGCCCCCTGGGTTTAAGGTGTGTTCCCAGCTGCCCTACCCTTGCCCCTTCCTGCTGTGTTTAAATGTGTGGTACGGTGAGGACCTGCTGGGCTCCAAACCTGCATGGCTCAATCTACAGAAAGGACCAGCATGGGCTGGGATGTGCTATGTAATTAAAAGCCTTGAGATGATGGTTTGCTGCTCATGGCATCTCTGGAGTGAGGGTTGAATGGGGTGACCTTGCTGGAACCCACCGCAGCCAGTGGGACTGTGTGAACTGGGTCAAACACAGTATAATGAAAACACTGGTGAGACCCAAAGGTGGCATCCATGAGGAGAGAAGCCCGTGTTTCTAATTAATACAGAAACCTGGCTCAGAGGTAGAAAGCTGAGCTCTAAATCTTGATTTGAATGTCTTTGGGACTAGGGAGTTTTCAGAGCCCTGTTAATCAGTTCAGGCTTCTCTGTGTGTTGCAGGAGGGATTATTTTGTGACGTGGTTCCCTGATAACTAAACAAGAGCAAACATTGATGGGCTCCCTCGATGCCTCAGTCGCTGTGGGTGTTCTCACAAGTTAGTACGGGACGGGGCAGGCTCGGGTCATTCGAATTCATTGGAGCATGAGTTCAGGTTCTCCCCTGTAAGGCCACAGGGTTGGTTGTGATGGGTTGTTAGCTGTACTTGCTTCTGGGGGGCCGTGTGTGCTCTGAGTACTCTGCAGGACAGTTTGCATTTCGAGGGCCTTTTGCAGGCAGCACAAGAGGTGAATATGCGATCCTGCACCAAAGAGCTGCCAGAGAAAGATACCCATCAGTTACCTGGGTCATGGTAGGTGCCTTCTGCCCCCAGATGGCTATAATGCCCTTAGTTTTAGGAGAAATTGCCTGTTAATCTGTTAAATTGACTTAACATGTCTGTGCAGTCACACTAATGTGAAACCAGGCTGTGGGGTCAGAGCTTGTGTCCAAGCCAGAAGCTGCATGGTGCAGTGAAAATAGCCTAAGTGTGAAGGGTGTGTGGTGGTCACATCAAGTGTGTTAACTGAGGTCACCACGGCCCGAGGGTAACGAAGGAGAATTCCCAGCAGGGACTTACCACATCAGGTGAGGAAACAAATACCTGGGGTGGAAGCACCCTAACTTTCCCTTTCCTTGCTCCAGAACAAATCAGCAGCTGCTGGAGGTGAAATGAGCATTCCCACCGAAACAAAAGTATCCTGGTATACAGAATGAGGGCACCTTCCCAATCGGATTAGGATTGTGCAGACAGAAGGTCTCAGCCACCAGAAGTTGCAAGAGCCCTTTAGGTCAGGATGGTCACTGACAAAATGGGTGTATTTCAGTCCCAGGGAAGCACAAAGTGAGCCGCCACTGCTTGAGAGTGAGGAGGATGGTACACAGTATCCTGCAGAGCGGTTGAGAAATGAGTCTAAGGCATTGCTTTTCTCCCCAGCAGACACTAGCTCTCCACCCAACTTGGGAGTTTGTCCTACCACTTCTTGGTGGAAAACCTGCTGTGAGAAGAATGTAGGCTTTTACTCTGGAAGCAGAGCAGGGCTGGTTTGAATTCACATCTTTGTTTCGTTTGGTTTAACAGGTTAAAAACCTGGTGGCCAGAGCAGGGGAAGGCTCTGTTACAGAAGGCAGCGGTGGCTTGAGAAGAGCTTCGCCTCTCACAACACTGGTGTGAATCCAGTTTTACTTCAGTGGAGGTTGAAGCCCATTGTCATCTGGTGACACTGTGCAGGCTTTTCTGAAAACATTTTGTTGTCTTCATCCAGCTCCCAAAATACAGGCGTCTGCTTGGCGCTGGAAGCACCGGGGCCTAATGCCTGTATCACTGTCCTGGGCAACAGTCTCCAGGTGGCCATGTTGGAGCTGGGGCTTGGACCAGGTGATCTCCAGAGGTCCATTCCCACCTCGAAGCCTCCTGTGATCTGGGCTCCTACCCTCACCCTGTTAGATCTTTTGGTCAGACATTGGGCATTACAGAATTTTGCATTACTGTTTTGGAGCTGGGAGCTTCTAACTTACTGAGCCTTTTTGGGGCATCTGGAGGCTGAATTCACCCAGGAAAATGCGGATGGCTGTTGTTTCTGGAAAGGAATTCCAAGTGGAAGTGCGAGACTCCTGTGGTCAGAAACCGCTGGGCGTGTTAGCGGGTCTCTCTGTGAAGCCTCAGAATGAAAACCATCCTGCTGTTTATATCTACAAATACGAGTCTGGGATCTTAATGTGATGGGACCTTAATCTGACTGAAAACTTACAACAGACCAGTTTTCCCCATGAAACTTGAACAGGAGGAATGGGATGTTCTTTGCTCCCTCAGAGGTAAAAAGAGTGTTTGTATAAAAGGAACATGGCCAGTTTGAGAAACAACACCAGCCAGGTGACAAAGAAAGCTCACTATGCCAGAAAAAGCTGAGTGATTTGTGTGGCCTTAATGCAGTAGGAGGAAGATGGCCTTGAAAGCCACCCGAGTGACCACTGGAAAAGACGTGTGGTGTGTAAAAGGACGCTCTACCATCTGGTTGTAAATGAGAAGAACTGCAGTTAAAAAGAAAGCCTGAGACAGCTTTGGAGACCCCACTTCTCTTTGTGAGGTCAGAGGATGGGCCTTGTGGCACTCTTCTCTTGTTACTTCACCAGGGTTTATCGGCAGCGGCAGTACCGCAATCCCAAGCCTGGCAGCAGGGAGGAGAGAGGATAGAGCACAAGGACATCATGGAGACCATTCAGTGATGAAAGTGATGGGAAGACTGTGCTGCTCCTTCATCTCTTGGTCACTGGGGATCATGGCATTTTGGGGTGTCAGGAAGCCTTTTAAGCTTTCATATTTTTCCATGGGGGACATTTATCCCTTTGCAAAGCCAAGGCCTTTGCCTTGGGAGGCTGGTGAGGTAGCAGCTGTGGCTCTGTCCTGCTGTGAATGGCAGTACCTGAGGGGACCGTGAGGGGAACTGAGGGGACTTCATGCCCTGGTTTTGTGTTGGGCTGAGATTCAGGCCATCTCTGGTCTCACTTCTGTGGAAAGGAACCTAGCTCTTAAAGGGTGGAGAAAAGCCATGATGGCTTAAGATGGGATCCCTCCCTCTGGAGAGCTGGAGTGGCTGTTTATAATAAAGACAACCTTTGTTGGCCAAGCCTTGTCCTCACCTAGTTCTGCACCCACTTCCTTCTGCCCCCCATGACCTACTGAATGCTTTTGCACAGCGTAGCTGGGAGGGACGTCGACGGGAAATGGAGGCCTGGGATTCTTGTTCTCCAGCTGCCTCCAGAGAGGTACCCACTTACTTACGGATCTGTGAGCTTCCTGAAAGGTCTTGAAAAAGTGTAAACCCAAATAGGACCTCTTTTATCGTGCCAATTAACAAGGTACATTTTGCAGATGGGTTTAAACCAGTGCAGTGGGGTTTTTGCGCAGCGTAAGGAACTGGCGGTGTTGGCTGGGCTGTCCTTGCAGTGTCCTCTCCCCTCAGAGGGCACCAAGGCTCCAGACAGCACGGAAGCGCTGGCAGCTGTTCACTGCAGCTGTGGCCACACAACAGCATCTGCTCCTGTTCTGCCTGCTACGGCAGCTCTTGAGAGCATTTCCTTGAGGAAAAGAAAACAGGAAACCCCAAAACCAGGAGAAAAGCCCAAATGACCCAACTGTCTCCTCAGGCCAAAGCACTCAACCAAGCACCACATTTTATGCAGCAATGAACAGGCGTCCTCTCACCCTGCCCCATGTCATGTGCCTCCATGTGATGGGGAGCACAGCATTCTTCTCACCAAGGCTTTCCTCAAGGCACCAGACCGGACTTGCCAGGGATCAGAGGCATTCCCCAGCCTCGCTAAGTGCTCTGGTAACCAGCAGCTCTGCTCACACCCCGTGTCAGGCAGGCAGCCATCCCCTAGGAATGCAATTACACCCAGAAGGAGGTGAGATAAGGTGGCTTTTCCCTTAGTTCCCAGGGATTTTATAGTCTGGCAGCTGGTATGCCCAGATGCCTTCAATGTAATGTTTGAATTTAAAATGAAAAAAGTCACATCTGCATTAACAAACCCCTGGTTGCTAAAGACAAAAGACTTTATAATAGATACCTTTTCATGTAACAGGGGCCTCTTGCCTTTGTTTGCTGGGGTCTGAGGCTGGGGAGCTGTGTGACTTCAGTGGTGACGAGGCTGATGTTGAGTACCTGGAAACCTGCAAGAAGATGGGCTGAAGACATAGAGGCACCCACAAGGAGCTGAGAATCGTTCCTCTCCTCCTGATGCAGTTATCGTGCCACAAGGGCTGCCAGGGTCATGGGATCACAGAACATCATGGGATCACAGAACCACAGATTGTGAGAGGTTGGAAGGGACCTGGAAAGATAATCTAGTCCAACCCCCCTGCCAGAGCTGGGTCACCTAGACTAAATCACACAGGAACACATCCAGGCGGGTTTTGAATGTCTCCAGAGATGGAGACTCCACAACCTCTCTGGGCAGCCTGGGCCAGTGCTCCAGGATGATCACAGGACTGGAGCATCTCATATGAGGAAAGGCTGAGAGAGCTGAATCTGTTTAGCCTGGAGAAGACTGAGAAGGGATCTCATCAATGGTTGTAAGTATCTAAAGGGTGGATGTCTAGAGGATGAGACCAGGCTCTTCTCAGTGGTGCCTAGTGACAGGACAAGGGGCAAGGGTCAGAGAACATCACAGAACATCACAGAATCTCAGAATCACAGAACGTTAGGAGTTGGAAGGGACCTCGAAAGATCACCTAGTCCAACGCTCCTGCCAAATCAGCACAGTCTTCCCATCACTTTCATCAGTGAATGGTTTCCACAATGTCCATGTGCTCTAAGAGGTTGAAGAGGAAATCCGTCTTAGAAAAGAATCCAGATACACAGCCCTTGCTGAACATTAATATCTTCCCCAGCCTGAGACATACAGGGCATGGTAAGGAGAAAGACAGAATTAATGAGTTAGGTCAAAATAGTAGAGCTGAAAGCAAAATGGTCTTCATTGTCTTAAAATAATTTCATTTTTGGAGCTGATCAGCTCATCTTTCCAATGAAGGAGGAGTGAGCACCAACCCTTTTCTGGTTCTTTTCAGGTTTAGAAAGTGGAAAGGAGTGACCAAGTGGCCATATGGAATAAAATGAATTTTTTCCTTTTCTGCTAGAGGTGCTGCTGAGACATCAGTTCCTACTGGAATAGATTTGCCTCAAAAAATGAATCAGGGTGTTAGTGGGTTTTTTAAAAGTAAATTTTTATCTAAGTTTTGGCAGGGAAAGCTGGGGGACATGTCCACAGCTTAGGGCTGTGCGTAGAATAGGACGAAAACCAGGCAGAAATGTGCTGGTCTGTCTGATTGGTTTGGGGTTAGGTTTTTGTTGGTAAAGGGTCTTCAATGATGCATGCAGTTAACCTTCTCTTACCTCCCCCAGGCTCAGGAAGGCTTGTGGAGCTTCTGCAGTGATGAGAAATGCTGGTTTTCCCCACACCAACACCTTCAGTTGCCAAATTTGCACCTGGAGAAATACACCTGAGTCTGTCCATTTTCTCCAGGCTCTGGCACAGAGGCCAGAGCATTTTTTTTCTTCCAACACTTTTTTTTTTAACCACTGTAACAGAGAGATCTGTTAAAAGCTGATGATCCTTGTCTGAAGCAGGCCCAAAGAGAAATGCCATTTTTAAAGTTGGTAGATTTGAAAGGTTTGATTTTTTTAAAATTGGCTTTGGTCTGTATTCCTTGATCAAGTCATAAGACCTGGACCTTTAATGTGGATATGAAAAAAACCCCCAAACCCTTCGGGTATCTGTGTGGGCTGAGTGAACCATGGGCTCCCTGCCTGTGTCACCCTCTGTGGCAGAAGGTGAGTGGGTGGATGATTAGACACGGTCATCTTATTGCACAGGAATTTATCATGATTCTCCCCAAACCAGCCTCTGGGGATGAAGCCGACAAGTACCCATTGTCCAGGGCTGTCGTAGCTTTGTGTGGCTGGGTTCTGGTGGAGGAGGAGGGGCTGCAAAGATGGCTTCTGCAAGCAGCAGCCAGAAGCTCTCTGCAGGCTCCAGAGAGTAAACATCGGACGATTCAAGGCCGGAGTCATTGCTGACCAAGGCCGAGCCCCTCAACAACGGTCACAGCGCCTCTGGGAATCACATTTAGGAGAAAAAAATGCAAGTGGTGGCTTTTTGCCCCCAGAGAAAGGAGTGAGAAGATGTAAGAAACTGTGCAGGCACCAAGGCCGGTGAAGGGGGGAAGGAGCCCCCCCAGGTGCTGGAGAGAAAGATGCCCCTGCAGCCTATGGAGAAATCCATGGTGGAGCAGGTGTCCTCCCACAGCCCATGGAAAAGGCCGAGCCCCACCTGGAGCCCGTGGAGACATACAGGAGATGCTGTGACCTGTGTTGGAGCAAGCCTCTGCCAGCACTTGCAGCCCATGGAGAGAGACAGAGACACAAAGATGAGAGAGACCCACGCTAGAGCAGATTTGCTGGAGGGGAGGCTTGTGACCCTTTGGAGGACCAGGCTGGAGCAGTCTGGGCCTGAAAGACTGAGAGACATTCTATGACTGCACCCCATAGCAGTGACCCCCGCTGGGGTCTGAAGAACTGAAGCCCCAACAGAAAGGACTCATGGAGAAGTTTATGAAGGACTGTCTCCTGTGGGTGGGACCCCACCGTGCAGCAGGGGAAGGGTGTGAGGAATGCCCCCTAAAGCCAAGAAGGAAACCCAACTACTGAGGAACTGACCAAAACCCCCATTCCCCCATTCCCTGCACCTCCCCATGCCACAATGGGGGGAAAGAAGGGAGTAAAATCATGACTGAAGTCTGCTAAGAAGGGAGGGGGGGGAGGTGCTTTAAGATCTGGCCTCATTTCTCACTGTCCGACTCTGGTGTCACTGGGTGTGCAGTGCAGTGTAATAAATTACAGAGTTTCTGTCCTTTATTCTGTGTTGAGTCTGTTTTGCCCGTGACACTGGTTGCAGAATGATCTCTCCCTGTCCTTATCTCGACTCCTGAGCCTCTCAATACGTATTTTCTTCCCTGTCCAGCTGAAAAAGGGAGTGATAGAGCAGCTTTGGTGGGTGTCTGGCCTCCAGCCAGGGTCAAACCACCACAAGGACTTAAAGGATGACAACCCCAGGCTGCAGACTTTTCCCATCTGATTTCTGTTGTTCTCAGGAGTCTGTGATCCTGTCTGCCTTTGGTGTGCTCACTGAGGGTACTCTTTGAAGGGACTCGACACCTCTTTCCACCTGGCAGGACACCACGGTGGTAAGGACTGTGGAGTCTCTCTTCTAAGAGTTTGACCTTTATGTTTTGCCCTCAAAGAAAATATTCAGAGCTTTCCAGGAACAGCAACACAGTGTGTAGGGACGTGATGCTCTCTTGACACCACCGAGTTTCAGAAGCCAACAGAGATAAATCTCAGTTTTGGAGCCACAGAATGGTATTGCTTCCGATCTAAATAATTTCTTTTCTGTTGTGACTTTCTTACTGTGCTGAACTACTCTAGTGAAGGATGAGGTTGGCAACTTTGTCTTTGTATTTAATGGGAAGTATTTGGAAAGAGGAGATGAGCAGAATCTTTTAGTATTCAGATAGATACTAGTGATTTACATGGTGGAGCCAAGGCTGCTTCTGTGAAGGTGGAAGATATTAAAACATTGCAGCAGGAAAAGGGATGTAGCTGCTTTCCTGTGGTTATTGGGTTTTGTATTCTTTTGGGGTTGTGAATATATTCAAAGGGAAATAGAAAAAAACTATCTCTAAGGAAGCAAAGAGCTTCCTTTCTGTTGGGAAAGGAGTCAGCAAGGACGATAAATTCCTTGCCAAGTGAGTCATTTCTTCACTTAAGAGACTTCAAAGCTTTAAAAGTTACTTTTTGTACCAAGGAGCTTAAATACGCCATTGCATGCACTCTTAATGGACAAGCTGAGCTGTCTCCTGTCAGGATATGATACATAGAAAGATGGCAGGGGAAGAAGAGGGTTGGAGTGAGATGCTGCAATGCTCCATCTTCCCCGAACTGCTCTAGCAAGTACCCTTTTATTGCACGCCGACGGACGTGAGAAGCAAGTGTTCAGGATGGCTCAGTGCTTCCAGTGCTGTCAAATCGTTTACGGGCTAAATAAATATTTACAGGCTAAATAAAGGAAATCCAAACTACAGTTTTCGTTTGGCAGTCACGCATTTTCTTTAGCCGTGCCTGGAACTGCATTGACTCAAGCCAGGTCCACCGCGTAGCGCTCACTTCAGCAGCAGGGAGAGGTGAGAGCAGTACCTTTTAAAGCTCCAGCCCTCCCGTGGCTGCCCCCTCCTCAGCTCTCCTGTCCTTTATTTTCAAAAAGCTGTGATGAAAACTGCTGCTGGGGTGCTGATCTTGTGAGACCTGAACAGACCAATGCCTGTGTCCTGCGGCTTTCAGCCCGCACCGCCGCAGGGACCTGACCGCTCATGGCGTGCAGAGTTGGGAGCACAACCCCAGACAAGTGGCAGGAAAGGGCACTGCTTTCTCTTGCCCCAGTATTCCATGATGCAGGGAGGTGCTTGTCATCAGAAGACCAGTTTTTCTAGCACTTGTGCTAGAAATGTCCCAGCTGTTGTGTATCAGTACTAACTTAAGGCTCTAGGTCCTTAGATAGATACCTAAAAACTAGATGCTGTGACACTCAAGACTCTGCTTGATCCAAGTCTTTTTGAAGGCTTTTGAGAGTTTTTCAGCTGTAGCTGAGGTGAATGGTCAGCGTCTTATGTGGGCACAAAGCAAAAACCCCACGTCTCATGTGGGATCCCTCACTAAGCTATGAGGGTACCATTAAGTGAAATAAAAGCCAGCTAAAAAGCACAGAACAGGGCTGTTTGGCTTCCTGCTGAAGCTAAACAACCCCTTCACCCCGTATCCTTTGAGCTGTCAGTGCCACGAGCCCCAGGCAGAGAGCAGGGCTATGAGATGATGCCCACAGGAGCTCCTGCCAGACGGAATGACTGCGACCCCATCCCATGGGCTGGAATATCCTGAAGTTCTTCAAAACCCTCCAGCTGCTCAAGCAAAGTTGAAGTCCAGCCTTGCCAGCTTAAAGAAAAACTAACAATTTACTTTGGTCGGAACTGGAATCCAACTTATTTTCTCTGGGGAATCTTCCTTTGGATGTAACTTGTGAAAAGAAATGTTTTAAGAAGTACTTCAACCCAATCTTGCTGAGGTTGCTGCCTCACCAGCTGTCTGGATCACAGGGGGTGGGTGTCTGGGGAGTGGAGCTGCACAATAAACATGTGATGGGAGCGTCTACAAGGTGACCTGGTTGGAAGAGAAAAAGTACTGCATGGAGGAGGGCTGTTGAAGTCTGCCTGCAAGGCTGGGAGCTGGGAACCAGAAGCATCCTCGAGCGGCATAGCCAGCATCTTTGACGTGCAGCTGGGTACCTAGGGACTGAGGGCATCCTGAGATGCCCTCAATAAGCACAAGTCCAAGGAACTGTAATGGAGACTTTTCACCTGAAAAGAGGAAAAGTAGTCTGGAGAAGGGGGGAAATGTCCCGAGAAAGGGAGGGTCGGCAGCTGCCATGGGCTGTTCTAAAGACAAGAACAGGAGAAGTCCTGAAAAATAAAACATTGGGTTTAAGACAATAGGAATCCTCATCATCTGCTGGCTGGCCCAGGTGAAACACAGAAGTTAACAGCATCTACTGGCTGTTCCAAGTGTCAGTGGCCCTACAGCCCTATAGGTGTCTATGACATAAACCCTAAAAAATTACTTCATTTCCATCCAAACAGAGCTGCTTTCTGCAACAACTTCCCACGCTGCATGGAACTTTCTGTCCTTATAAAGGGCTGTGAGAACTTTATGCAAGACCTTGGACCTTCTTTGGGGACTTCAAACTCCCTGACATGCATCATCTTCAAAGCGAGACTCTGCCTGTTGTTTTATTGTTCATCCCCCCCAAAAAAACAACCCCCTGAGCCTGTACATGGGGCTGGTTGGGTTTGTTCTCCCAGCTCTGGGATGGTTCAGCCTTGTCTGAAGTGCACTTGCTGCCACGTAGCTCCACCTCCCAGTAAATCTCTCCTATCTGCTGGCGTGCTAGGGGATACATTTGTTTAGTAACAACTTTTGTCATAACCTGTAGTATTACATATATGAAGTTGAGCGCTGCTATTATGGGATGCTGGTATGATTCATTGCCGCTGCAACTGATTTCTGCTGTATTTTTGTTGCTATGCTACTGCTGGCTGGTAATAATTTGTAACAGCTCTGTGTATTTACATATGTATGCACATGCATTTGCTTTCTTAATCATAGCTAGACTTTATAGCAGTGATTTCTGGGGTATTTATCTGCAGGAATCTCACAGGGAAATTTAGAAGGTAAAGCCTCTGTGTCTTTGTGTGCTGCAAAACCCTATGAACCAACCACCTCTATACACCCAACCCTTATGACATGACCCTGCAACTTAAGTCACCTGGCCCCAGCTCTTCAGCGCAGGATGCACGACAGGCAGGCAAGAATAAGGAACAACACACACAGAATTCTCTAATATCAAAATATAGCAATTTATTCAAGACACTGAATATGA
Organism: Zapornia atra; assembly: GCA_013400835.1. Taxonomy (NCBI): domain Eukaryota; kingdom Metazoa; phylum Chordata; class Aves; order Gruiformes; family Rallidae; genus Zapornia; species Zapornia atra. The sequence continues at coordinate 87,998 of VZTU01002994.1, read as the reverse complement.
TCTGTTGATTCTCTCCTTAAAACAAATGAGCTACAATACACAAGGTGAATTTGAAGAAAGTGTGGTTGGGGGGAGAAACAAAATAAGGGGTTGATGTTGTTTCAACAGAACCTGGGAAACGCTGAAATGAGAACCAAGTCTGGCTGCAAGTCTGACACAGACAATAAAAACTGCAGAAGCCAGAATTCAGAGTTTCAGTGAGTGGCTGAAAGAACATTTCTGCAATTGACAAAGAACCACATCTTTTAAAAAGGCAAAAGGAGAAAGGAAAAAAAAAAAGGAGGAAAAAAAATTAAAAAGGGAAAAAAGAAACCCAAAACCAAAGCAGACCCTTACATTTGACAAAGTGCACTTCACTTGGCTCTAAAATTAGCTATTTTTTTTTCTTTTAAACAAATTAAAAGGAAATTTCTAAGATGTAGCATGGGGTTAATGTGTGTATAACCCTGTAAGTCAGGCCCTTAGTGCCCCGTAAGGGACCCAGTGTTTTCGACATAAAAGATCCAGTATCCTTCTAACCCACAGAGTCGAGTGGTTTTCCAGAAACTCTTAGTTTTAGTTTTCCCTCACTTCAAGGCCAGTTCCAGGCAGCCGGCAACGACAAGAGCCCAGTGAGTCTCTCGGTGGTTCCACAGTCCTATTTGGCCACTCAAGTTTTTCTGTTTCTCTTCTGTTAGAAAGAAGAACAGGCGCTGAAGTTACCACACCACGCCGGAAGAACGAACCCGCTCCAGCCCACCGGCCTTCGCTGGGCGACGCTGCGTTCCGGGGGAGCTGCAGAAAGGCACCGCGAGCTGGGGGTGCCGCCGCAGCAGCGGAGGGGGGCAGAGCTCCCACGCAGCCAGTCCTGTGGGTGCAGGCTTAGACATCGCCACGTTGAACCGCGACCCAGAGACGCCGCTCTCTCCCCGTTGCCCATCTCCTAAAGAAACCAGCTCCTTAGGGCCAGGATTAACCTTTGCGGCTGCATCTTCCGCCCTCCTTAAGATCTGCCCATGTTTTAGCTGCAAACTAGCTTCCATGGGATTGTTGAGGATTTGCCAGTCTTTGGGGCCTTGGGGAGGGGAAACCAGGCGCATTTTGTTTCTCAGCTTCTCAACGCAGAGTGCTTCCAGCCTGACGGCCTGTGCAGAGGACGCTCTGGAGCAGCAGCCCATCTCACACACAGGCTTTGCAAACCCACAGAGGGATTTCCAAGTTTGTTTCTCTTGGCTTCTCACCTCTGTGTAGGTGGGCAGAGGAAGGGCGGTGTTCTGGCAACTTACAAAACAAAGGGAAAAAGCAAAAAGCAACAGGTATGATGGACGCTGCTGAGTTACCCCTGGCAGTCGTCCTGGGAGCAACATCACGGGTCTGTGGCCACGCAGCATCACTGAACTCGGACTGAGCGACCTCATCTCTTTGAACCCTGAGGTCTGGTATCTTCAGGCACCATTCAAGGGCCCCCGTCCCCAGTGCCCTCTGCTGCTGGCAGACTGGGAGCTTCTGTAGACCGGGAGCTTCTGTGTGTCCTTCTCTGAAAGGCCACCTGAAAGCAGCTTGGGAAGTTAACCGTGCACACGCAGTGACTGGAATCAAATCATCAGCCCAACCGTGCTTTATAAAACCACATTAAACCTTTTTATTCAAATCCAAGTCTCTCTTTCAACAGATACTCTTTTTTTTTTTCCTTTTTAAATAGTGACTTTAAATCAGTAGGTACACGTGGTTATTATAAAACAGTGCAAAACTGCCACGTGGTCATCTACAGCCCGTGCTCTCAGAGCAGGAGGCTAAAACCCAACACATAAAAGCATTTAACACCAAAAATAATCCTTGGTACCTTCCAGCGTCCGGTACAAATTACTAGCAAGCCTGTCACTGATAACCAGAATCCCAGGACTGAGTAACTCTTCTAGGCAGTTAGGTCTTGTCCCCCTTTTCTCCTTTCCAGGGGCACGTCTTTCGGAAGTGCAGCAGAAGCTGGCAGGGGCTGGTTCCAATGAAGGACTAAGAGACCGTGTGGACGCAAGCGTGAAGAGAGGAGAGCATGGGAGGAACAAGGAGGTACAGATTGCACGATGCCACCAAGATGCCACGACGCTTGGTGTGTCTTGTGCCATCGGTTCAAGCAGCAGGGCTCTGGTCAAATCACCGCTTCAGCAGCTGTGGCCAAATTAAAGGCAAGATCCCCTCTTATGCCAATAGAGACTCTGGGCTGTTTGGGAGGGTGCTACGTCACGTTAAGGGGGTTCTCTGCTTGCTTGTTTTTCCTTCTCCTACAAACCCTAGACTAGCCTGCGGGCTGGGGGGGATGCCTGTTCCACTCGGCCAGTTCTGAGGACCTAAGTAATGGCTGCCTCACCCGCCAAGGTCTCCTGACAGCTTCCAGCAGCAGCTGCCAATCCGTCCTCTCTGGCATCTATGGTTTGCTTGTTGAGTAGCGCTGCCTTCAGCAGGCGTCCGTGCAGATGTCCAGCCTGCACACGGAGAGCTTCTCCAATGTGGACAGGGCGTGCTTTGGAAGTCTTTGTTGTCATCCTGGTCATTTCACTAGAACTGCAGCATTCTAGTGAGATAGATGTATGTATATACAGAGAGAGATTCAATTTATATATCCTGCATCATATCCTCTGCTAAGGGAGAGTTCCATGCTGTCTTCTGAGCGCCGCACTGAGGACATCCTCAAGGCTAAACCTGCCTGGTTGGCCAGGAACTTCCAGACCCAGAGCTCTCCTTGTAGCACACAGCACATGCAGCCTGGCTGAGGGTGACAGCAGCACCACGGCCTGCCTGATGCAGTGGAAGGGACTCCTCCTAGGTGTGTACTGACCACGGATGGACAGGAGCTTAGCAACTCTCTTCTCCAACGATGACAGATGCAGTCAACAGACCTTGGTCCAACTGGCCTCAGTCATTCAGTGGTAAAGTCCCACCGACTTCCTGGAACAGAAGCAGCCGAGCGGGGTGATGAGTGGCGGACGGTGCTGCTCAGCAAGGCCGCGGGCAGCTGAGCCCATGTTCCGAGTGACACCCGAGCCATCGCTAGAGGAGAAGAGATACAGAGGCGCCTTCCCCTGGCTACCAGGATAGAGGGAAACGCGGGCTGAAGAGAACCAACGCTGCGTTTACAGGCCCAAACTCAGGAACCCCTTGTAACAAGTGTGTATTGCCAAACAGCCACAAAGATGAAGTGAGGCCAGATGAATGCCTGGCTGCTGGAAGAGGGCTCGTAGCAAATGACTGGCAGTTACTGGATCAAATAGCAGGGTTTTTTCTTACAGCACTTTCTGAGAGAGAAGAGAAAAAGGATACTGCACCTTTCATGTTCCTTGGACTCTGTGTCATTCTTTCTGCTTGGATTACACAACTGGTCTACATTTGGTGGCCATTTTAGGCTTTTAAAACTGTTTAACATAAAAAATATTTTTTTTCCAAAAATACACTGGGTTCTTTCTGTTAAAAGTCATCTTTCTCCTGTAAAAATCTTCCCCAGCAACCGCATTCTTATATAAAGCACTTATTACACAATTTGCTGAAAGTGCCCTTGAGACGCTAAGATCTGAAGCATGGAGGATTTTCTTTTCTTTTCAACGGAGAGAAAGAAAGGAAAAGGAAGAGAGAGGAGAGAGGAGAAGCAGTCTGTCAAAAATTTTCATTGTCATGTCCACCTGGCTGCATCTACTATGGGCATACGGGGAAAAATAGGGGGAGGGGGGGCAGGAAAAACAAAGGTAAGAAGGAAACTGAAGGAGACAAAAAAAAAAAAAAAGGAAGAAGTTGGGAGTGGAAGGGAGAAATAAAAGGAAAACAAAAGTTTCATCCCAAGCCCGGGATCCTCCAGGCTGTAATATTCCAGCTGATAGAAAAAACACTGAACAAAAAAAGTAGTCTAGAAAATAGAAAGTGTTGTGATTACAAAGTTGAGCATTTCATCAGTACAAACTGGTCTTTGAACGTCCTTTGGGAGAGCAACTGTAGTGTCCAAATTGGAAGGAAAAAATACAACACCGCATGGAGGAGGATTTTTTTTTCCCTTTTGGTTTATCACAGCATTTTTCTTTTTCTTTTTTTTTTCCTTTTTC
>VZTU01002994.1:21632-83918 GCA_013400835.1 Zapornia atra | reverse complement strand
TCCTTTTTTTTTTTTTTTTTTTTTTTTGTCACAGGTTTTTTTTTTTTTTTTTCCCCAGCCATCAGAGCAAGTTCTCAGACGCAAACCAAACAGTGCAATGCCTAGCTGGTGGCTTCATGCTTCCAAGGCTGAATGTTCCAGGTGGAAACCATTCCCTCCCCCTCTGAAGTGACTGTGTTTTTACTCCTTGATGAAGGTTACGGACAAAATACTAGACACCTGTGGCCAGGGAGAGTTGGTTTCACGGTACACTCTAACTTTGTTCAAGTTCGTACAGTTCTGGAGCTGTTAAGGATGGTTTTGAAGAGTGCTTCTCCCCACACATTCACTGCTGGTCCATTTGAAATTTCTTCTAACACATTTCACTTTTACTTCCGCAGATCTAGAACACAAACCTGGAGAGAGAAGACTCGGCATTAAGAACCGTTTCTGAAGGCCACGTGGAAGTCCTACTCCTCCTACACGAGGAGCTGACCAGCCAGCGCTGCGTCACTCCAGAGCTGCGCATCAGCCTGTCTCAGCTACCTGCTGACACACACAAGGGAAGGAACCCAGGTGAAAACTGACAGCCAAACATCTAACCTCAAGCTGGACTCTAACATCGTCTCGGTGGCACAGCCCGGGTAAGGCCACGGGCTCTAGTTAGGTGACCGAACACAACATCCACGCCAAGCCGGTGGCAGGCCTGGCTGGTGTGACACAGGGCCTGGAGCGGGCACGCACCCCTTTGGAGTGGCTGTTGGAAGCCAGGCACGACACCAGCTCAAACGGCATGAGTGAATCACATCATAGGCATACCCTTTGTTAACCACCAATGAGGTTGTTACGCCAGCCAGCCATGTAGAAAGAGCTATTTAAAAAAGCTGTAGATCATGTCATAACATCCGTGCGGCCTTCGCAAGCTGACCAGGCTACAGCTGAAAAATTCTGGAAGGAGCATTAATGGCAAAATTAGTAACGACTAATCGGTGTCTGTACAGCCCTATTTCTCCTTTGCCATGTGATGAGATCTTTGGGCAGCATGCTGACAGCTTCCCCTTTTGGGTACTGTTCAAGGGTAAGAGTCTTCTGTGGGATAAACCAGAAAGCCCCAGGACAACTCTTCAGCAGAGAGCTGACTGCTGTGACCTGACCTTCATTAAAAAATGACAGTTGAGATAAATAATGATACAAACAACACTACTGGTGTTCTTATCAAATAGGTATTTAAGAGTCGTTCCCATCTGCAGCCATGTTCACCTAGCCCAGGAGCATTCTTTGTTTCCAAGAGGAACACAACCTCCCAGCATTCAAACCCTTCCAAAGCAGGAGCATCTTTACTATACTTTGAGCTGTCTACTCCTCAGCTGTGTCCAGAGAACGCAGTGTGGCATCCATGGCTTCTGCCTGATGCTCTCCAGAAGAGTAATCTCCACCCAAAATTTACAGTATGTAAAGCTCCTTACCGATCCGTCTGATGCGCTTGCTCCCACTTTGTCTCCTCTAGCATTCCAGCAGACTTCAAAGATGCCCCCAGTGCCTCGGTAGCTATGTACTAGAGATCCACTCTACAAAGCAAAACAGCATGCAAACATTTCAAACAAAAGTTCCCCTTCTTTTTGGGGACTGCAGTAAAAAAGAGAGTGGTGGCAAGGAGTTTGCTATTCACATCCCCCTACTATGATCACCTCTGTAAGGTGGTGAAGCTAGGAAACTGGTCTTTGATAACAAAAAGAAACAGGCTCCTTTGTCCTGCTTTCTGCAGGGACAGAGTTAATTTCCTTTCTAGCAGCTGGTGGAATGCCGTGTTTGGGAGTTGGGATGAGAACAACACTGATAACAGACGGATGTTTTTAGTTGCTGCCAGGCAGTCAAGGACTTTTCAGCTTCCCATGCTGCTGCCCTGCCAACGAGAAGGCAAGGGGTGTCCAAGAAGCTGGAGAGGACACAGCCAGGACAGCTGGCACAAACAGGCCAAAGGGATATTCTGTACTGTATGTTGTCATGCTCTGTATGTAACTGGGGAGTGGCCCAAGAGCTCAGGGTCTTGCACAGCACTGACTTGAGGTGGTGAGATAATGTGCTGTTCCTAACATGTTTTGCATATTCTATCCTACTCCTCCTCGTTTTTTTGTCCTACTACACTGTCTTTACCTCAACCCAGGAGTTTGAATTTGTCTTCTTTTTTTCCATTCTCAATTCTCTCCCTCATCCCCCCACAGGGTGGAGGGTGAGCAGATGGCTGTGTGGTTGTTTCAGCTGCCTGCTGGGTTAAACCCCGACACTCCTCCTGAAGGCAATTTACAGCAAGACCCTCAAGACATCTGGTTTTGTCCACTTTATAAATGTAAAGGCTTGGGGAGTTAGGCTGAGGTGGTCTTTTCTGAAGTCTGTGGTTAATCTGGGCTGAGAGGCACCAGTATCCAGAATTACATCTGTGGAACTATAATGTCCCACTCTTCTCCAGAGCATCCCCCGTGCCCAGCCTGTATGCCCTTTGGATCTATCACCCCCTTGTCACAAAACGTAAGCCAGGTGCCTCAGCCTCACAAGTGAACTCCACCTGTTACTAGACAAAAGTACGAGAAGCAATCCCACCTCTGCCTCTGACAGCTGAGGGCACAGAGAGCTGACACACGACGCACCTCTTTTCACGCCGGCTCAGCTCACATTTTGGCACACAGCGAAGCCCCAGCGCTCCACCTGAGTGGCTCAACTGATCTGCTGGGATTTGCATCAGTCAATGCCATCAGGCTCACCCTGGCTGGCAGGCCACATGCCAGAGAGGTACACGTATTCTCCACCTGAGCCCTTGCTACTAATGCGGCATCTAATCCGGAGGCGGCTGGCGGTACCTGGGTGTTCCATATATGGACGCATTTGTCGAAGGACCCGCTGGCGAGGTATTTCCCGTCGGGACTGAAAGCTACGCTGTAGACAGGCTCTTGGTGCTTCGTTAACGTGTGGATGCAGACTCCCCGGTCCACGTCCCACAGCCGGACGGTGGAATCGAACGAAGCACTGCAAGAAGCATTCAGACACAAGCATGTCTCAGACCCAGGGTTAATCACTTTGCAGTTTGATACTGTGAACGTTTTTAAGAGAGTAACACCTTTTTTTTTTGTCCTTGGCTAAGTGAGAGAGCTGTTTCAGACAGGAGAGCCAATACTAACTGCAGCCTTGCCAAAGGGCTCTACCTATGGAACTGAGTTCCTGTATGTGGAGCCTTTGAGTTTCTCTCAGGGTGCTGTATATAGGACTGGGTCACTTGCCCTAAAAGGGCTGAGGAGCTCCTGCTTTTTGAGATTCTACTCAATACAATTCAGGAAGGTAAAATATATATTGTCATTAGTAGGGGAAATGGTTCCACAAAAATCTTACTCCTAATGGATTTGCATCATCTCATGGATTTGCATTCTGCAATTATCTGGAACTGTGGTTCTTTTCGCTTTGTTTCAGTGCTGGGTCTGGCTATATCCACCTAAATCCCAAACTGTGGGCTTAGAGGAAGGCAAGGGAAAATAACTGGTATTAAAAATATTAAAAGAACAACTCCAAGAAAGCAAAGTTCTTCTTCCCTGTCCTCTTCCAGACTAAGGAAACAAAACAGCTTTGATACAACTCTTCCCCAAACTGAACACAGCTGATGGGCTGGTCTGACAATCCCATCAATTGGCATTCTACAAATAAACATGTTCCCTAATCCTAAAGAAGATTTTTGGACAGATTTTAAAAGTAGAATTTGAAAGAAGATCCAGGCTTTTCTCTGTTAGTTAGCAAGATACAAAAGCTGTCAGCATCTGCCCAGGTGAGTTGCATGACCCTGGTCAGAACACATTCCCACTGGCTGTGTGGGCTGCCATCGGTCTCCTAAGGCACTTCCACTCCTGACAACCAGATGGTGGATGTGAAGGTGCATTACAAAATTTCCAATCCTTTTCTCAAGGCAGCTGAAAAGTTGAAACATCATAAATACCATATGATTTAATTTTCCTTCTTCTTCCCTTTTCAGTTACAATTCCTTTCCCTTTGTTCCCACCCCCCGATTTACAAATGTAGGTACTCTTTACTGGAATTGTCTGCAGGAAGACTGACAGCAAGGTGACAGCAGAGTTACATGCCAGAAAGGCAATCCTTCTTCTTAGCAGGCAACAGAAAGAGGTGTATTTATATTTTTACCTTGCTAACATGATGTTGGAGTTTGGGTTGCTGGTGCCTGGTCCTGTAGGACTCCATTTGATAGTATAGATCTCTTTGCTGTGAGCCTGAAGATCGTGTACACAGGTATCTTGCTTCATACTCCAAATCTGGGTGATGATGAAGGGGTAAAAATGGCAACATTACTCTTCTCAGCTGGATCATTTCAGTTCTATGTTTTTCTTACCATTTGTTTATGTCAGATCCCAACAGACACAGGCATAAACACAAAAACATACCTGAATTTTGTTAATCCAGCAGTTTGGCACCTACAGTGCGCAGGCGTTAGGATAACCCCGTTGGGGGATGGAGCTGCATGTATGTACAGTAGCATTTACTCAACAGGTAAGAACTGAATAGTTGCTGTACTGTCCATAGCCATGTATTGGGTTTATGTGGGAAGGTTTTGGTTGCATAGAGGCTATGGGGTGGTTTCTGTGAGAAGCTGCTAGAAGCTTCCCCTATGTCCAACAGAGCCAGTGCCAGTCACCTCCAAGATGGACCCGCTGCTGGAGGGGTGAAAAAAACACCAAGAGCAAATGCATCCAGACAGAGGGGTGAGAAGAGCGAGATGACAGGAGAAACTCTGCAGCACCCATGTCAGTGCAGAAGCAGAGGAAGGAGGTGCTCCAGGCACTGGAGCAAAGATTCCTTTGCAGCCTGTGGAGAAGACCATGGTGAGGCAGGCTGTTACCCTGCAGCCCATGGAGGTCCATGGTGGAGCAGATATCCACCTGCAGCCCATGGAGGACCTCATGATGCAGCAGGTGGAGGCACACAAAGGAGGTTGTGAAACCATGGAAAGCCCATGTTGGAGCAAGCTCCTGGCAGGACGTGTCGTCCCGTGGAGGAGCCTATACTGAAGCAGGTTTGCTGGATGGACCTGTGACCCTGTGGGGGACCCAGGCAGTCATGAAGAACTGCAGCCCATGGGAAGGACTCATGTTGGGCAAGTTGGTAGAGGACTGTCTCTTGTGGAAGGAAGCCCATGCTGGAGCAGAGGAAGAGTCTGAGAAGTCCTCCCCCTGAGAATGAAGAAGTGGCAGAGATGCTGGGTGATGAACTGACCTCAACCCCGATACCCCCTGTGCTGCTGGGGGAAAAGAGGTAGAGAAACTGAGAGTAAAACTGAGCCCGGGAGGAAGGAAGGGGTGGGGGCAGATGGTTTAAAATTTGGTTTTATTTCTCACTAGTCTACTCTGGGTTTTTCTGGTAATAATTTAGATCAATTTTTCCCAGGTCAAGCCTGTTCTGCCTGTGATGGCTGCTGAGTGATCTCTCCCTGTCCTTATCTCGACCCGCAAGACTTTCATTACTTCATCCTCCTCCCCTCTCCAGCAGAGGAGGGGAGTGACAGAGCAGCTTTGGTGGGCAGCTGGCCTTCAGCATACAGAAGCTTAAGTTACTGTCTTTAGGTGAGTTTAACTGGAAGTTGCACATCTTGACAGCAGCCCTCTTAAAGAATGAAAATGAAGTTTCGGTACCTGCTTGGAACCTCATCCCTTTCTCTCAGGCCAGTCAAGAGCCACATCAGTTTTTCCTTTCCCTCCTAACTCCACTTGTTTTTCCTGATGTTTCTAACAGCACAGACCATGGAACAAGGTCAGTTATTTATGCAGTTACATGGCCAAATACTTCAGCATGAGATAAAGAATATGCTCAACAGAGGTGCCAGCTAATTTGGTAGATCTTTTCTTCAGCTGACTGAGAAAATGAGATTAAGCTGACTCACAGCAGGGAAAATAACTCAAATTTAGTCAGTCAGTTTCAGAGAGATACCAAAGATGCAGCAGTGATTTAACTCACTTCTAAGCCTGGACTATGAGGGAAACGATGTGCTGAACTTCCATCGGCATACCTGAGTCTGCTTCTGGAAATGTTACACACCCTTACCCATGCTCGATGGCTAACGGGCAATAGATGTCCCTAGAAGTTGTAGGAAAAGATCAGGAACTCCCAAGAAAAAAAAAAAGAGATAACAAAAGAAAACAAGAAAAGAATCCAGAGAGAGCTGATTTCTAAGGAAAAGGAGTAAGAAAAGGAACTTCCTGAAGAGGATTTGCAGTCTCCATCACTGAAGGTTTCCAGAAACAGGTGAGGTCGGGAATAGTGAACCACCAGCTCTTGTGACAAATCCAGTGGCAGAAGCCTGAACCAGCACTGACAACTCTGAGCCACATCAGTGTTTAAAACACAGCGTGCAACTGGGCACTGAACAACGTGGAATGGCTCTGGGTCAGGATGCTGTACTGGCTCCTTCCCTGCTGCTCCACGGCAGCGTAACAGGTGAGGTGCTCCCTTTCCCTCCCTGCTAGCCCTATTTTCTGTGAATGTTCGATGAGCAGTGCAGAATAATACATCCAGAATGCAGAGGGATGAAACTCCAAGTGGGTACGTGGCAGAGTAGAACTGAGCAGAACTTAGGCTATCTAGGAAGAGGAAACATTTGCAACGCTGAAGTTCACTTAGTTCTTCAAGTTTGTCAAGTCTTTCAGTTTCAGTTCTTATCCACAGCCTATGTGCCTGCTAGAAACATCTCTTGCTTCCAACTGTGTCAATCTACAGCGGAAGGAGGCACGAGCCTTAATTAACACAAGAGGAATCTGTAGTACTGGTACAATTATATCCGCAAACCCAAGTCCTTCCTGGGATGTGTTTGCTTTGCTCAAGGAACCAGGCTAAAGCCCAGCAGGAGGGCTTTGCTGTTAGGACACGCAGCTATTGCTACGTGGACACAGCCTTCACCCAGGTGTGCCAGTAAAGCAACCAGAGCTGCCAGCGGGTCAGCATTTGATCCACCCCACCTCACTTCAGGCACCTAACAGAGGCACGCACGCCAGCAGCGCAGCTGCCTTAGCCTCCCCATACAGGGCATGGGTAAAGGCAGGCATCTTCAGGGAGCAATGCAGATTTTTGCTGGGCTGTGAATTTAGATATCCCATCCTGTTCCTTGGTATTAAACAAAAAAATGAATCCAACAGCCCCAGTGAAATGACTTTCAAAAAAAAAAAAAGAATCCAAAGAGAATAGTCTTTGCTTCTCTATTCTTTTCAACATGCAACAAATAATATGCTGCTTCATAGCACAGGGCTGTGCCAGTGTGGACAGGCCAGTGGGGCTTCATAGCACAGGGCTGTGCCAGTGTGGACAGGCCAGTGGGGCTTCATAGCACAGGGCTGTACCAGTGTGGACAGGTCAGCGGGGGTGTGTGTGTGTATGCATGTTTATATTTAAACTATGACTATTCTGTGACAGTGCCCTATCAGGCATTTAAACCTTATCTGGGTAGGATGCCTCAGTTTCCCCAGTGGCTGCTTCTCTGTGCTCAATCTTTCAGACTGTCTTTAAGAAGCACCGGGACAAAATAAAACTCTTGTTCATGCAGAGTTTTAGGAGACACACTACCATCCTTCTGGAGAAGACTGAGAAACAGGCATAGGTTTTGCCATTTTGAACGGCAGGAATGGAAATTATATTACCTTTAATGTCATATCATCGGAGCAAGATGCTAGTAGCATGCCAGATGGGTCCCACTTGATTGCATTAACCTCATTCTGAAACAAAGAGCGAATTTATGAAGTAAACATCGCGGTGGCCTGCACTGCAGTGGGCACCCATCAGAGGGCACTCACGGTCTACGCACGCCACAAGGTTCGGGGACACACTGCAGTCCTGCTTGCTGTGGGGATGAACAAAAGCACAGGCTATTTAAGTGTCACTTAAGAAGGGTGACCGGTTTGGGTTTGTGAGCAACACGCACAGTCTTCTGATACACCTTCTGGCACAAAGTCTCTCATACTCCTTCATATGCTAGGATTTAAACAGACCCTCAAGCCAGCTGGACTGATGATACAGCATTAACTACTTCTTAAAATTATGTTGGGGTTTTTTTGGCTAGCACTCTCTAGATCTCATATATATATATTTATCACATATATATTTATATATGCTATATATTTATATACCTAAAGCACCTATCACCGTATTGATAAGCATTCTTTGAAACCACTCTGAGGGTAGAGGTGAGAACAGGAGTCAGCCTGTCAGTCCCTCAGCGCTGCTGATTCCAACAGAAAAAAGCCACAAGACTGCTGCCAGCTTGCTTCACCTCGATCTCTAGGTACAACTTTTCTACAGGTTGGGGTGCACAGTTCTGTGACTCCTAGGGAGTCTGAAACTCCTACTGCTGCAGCTCTACAACAGCGTGGGTCTCTGCAAACAGAGGTGTATGTGGCAACGAAAACCAGGGTGGAACACTGAGTGGTTTACAGTGCCTTTTCTACCAGTTTTTCTATCACTCCATAACTAACCAAGCCTTGTGCATCCCCTTGGCAATCAGCAGGTTTTCCATGGGGTTCCTGAGGGTCATAGATATGGGGGAAAAGCAGCATTTCATAAAAAGATTTGGTTCTTAAAAATGTAATCTGTCTCAGGGCCTCAGTGAAGATAAACCTGGAAAATATTTAAATTTTGCTTCATCCATTTTACATGTTTCGGCCATAATTTAAAAAGAACTTTACAGATATTTACAGTGAAGATCTGGATCATGTGCAAAATGGTGCATTTTGGATAGCCATAAAAAAGCACCAGTCTTTGGGTGGGATGACACCGAAGAGCAGTTTAACAGCACCTTAACCACAGGCTAGATAAACGTCTCCAAATGAACAATTTTTCCTCAGCGAGGAGATAGCAAACTCTGGAAGACAGTATCTAAATTACAGGTCAGTAGATGATAGCAGGTTTCTCACGAATGAAAGCCAGAACAACTGGTCTTTTACAGTCATTAAATACCACCAGGAAAAGAAGGGGGAAACACGCCTTGAACAAATCTTACTAAACTAATTCTAAACCTGAACGATGGATGGAGGCAAATTTTCTCCTTACTCACAGCTCTGATTTGCTAAAGGAAATTAAGCCAGTAGAAACTAACACCTTATTTATTAAAGTACCCCTAGCCTGCAGCTTGTGCCACATACAAACAGTCTCAGGGTCTAAGCTGCGGGTTTTGCCTCCTACGGCGATTTACAGGAGTTTGTCCTCTCTCACAGGCAGCGAGTCACTCCTGAGTCACTCCCAAGGAATGGGGTTAAAGGGAAGCAATGGGATATAACACCTTTGGTGCTACAACAGACCCTGTGAATGCATCAGCTGCCATCACTGCTGTGTGACCTTACCGCTAACATGTGGGGACCTCTTACACTTACCGTGTGTCCTTGAAAGGTTTTAACAGGACGATCACAGCCGAGTCTGCATACGTGAATGCACATGTCAGTGCTGCAGGAGGCAAAAGTAGTGTTGTTCTGCCAGTCTACGTCCAGAGCAGGAGCTGTGAATTCCAAACCATGGAGGCAACATCAGGGAATGCCGCAAAGAAACACCCAACCCAAATAATTTTCCTCCCATTGTCTGTCTGGATCAACGGACTAGATGCTACTTCTTACTACCACCTGTTACCAGTTACAGGGATGACAGGGACTGCCCAGAGACCATAAGCTATTCTTTCTCTTGCAGTGGATAATCTGGATGCTTCACATGGCACCTATTTATGAGAAACTTTTGGGGTGAAGTTACGTGAGAGGGCGAAACAACCTGCCTCCCTGCTCCCAGCAGCCATGTCTCCCATTCCTTCCTCTGTAAGCCTGCTTGGAGAAGGGTCTGGAAGAAAATGAATCCAGAAAAACCATGGATAACTCCAGCTGTGTTAGAAAAAATGTTCCTGTGGATGCCAGGCACAAGACACGGGTGGGAGCAGCAGCACGCAGCCACCTCCCTCTGTGCTGGCGTTACGCAACCACCCATGCAGCCTGTCGCTCTGCGCAGACACAGGGGTTAGTATTTCTGCTTAATGTGTTTGGGGATTGATTTAAGACAGACAGGTACGTCGATCAGTGTGATCTGAAATGAGAGGAGGAGCTTCTGTAACAGGTTAATTAGGACTGACCTAATGAAACCCTGTGCACACACAGCGTATGAATGCATAGCTAGTGCCTGCAGGTAACATACACATTTTGCAGTAACTGGAAAAAACAACAAAAACACCCCTTTTACAGGATGTCACTGAAAGCATGCACAGGAACCAGAGGGAACTCCTGAGCTGCAGCTTGTGTGTCTACAGCTTTCTGCTCAGGGAAGGCTTGAGCTGCCCTCTTGAGGATGACATCAGACTCTCCAGGCACAGACATCTTGGCTCTCCCCACGCTCCCCTGAGAAGCAATCGTGCTGGAACGAGTGCAGCACATGGGAAGTGAAGTGGAATCCCTTCCTGGCAACAGTGCACACAAATTTACCATCAAAATGCCCTACTCAAATACCTTCAGAAAAGTGTTATTGTAATGCAGAAGTGAAGCTGGCCTTCTGCCAGGCCTATTATATCAAAATATATTTTATCCTGCTCTAATTTTTATGAACTGCAGAATGAGATCGATCCACGTCACCTTCCAAATCACCAGGCAGCTCTCTAAATGAGAACGGAGGGCTGCAATTATTCCATATCTAAGTTGTTTGGGGCTTTTTTGAATATTAATGAAAAAGGTCAATAGTTCTGTGTGGCAGGTAAGGAACTTCCACAGTGCAGGAATGTAAAGGAAATCTGTGTGAGAAAGGCAAGGTAATGCCGAGATTTCCAATGAACAGCAACGGGGATCAGGAAACAGTAAGGGATTTTGTTTCTCTGACTGCCTGTTCGTCTTTTTATGCTGCAAGCTTTGCATTACTGTTTCAGAGCAAACAAAAATCTATCTTCATTAATAGCAATATGCCTTCAGGGCTAATATCTAATACGATATGTGTGAGTCGAAAAGTCATTTTCTGAAAGCTACTGGCACCTAAAGCGCTGGATTTGCATCACAGCGTAATTTGAATCATAGAGTGTTGATAATTAATACTAATTCATTTATTGGTGTATTTAATCATACGTTTACTGGATAAATAACTACATAAAATGGTCTGGAAAAACCAACCAAACATGGTTTTTCATGCAAGTAATTGAATTGCTAGAGTGTCTCCAAAACCACAGGATATTAGCCAATTGCACAGAAACAATTAGAATGTCATCTAATAAAAGCAGCAGCAAAGCCTTAAGAAATGCAGCTAAAATAAATGCCACAAATAAAAGTGCTGCAATAATTATCAATTAATTTAAGCTTCTTCTGAACAAATGTAGCTGTGATTCAGAAACAGAAGCTCAGAAGAGGACAGAGTTAAGTGCCTGCAGGGAGTGATCCAGAGCACTTAGATGTCTGAAACTGGCTGACACAAATACCTCTTACAGTATCACTTAACCCTTTTTGTTCTTCCATGCACAGACACCAGTCCACATCTATCAGCAGATGTGAAAACTGGATTACTTCATTCCCTTTTAAAGAAATAAGCTCTGTGAATACACATTTTTGATCAGATGCCCTATGATGACTCATAGTTGTACAAAGAACAATGAAACCCTGGAAGCTACTTATCCATACTAAGGTATTTTGACCATAAAACCTTAACATTACATGGGCCTATCAGTGATACAGAGGCCTTCAAGACCTAAACAAAGGTGTCTTCTTTGTGCATGTTGACAGTTTTGTCCGTAAGGGTGTAAACTAAACAAGTTGTAAAGTAGAGGAGAGTAACAATTTTGTTATTCCAAGGCTGACTACCTCCAGACTTCAAAGTACGCAAAGAAGTACGCCACGCAAATATGTGTTAAAGGAACTGTGCTCTGTCTAGACTAGACTTTAAAATGTTAAAATGACACCTTTAATCCTGTGTAGACAAGGTTTTCAGGCTCCAGATATGGTAAGGAATCTGCTGTTATAGTTTGTTCTGGTGAATAAGTGACGCAAGGAGGACAAGGTGAGGTCTTTGTTGGTTTAGATTTATGTGAGAACAAAGACTTCGGCTGAGTTTAAGGGGCTTTTTGTAGGGCGTATGCTTTTGGCCTATCAACAATTTCCTTAATAACTAACTGCTTTACTTCCCTATGAAAATGTATGTGAAATAATGAAAAAAAACCCCATTAATTAGCCTCTCCACAGCTCCACTTCAGTTGAGTCTTATGGCCCAAAGACAAGCAGCATGTGTAATAAGAATTGTTTTTTAAAATCTCTTAATGGAGATGGACATGAGCATATTGCACTGGGAGATGCAATGAAGTTTTCAACTTGCTAAAAGGGGAGTGGAGTGATGAGATGCCCTCGATGCTCAATGCTGCTGAGACAGCTAGACATCAGTGAACATAATTCTGAGGGGGCAACCAACTTCCAAATCCGCAGCTGCTTAGATGAATAGTTAGGGATCAGAAGGCTTCAGAGTCTCATCAACTACATCACTGTACAGCACAAAGTTTGCCTTTATGAAACAGTTGTGGAAGATAAATAAATGCCACAGTGAGAAAAGGTGTTGGCAGACACTGACTACTCCGAATTGACAACTGCATTAGTAAGGGAGAAGATGAGTGACCACATGCAGACTACAGACCTGCTGTGTGCACGGCCACACATTTTGTCTTCTGCTGAATAACCATTTGAATTGCTACTGTGTATTGGTAACACCTGCAAAATGTGAGGATGAGAGCAACCAGCAGCTGCGCTGGAAAGCAGGCACAAGTGAATGTTCTAGAAGTAGGAGTAAAGCACGTGTTTTTCAAGACCTCTAAGCACTGTGTTTACAAATGGATTAGGTACGGTGAGCACACAGGGACATGAAGACTGCTACCATCAGAACCTGGAATGTTCTGGCAGTCTGAAATTCAGTTTGACCATGCGCCTTAAAAATTCTTTGCTGTGACAACTGATTCAGTTTGGGTCATGAATTCGGCCATCACAAGTCTCAGGTGAATTTAAGACTACATCAATGACAGCCCGTTACTCAAGATGACTTGTGTGACATCTCCTGTCTTCTTGAAGCAGACCAGATCTACAAGTGACCCTCCAGGTAAGATCTTGGTGAAGTGAGGTTTTGAAACTCAAGGCTGGACATTGACTTCTGATAACTGTGAGAAAGCAAAGAGTGAACATCTTCAAGCTAATAAATTCCAGAGACCTTCATGCTTCCAGTGGTGAACGAAAGCTGCCAAGACCTCTGTCTGAAGCCAGCTTGACTGCAACAGGAGCAGGAACAGAAGAGATGCCACACATCTCCACAGAAAAGTCCCTTCATAATCCACTTATTTTAACCTTGTATTCAAGCACATAGATAATGACAGACTCATTCAGCTAAGCAGACATGGCTGGTATATAAACCCTCTCCTAGAGTCAGTCTGACTTTCAAAGCCGATGCTCAAACAGCCCCAACTTTCTGAAAAAAGAGTAAGCCCACAAGCCACAATACATCACATAGATATAGCACAAAGTTCCTTGGCCCAACATTTACTTCTCTCTGGCAGGTAGGTTTTTACAAAAGGCTAAATTAGATTGACAGAATTTAAAACTGCTTTTTGCTTTACTGAGAGGAGTTATGCAGAAATTACCTGAATGGAAAGGAAACTGCTGTTTAGCTTCTCCTGTGTGAGCATCCCAAATTATTGTTGTCTGCATGCAAAGGAAGGGGGAAAAAAAGATTAGTAACTGTTCACCTCAGAGGAAACAAACAGAGAGAGCCCTCGCTGAGGAGCAATTCTCAAAGATGGACTGATTAAATTATTGACTACAGAGAGCCTCGTATTCTGAACAGCTGAAAAAACAGAAATCACTTCCAAATATTACAGAATAATAATCTAAGCACAGATAAAGAAGTATCACCCCTACAGATGAAGCAATATAACTACTAAGAATAGGCATATTCTCTCTCTATAATGCCAGAAGACAGCACTACAAAATGGCAATAAGCATTATGCTACAGCTGTTTGTTATCTTCTTCAAAGACGCTTCCTCCCCTTTTCGAAGATGCAAATTGAATCCTATTACAAAACGACATGATGCTCCGTTTCTAACAATTAAACCACCTAGCAAAATGTTTATCTAGCAGCAGAGCACAGACTCTTGCCACGGTGGTGGGACAGTCTGAGGTGTCATTTGCTTACTACAGGTTTAATCCCTACTCACACAGCACACGTAAGCAACTCTCCTGTGGAACACATTTCCACCCTCTAAATGCATTCCCGATTTATTGGGAGTATGTGCCTCCAGAATATAAAGTCAGGGTGCCTCATTTCACTGATAATCATCTAAAATAATCATCTAAAGAGTCACTGCTCTTACAGGAAATTTGCCAGCATAATGGAACTACCCTTGGGAGACAAGTGCAGCTGAATATAAGCCTGTATTACAAGTAATAAAGCTTCGGTTTCCATTTACACAAGTATGTGAAAATACAGGGATTCACCCGGCCCACATCTCAGAGGTACAAGCCTGAGCTAGTTTTCTACTTTTGGACTAGATGATCTTTCTAGGTCCCTTCCAACTCCTAACGTTCTGTGATTCCCCAGGCTCCTTCTATCAGGTGTGGGAGAGCCAGGGCGCTGTCAGTGCCTCTCATGGTAACACAGGCCGTGCGACACAACACCTGGAAGTGCTGTTTTTGCCTCTGCATTTTATAAAGGAAGCCAAGGGTGACACACACACACACTGCATTTTTAGACACAACGAGCAAGGCAAGATGAATGGAGCTGTGTACTTTCCAGTTTTGGTTTCAATGGATTTGTGCTCAGCAGCAGCAGTCACCTGCACTCAGCTGAAACCACCATGTTTTGCTCGATTTTGAGTTGAGAACTGACACTTTTGGAGTATATTTGCATAGGAAGCTGAATGTATTTGATATGAATACAAGTATTTCAATAATTAGATGAGCTAAAAGGTCAAGGATCCTTAAGGTCACTTCCTTCCTGGATATAGTTAGCTGATAAAACTATAAATGGAAGTAGTGGAAGCAGGTGTTTTTCCTTAACTAAGAAACACTTCAGATCAACATTACACAGGAGCAAGTGGAGTTAACTTTAAATAAAATATTTTACATTGAAATAGCATGCATTCATGCAGCCTCAAAGATGTAATCACCACGAATGAGAACATATCAAAAAGGAGTAAACTCTCTGGGGTCCCTGGAGGAGGAGAATATAAACTTAGGGAATTCAGCAGCACAAACTCACTTATACATTTGAATAACGTATTTTGAAAACTCACTTTATCAACACCAGCACTTAAAATGTAATTCCCCTTTTTGTTCCATTTGAGGGCAAATATTGGACCTTTATGTTGACCTAAGGTGCTTGCAAGGTTACCTGGAATAGAGAAAAGCTTAATATTACAATTTGTTTGCAAATTAGGCAACTTACAGTTCACTGCTGGTTGATGCTTAAGAACAATAAATGTTGTTTGACTTACCATCTTCTGTCCATATTCTTGCAAAACCATCATATGAGCCGGTAGCCAATAGTGTTCCATCACTCTGTTGGGATACATATAAGTGGCAAAGGGTGATGAAACTGGATGAAATCTGTTTTTTTAAGGTTTATTCATTGTGATTTATGGGAAATCTGAGTCCACACAGTGAAACAGATTAGACTATGATTTAAACTGAAGGTTTAGTACTGCAGTCAGCAAACAGGAACTAAAACCCTCTAACATACTGTGAAATGCTGGGCTACACCACCAGATAAGAATAATCAAAAGGATTAGTAAAAAAGAAAACAAGATATAACAAATTTTATTGGATTCTTACAGATAACAGATACTACCTCTTAGGCATAAAGATCCCATAAAACATCAACAGATCACCTAAATGCTAACTAAATGCCACTTTGGTGAAATTTAGGCACCTATATATGAAAGAAGCACCTAAGCACCAACACCACCTACACTCATGGTCAACACCTCGAATGCTATCTGTCCCAAGGAAGCTGCTGCCTTCTTGTCTAAATACAACTCCCACATGCTCAGGGGCAGAGCACCACGATGGATGGATGGAAGGATGGACGGATGGTAGTCTCAGAAGAGCTGTATTCATGGGTTCCAATTAGGAGAAAGAACCCCGTGGGAATCGTCACCGACAAACTACATGTAATCTGCTGGAGGGAGTCCTTCCTTGAAGGCTACCTTCTGTGCAGCCAGGGATGCTAGTTAATGGGTCAAAATTAGGGTAATTAAAAAGGAACTTGATGCTGCAACCTGGTGAGCTGGTGCTGCTGGAGCCAGCCGTTTCGTCTTTAAACATTCCAGCACCTGGACTGGGAGTGAGATTTACCCCATTTACCTCTAGACATCCAAGAGTTTGGAGTTAGTTTAAGGGAGTAAGCTCTTCTCCCTCTGTAACTAACAGCATCAGCCACCTCTGGAGTGTAATTTGTGATTCCATTTGCTTAAGACTCTGCCTAGACCAGCTATGAAGGCACGTGTCTGTTTCTGCTGATTTAGAGGGAGTCTAGATGACCAGTTCAGATGGTTAAAACTAAGGGAGATGAATCTTACCCTTGGTACCAAAGGACATGATCTGAGTAAGGCCTCTAGGCCTTTCTTATTATAACAGAAATCACAGAAACCAGAGAAGAATTGATTTAATATCACCAGTGTGAAAATTTCAAAGTGAAATGATTAATATTGTGGTTCCAAATAAACAATAAAGGCAGATGGCAATTCTAGCATCATGAATAGAAAATCAGGACAAAGCATAAAATAAATCTTTAAAACATATGCCCACTCCAACCCTCTGAAACAGTGAGTCAGAGCAATTGCAAATTTAACTCATACATATAATGATGTAGAGGGAAAAATATAAAAACCTAAGCCAACTTCACTGTGATATACACTTATCTGGAGCACTGATGAGAACAAGGATACCAAGAGCAAAAAGAGGAAAGGGAAGGAAAGCTCAGGGACCAGGTGTACAGCTTATCCAAATTTGCTGGTGGTAATTCACAATCTTTTGAAAACTCAGAGTAAGTTGGAAGTACTTCAGGTGCTTAAATTGGGAACATTTCCTTACATGAAGTACCAGCATAATGCATGCAAAGTATCAGTGATCAGTGAAGTCTAGAACAGTAAGGAACTACTACAGGAAATAGTACGGGATGGCCTATATGGTTTGGACAACTTTTCTCCTAACTGTTCTGCACCTCTGCACGTTTTCCTCTTTCAATTACTCTTTCCTGCTAGTCAGTTCAGTTTTTCCCAACGATTTTTCTTTGCTGTGACAGCCACAGGAAACAAGTAATGAACATCCTTGGGTTTTACCTTTATTTGCTTTGTTAACCTACCTCTCCTTTCTGTACTATTCACCAGCGTCTTCCATTGTGTCAGACAAAAGACACACAGGGGGGAAGCTGTTTGTGCAGTGGCCTTACCTTTTACTTTTGCAAAGCACCTAGTTCACCCCAAGGACAATAATGCTGCAGTAAAGATTAATCGAATCTCGGTCTCTGGCCAGCAACTGAGACTGTCTGTAACTGCTGAGAATCCTTTCTGGTACCTGAGTTCTAAACTGTTTTCCTACAGAAACAAGACTTAACGTGGTAACTCTGTCTGCACTAATATTAGCAAAACAGACAGAGTGCAAATGATCTCAAAGTTAATGAAGGTTCCAGCAAGGTCTTCTGGGTTCCTTTTACAATCCTCAGTGGCAGAAAGAAGACATGAAGCAGCCCTAAAGCTGCCCAAAGACTCTGGGGATTCTTAACAATACCTGTCCTCTCTGCTCACTTCAGTCTCTCTGTGCAGGACTGTATTATCTAAGATAGAAAAGTCTGCAGGATGAAAGTAAAAAAGGCATCAGGCCAGATGGTCCCACTCAGAAGGTGGGTAGGTGACTCTCACCCACAGAGACACTGGGTAAGAGAATGACTACACGAGCCCCTGTCAAGATAAAAACAAGAGTGTGAGCATGCTTTGCTATGCATGGGGTAATTCAGGTGAGAGAGGGTCTCAACAGTCCAACCTCAGAAAAATCTTCCCTGGTGTTTGTATCTCCTCAGATGCCAAAACAAAGTTACTATGAGATGCAAATACACTATTAATCAGGCTTCATTACTACACAGATCGCTTGTTTTATCTTAATTCTTACATTTAGCTAAGTTTATTTTTACCCACGCACCTAAAACAGAGAGAAATAAATCATTACTAAGCTTGCAGATGGCAACAGTCCTGGAAAATTATAGCATACAGGGGAAAGTTCAGTCTATTATGAGCATTTGAAACAAGAGGTCAGTAGGTTAGGACAGAGCTCAGGTCACCTCAGATACAAAAGATAAGGAGCAGCAGCTGTAATTGCCTCTGAATTAAATTTAGACAGTTACAAACCATACACAGTCTTAGAAGTTAGCTTACATTCCAGTCCAATGAAGTCACATCCTTATTGCTGGGGACATCGTGTCCTCCTTCTCTTATGCAGTGCCTCAAAACTAGCTGAGTGGAACTGCTGTTGCTGTTTTCATTGAGATTCCATATTCTGGCTGTTGAGTCTCCAGATCTATAAAAGCAATTGTGAAGGGATGAAAACAGCTCCTGGTGTGAACCCAGGAAACATAGTAAAAACCTTTATTCCTGTTTCCACTGAGAGAACATCACAGTCTTTAAAATGTAAACTTTCGATCCGATTCTGCTGTTCCTGCACTCCCTATAGTTTTTAAAATATGCTAACATGTATTTAAATTATAGATACCATCCAAACCCACACCATTTGCTTTATGCAGAAAAAAAATTACCTAAAGGACATTTGCTTGCTCTCTACATTTTGCACTTGGCACATAAAGTTGATATGACCATTACTGAGAGTCTTGTGGAAGCTGGAGTTACCCATGTAACACTGTGGAGATCCCAATGCAGAGGTGCCCACTCCCTGGTCCTGCCCATGTCCCTCTGACAGCTACGGCAGGAGCAGGTGAACTTAAGTCTGCCTTGAATTCATGGCTTTTTCATAAAGTACAGAATTATGTTCAGGACAGACCAGAACATGGCCTCTGAAAGATGTTGTTTGCCTCGCAGCATGAAATCATCGTATAGAACCTAAAGATTAGGAAAGTAGACAGGTAATTTATATTAATTTAAAAACCTCATCTTAATTTCATTTTTTAAAACTCATGCCTATAGGGTCCTTTTCTGTCTGTAGCTTGGCTGTTTAGCTCATGGTGCCCCCCCAAAAAAAAGCCAAAAAATTATTGACACAATAGAGCAAGACAGAGACAGCATTAGGACTGTAATCTATTTTGTAGAGCAAATATTTTGTAGGGAGATGTTTTTATTGTAGGCTGAAACCCTGATTTTGTCTAGAAAAAGTTGTGAGGAAGAAGCGAAGAGTTTCTCATAATCTGCTTGTAAATAATGTATGTATTTTCACTTTGCATAAATATTTCTTCCAGTGAAAAACATCTTTGAGGTCAGAAATCAATTTTCAGCAGGGTGGAAGATATTATGCTTACTGGTTTATTGGGATTTGTCTCTCAGGCCCCCCATTCTTTTTTTTTAAACAATCAATAACAACATCCACCAAAACAATCAAAGTACCCTGGATCGCTTGTTTTGTCCAGAGGGTATTTTTCATTTACATATAGGAAGTAGAATATTGGAGCAGAATTATGACCTCTCTTATCCTTCTGAGAATTCACAAGAGTCTAGATGAAATTTCATTGCTGATATACCTGACGCTTACCTTTTCCTTTTTTTAAATTAATGACTAGAACCTCCTTTGCTATGCACTAACAAGGAGAAGAAGTCTTCCTTTGAAGACTAAAAACCCAAGATCCATTTTTGCTTTGATAAGCCAGGTTTCCCTGAAAAGCAAATCCATCACAAGAGAGGATCGATTTTTCTTGCGGTCTACAAATAAAGCATTTTAATTATTTAGACTAAACGTACTAAAAGTAGCAGATTTTAAACACTTGGCACGTCTTTGAGCACAAATCTTGTCCAACCAAGCACTGAACTTGACTGACCTCTGTGTATTATTTTACTAACAATCCAGCCAAATTTTACATGAACAACGGCTGAACTGCAAGAGCAGAAACCCCCCCACCTGCACGAGTGGCTCTGAGCTGCGAGGGGTCACGGCACGCCTGGGGAATGCACCCCGTCTCCTCTGAACCCCCTGTGTCAGCCCGAGATGCGAAGGCTGGCCCGGGTTTCGCCAGGCTAACCACGAGCTGCTGCTGTACAGCCATTATTTAATTCCTGGCACAAACCTGTCACTTTAGTGATTAAGGAATAATTTGAAGCAGGGTAGATTTTTGCCACCATACAGAGCTGTGGCTGTGATAATAGCTCCTTATTTCTTTAGAGGTCTGGAAGACCAAGTACCAGTAAAATGAAGGAAGTTTATCACGAGGCTCAGAAGGAACTGTTTAGTTGTGGGTAATTTACAGGAACAGGAACCTAAGTCTTTCACAGGCTCAGGCTATTGGTTAACATGCTAAGTAGGAAATTCCTTCAGCGCTGGCTTCTCCACTATGTGGGACTCTGGGCCAGTCCTGCCCTCATTGTAATAATCCAGTTTGTTATTGGACCCTGTGAATACCGCACTCAGCCACTTGGCCATCAAACACAATATCCCATTTGCTAGCTCTAAAAGGGTTATGTTCTGTTTTTCAACAGTTTTATTTAGTCAGTTTTCTGGCAATGGTCGGGCAATCTTATTTTCCAGTATTTTATTTTTGTTTTTCCATTTTCTTCTTCCCAAGGCTACATAAGCTATTATGTGTCCCTGCAGAGAGCCTTTATAAGCCTACCAGTGTGCTGCAGGGGTATTTGTGTGTCTTCCCTTTTGTTGCTGGGGAAAATAAAAAAGAGTAAACTTGGCTCTGGAAAGTATTCTGATTTCTGCTGAATGATTCAGTGAACCCTGCCTTATTAGGGGACTACAGTTCAAGCACAATTCAGAAATATATTTAATCTCCTTAGCCCACAGAAGCATTTCCATCTGCATGATAAAGCAGCTCGTTCCAACATGCAAGTCACGAACATTTGAGTAACAGGTATACTGCTCTGCACTATGGTAGAGTACTGCCAAATTGTTAGGCAGGCTTAGTTCTGAAAGAATTTTATGACATACTCTCCAGCCCCTGTATAACCATCAATCAAGGTGGACGAACGTTTGCACAATTTCATGTGTGACACATGAAACCCCCACTCCCGTCAGCAGAGATTAGACCAATCTGCAGTCGTGTAAAGAAAACTGCAAGGCCATTGCTGACCCCTGGCACTTCTCACCTTTGGCTGCAAGCCCTACAATCACTGTTATTTTGATATGCAACATTGCTAATGTGAATTTAATAGTTCTGGATTGTTTATTCTGTTTGGATTTTAAAATTATTTTACAATAAATTATTAAAAGCATAAAGGGAATTAAACTCTTCCTCATAATCTATACTCCTAACTTTTCCTTAATAAAAAAAGCAGGTCCCTTAAAGCAAGCACTCACACCTCTGAGGCAGTCAGTAGTGGGAAGTGCCTTGCAGGTATCCAGAGGGAGATGCCTGTCCTGCTGCTTCTGCAACACTGCTACTGGCAACAGGTTATTCTAGTAGAGCTCACCTAAACCCAACCATTTTGCATTAATGGCTCTGATGCAATGAGGAACCGTCCCCAGTGAGGTCACCAGCTGAGGAATAAGCACTCACAGGGAGCAGAATTAACACCTGGCACTGAGTAGAGGGGTGGTGTGTAAAATCACCGCCCTCGGCCTGGCAAGTCAAAAGGATTATTCAGAAAGGTAATTCACAATGGACCACAAACCACTGGTATGAGGAATACATCAAAGTATTATATAAGCCCCAGAGATGATGACAGGAGATGGCATAGAAACATCCTTTCTTGCTTCTGAGAGACACAGCCAGAACTGAAAGATCTTACGGACAACAGTTTTTACAGCTCTTTATTTTGCTGACTAAGGAAGAGCAAAGGTGCAGAGCACTCTGCAAGAGACAAAGTTCCCCTGTGTGAAAGAGACTGGTATAGATCAGTGAAGATAAGCAAAAAAACCCTACTGCTAGGTACTGGGAATGAGGCCAGGTCCTTCTGCTTCACGGCTATGAGAATTACTTGAAGGGCACGGCTGGATGTAAGAGAACAGAGCACGCTCTTGGAAGCGGCAGCTGAACGTGCAGACAGAGCATCCTAAATGCAACTAGCAAAGCTTCTGGAGTTCAAGGCTCTGGCAACCTTGACGTTCACAGCCCATCCACTTCCATGCTAGGAAATTCAAGCACATTCAGGAACACTCTGGGTCACTGGACCATGATCACCTATCCTAGCAAACGGAGAGGTTATTCCCTGTACAGACTCTGTCCTGTTTTAATTAGCACTCTTGCTCGGGGCCCTGATGTTCTCCCTGAATAGCTCCTGGGCATGGCTCCGTGGTTGTAATGGTCCAGAGACAATTCCCGATGTGCAGCCTGTTTGGCAGCCAGGACAGTTTGCTAGCACAGACACCGGCCCTTCGGTGCCAGTTGGCCCCAGCACCTAGGAATATTCCCAGGCATGGTTAGTTTACAATTGTGGACGTAGCTGCGATGGGTTTCTGTACTACCCAGGGAACATAACCATCTGTAACAATTTACTGTGTCATAAAATTACAACTTACATACTGAAAGGTATCTCGTGGAAGAAATCAGACTTTGAAGAGGAGGATAATTGGCTTTTAAGACCCAAATAGGAATTATGGCTGGGAATGGCCAAATCTTACAATGTAGCTGAGCATATATATGTGTGTATATATATATATATTTTTTTTTTTTTTTTTTAACCTTACCTGTCCAAAACACTATATACAATAATTTGCTTTGGAACATTGATTTCCTTCATAAAGGGTCACTAATACTCCATGTATCCATGCACTTTACTGTACTATTGTAACATTTCCGTTCATAACATCTAAGCATTCTTCTCACAAGCATGTGGTGACAGCCATGCCTTTGGTAGCCTTTACTGGTATCTTTAGTCTCCTTCATCCCCCACTTGAAGGGTTATCGATGTGGTGATGGAGGAAAGACAGAATATACTTTTAATGGGTTTTTGATCAGAGAAATTCCCATCTCCACTGTTTGCTTTCTTTTTTAAATACCCTTTTGAAAAGTCCTGAGAGTATATATTTCTGTTCTTAGCCTTCACACCCTGAAACGTCATAGCAACTGAATAAATGGGACATCAAATACCAAAATCTCTTTCTATCAGTGGGATACTCACTAAATCTATTTTTGGGTAATTCACTCTGCAAACAAATGCCCTTACACAGCTTGCTTCAGATGAGGTCGTGAACCTGCATTATTCTTTTAGTGCTTGGAAGATTACATCAGGTGGCTGTTTAAACTGCTGCTAATTGTTAGAAAAATTTATTGCCCATGTAACATGGCTTGAAGAAAATGCTTTGCCACAAATTGAGATTTGATTGTGCTAGGCATTTATTTTGTAAACAGAACAAACGTTTTATTTCCTTTATTTAATAGGTTTTGATACGTATTTTTTAAGAAGAGAACAGATGGGTATGATCAGGCAGATGGGCAAGTAGCACAAAGCTACGAACTGGGCAGCACAATATGGCTCTTGCAGAACCCAACGATTCGGCCTTCTCACGCCAGACTAACCGCGGCGCTCCTCTCCCAAGCGTCACGGTGAAGGACAAACAGAACCGCAGCGCACTGTCCATCTCGGGGCGCTTCTCCCCCTCGTTTAATTGGTGTCGTACTGCACAGTCTGTGTGGATGAGAGCCTGCATTATTATTACACCAGACACCTGGATGTTTCTTTGTACAGGGGCATATCAGGCACTCAGCTCTCTTCCTTTGGGTTCAGTGTCTTCTGCGAGTTCTGTGCCACTCCAGTTGCGTAAGCTCCGTCCGGAACCGCGTGACGTGACGGCTGATGGCATCACTCACTGTGTGCCATGTGAGCACGCTGAAGCCTGACCAAGATGCACACAGCTCTGAATTATCTTCATTTTCATTGCACTGCCACTAAGCCCTTGAGAGACAGCACGGGGCTGTGCTTCCTAACTGTGCATGTATTTCTGTGCTTCCAAAACTGGTGGCAAAGCTTATTAAGACAGACTGATTACACTGAAGGGTAAAGCTTAATTGAAGAGATAGTGAGATGGTTCTCCTCTACCTTAGATATCTGACTAATGGTTCTGATTATCAACCTCCAGGTTTACCTCAAGCTGTGTAAGATACAAAATCATAGAATCATAGAATTGTCTTGGTTGGAAGGGACTCTTGATAGATCAAGTCCAACCATCACCCTAACCTGCCCACCACCACTGAACCATGTCCTTCAGCACTACATCTAACCATCTGTTAAATGCCTCCAGGGATGGAGACTCTACCACCTTCCGGGGCAGCTGTTCCAATGCCCAACGACCCTTTTTGCAAAGAATTTTTTCCTAATATGCAATCTAAACCTCCCCTGGGGTAACTTGACACCATTTCCTCTTGTCCTATCACTTGTCACTAGAGAGAAAAGGTCAGCCCCCACCTCTCCACAACCTCCTTGCAGGTAGTTGTAGGGAGCAATTAGATCTCCCCTCAGCCTCACTGTCCCAGTGGTACATCTACCAGTGCTTAGCACTCTGCAGCGAAGTTAAACACCCACTAGTTCCTCCACCTCTGCAGCACATATTCTGGTTTATTTAATGGCCCACAGTTTAAACTATGCAGGCTAGGACTGCGAACCACAGGTGCTAGGGAAGCAGTACAGTAGGCAAAAGCACTGGCAGAGAGGTGAGTCTGATACCAGGAAGTAGTTAAAAATGCTAAAGTCAATAGATGAGGTCTGAGCACCTGCACTTAGGAGACTCCCTAGGCAACGAGTTGAGAGATGTAGGTACCTGCAGAGACACAGAGCACTTGAGTAGGTGCCTAATTTCAGTGGCACAGATATTCTCCAGAATAAAGCACCATCTTCATTTTGTCTCAGGGGCCACCGGGTGTCCCTAAAGAACAATTCTGCGTGGCATCCCTTCTCCCCACCTTTTTTCCCCAGATAATACTGTGCGTGTGCTAACCTCTTGACTGTTTGTTCTCTACAGAATTCAAATAAATACCATAATGGCTAAGTTTACTATTAAAATGTCTATTGCTTAGGATGACCAGGCTAGAAGAGGTCTATTGTGTCAACAAATACAGTCTCTTCATTTGAATGATCCTAAATGAGAGCTATTGATCTCAAGACAGCCCATGAAATTCCAATAAATTTTGTCTCCACTACCAGAAAGCTCTTCCAGATTTTATGAAGCCTTCTCTAGTTTTTCATCTTTAGTAAGAAACAACCATGGAAACAATTTAATGAGGTTAACTGAACTCTTCTTAGTTTTTGAGGCATTCTTCGTTACTGGGATGAGTAGTCAGGTGTATGGTGAAGAGTTAGAGGAGTAGTACAGAAGCATGTTCATTCAGGATCATTTCACGTTGGTTTACAAATCATCATGTAGGCAGGAACATTCCTGTACATCACAGATTCTTTGCCTTCCCTTCATTCATTTATTTTTGCTTGAAAACATCCTCCCAGATTCAGGCCAGGATGATTAACGGATCTTATATGCTACAGTTCTTCTACATCTGTCAATCCCAATTTTTATTTATTTGTACTTTAAATAGATCTCATTTTATGGCTCACTCAACTGTATGCTGGGAAGAGGGCAATCTAAAGAGGGCAATCTGTGTGAAATAACTGCTTTATACTTGTCTACTGAAACTGCAGACTGACCTTAATGTTCAGGACTTCCCTTCTTAATAACAATCATTTGCTAGGGATAAGTAATACTGCCAAGAAATATTGCCTGAGAGACCAGAAAACCGAGTAGGCAGAGGAATAAGGTTAGAAGAAAATACAGCAAATGCATGCTGTTAGAACGTGGCTGCTATTACTGCCTGTGTGGTGTACTATGGCGTCACCCAGGGACCCTACTGCAAACAGAAGACCCACTGAGCCTATGGAAAAAAAGAGCTGAAACCCAACGTTTTTAATCCAAAACCTTTACATACAGGCTTTTGCAATTTCAATCGTATTTTCTACTTTAATTTACTGTATGAAGATACTTAGTGCTACAGATACTTGGAGTACAATCAGGCCTGGACATTCTGGAAATGAAGCATATTCATGGAGATTCTCTTTTCTAAAAATCCAGTTTGTTATCTGAATTTATTCTTTGGAAACTTCTGTCTTCACTCTCTTAGAAATCTTGTACTGTTTATCCAACTTGGCATTTAGTTTTCCTACTTATTCTTTCCCATTTGCACTCCAACTCCTTGTTTTCATGTATTAAGTCAACACAGACAAGATTATTCTGATGATCTTGCAAAAAAAGTTGGAAATAAAATAAGAACTGACTTATTCCTTGTAAGAAATGTGTTCTGGCACTGCTAAAGCAACTCAGAGGGATGGAGACCTATTTACCTCCTAAAACTTGTATCAGCGTTTTTCCACATTCCCAGCAAGACTTCTTACATTTAGCCATTGTTTTAGGGTTTAAGTTTAAGCAGGAACAGAGATTCCAAGAATGTCCACATATAGTTTTTGGGGTATTGTTTACATTAGCATTTTTATTTCAACCAGAAGTGCTTTTCTTAAGTCAATGTCACGATTTGCCCCACTTACCATGCTTTGGTTGTCACTACTGGGCAGTCCTGATGAACACAAACCAGACTCCTTTCCAACGGCAATAAACCAAAGCATGCCCTCATGTCAGCTCATTGTCCAAAACTAGGTCCAGCATGAAGTGCCCCTCCGATACAACCAGGGGTGACATAAGGTCCTCACACAACAGCTTTGCTTTACACACCTACTCCTGTTTGTGCTGTTCTGCGCCAGTGGGGACACAGCCAAGGAGAACTCTGTTTCAGAGTCTCCATGCTTCAAAACAAAACCCGAATGCCAAAAACTTTCTGAGACCCCAGTGTGAGCTGCTAACTGAGCAGGAGTAGACCACGTGAGCCTCAAATACTCTGGGAATTACCTGCAGTTATTTTAAAAACCTTTTAAAAAATGCATGTGTACTCAGGGCCACAGAGTGCACATCTTAATGTGCTAATGCTTCGCATTCTATGTCACCTTATAAGTACTTAACCCCTACACAGGTAGGGAATTGCTGAAAAAAACAACTGCAGGCTGAAAAAAACAGTGGAGCCAACACTCATCCATCTCTCGCAGACACCCACAAGTCCTTGCATCTCTAAATGTTACGCTAATTGCAGCAGCTGGTTTCAGTCACGGCCTTACCCGGATGCTAGCAGGTCACTGACAGGGTTCCAGGCACAGATGAACACCTCTGATTCATGGCCCCGAAGGACTGTTGCTTTGTTAGGAGGAATTTCAACATCCCCATCAATTTCCATTGGCTTTGAATGATTATCTGTAAGGAGATATATTAGAATAAGTCGTTTGCAAGATGTTGTTAGGTCTGCTTTAAAAACTAGCTGTCTACCCAATGCCTGGAGCTTCCAGCAATGTATGCACTATAGGTAATATCCCGCATGTTATGTCACTGACAATGTTTCTCTTTTTGACTTCCCTATGATGATATAAATTTATTCTATTTCCACAAAATGTAAAGCTTTCAAAAATACTTCATATAGATGGACATAGCTTTTCTTCAAAAAAAGAGCATTTATGTCAGTTTAGTTCCTTTTTGAAGCTGGCTTTTGTTAAAATGACTTACAGATTTATTAAAGTAGTAGAGCACCACATCCGAGAGAAGCTTTATGCTTTATGTAATGTACAGTACATACATTTTCTTACATGTTGTCCTGCAAGTAATATGTGTGCTACTCACAGGTGGAGAATATAGTAAGGGCCTCATTCCCTGAGAATGGCAGGGAAATGGTGAGGGATCACCTCCTCAAGGATATTGTAATATATGCAAAGGTACCAACTGAGGCGTTAGAGGTACTTAACCTGCATGCTGTAATTCTGGGGTTCTTTAGACTGCAGTCTAAGTTACTTTCTTTTTATAAAGCTCTCCTATTTCCTTCAAGGAAAAAAAAAGCATATTCAGTTATTAATTTCTCTCAGTGGCAGCAATTCATTCTAATTTGCATCACAAACAATGTTTTCACTCCAGATTTTCACTGCTTCAGTACAAATACTTTTCATTCAGCTCAAACTACGCTTCCTGGCAGCCACACCGGAGATTATTATCCTCGTGAGCACGACTCCAGCCAAGGACAGGTAACAGACTGAAAGAGCAGACAGCAGGTATCGCACGCCCAAGCGCAGCCCATTTCGCAGAAGGCACATCCAGGAGCAGAGAGCTGGCGGGCTGGGGGGAAGGCAGCCTCCTGTTCTCTCATCAACGTCTCGGCCAGCTGATCTGCTCCGATTGAGCAAAATCCAAGTTCTCATTCTGGGTTAAGTCTTTTAGTTAGTCATTCTTTAATCACATATGGAGATCCATAGGTTCGGAAGTGGAATAATTATGCGCCTTTATTGCCACATGTTTATGGCATTTAAAATCAGCCATCTGTCCCCATACTGCAGCTCTGCTGAGCTATTGCCCATTGACTGGCAACACAGGCGGTGACGCTGTGCAACTGCCATTGGAAGGAAGATGTCCAGATCTGTACCCTTACCCGAGCCTTCCAATACCCCGTTTTGCTGCAATCTGTGCTGAGTCACACAGGTAGCACTTCTCATTGTGTGCCTGGTTAGGTACCCCACTGACTATGTCTGTGCTCTATCTGCACCAGGAACGAATGTCATTCCCATGTAATTCGATGACTTGCAGAGCACTGAGCATCTTCACTGGAAAACAACTGATTCTAGTTTCACAGCTCACATTGTCAATTCAAGATATCTGTATTTTTAACTACACTTACTACCTATGGACTCATTGTGCAAAACTAAACATACCACGAATACCTATGTGGAATATCTACACCTAAGCCGAATCCCTACATTAAGCATTGTACTTGATAATACCCTACGTATATAACTACTAAACTTAATACTGTCAAGATACATTGCTATTCAAGATTTAGCCTGGCACTAGCAGCTGGGGAACTTTGATATGGTATTCTCCGAAATCAGGGCAATGAAAAGCAAAGCACTGTTTAAAACCCAGCAGAAGATATGAGCCTGGAACTCACAATCCTCCTCTATTTCTCAGCACAGCACAGTCATCAGGTTTAAAGCCTATTTTCACAAGAAAAAGAGCAGCATGGTAACTGCTATGCATTCGTCTATGTGCTACTCACAGTGTGAGTTAGAAGGTGGGGGTAAATCAAGAGGTAAGATCTTACAAGTGTTTTAATTTTTAAAATTTAAATTAGATGCTACTCCACCACATACCATCCTACTGCTACCTGCCTGGCGCTAAAGGCAGAGCTTCTTTTCACTCTCGGCTAAAACCAAGTGACATAGTGACATTGCTCCCAGGTCCCAGAGTCATGAGGTGCCATCAGAGCAAGGCCACCTGAGACTTGGAAGTATTTTTTGTTTGTATATGGCCAGATGGAGGAACCTAGGTACAGGCTGCAAACTTTATTAACTGCTGTAAAAAACCCCAGAAAGAGCCACACTGTAAAAAAGACACCTTGATCGGGTGATACCTTCATTAGTACCTGCATGACTGACTGGCCTCTGGGAGCAACAAAATACC
The DNA here is from genome assembly GCA_013400835.1 of Zapornia atra. Classification (NCBI taxonomy): domain Eukaryota; kingdom Metazoa; phylum Chordata; class Aves; order Gruiformes; family Rallidae; genus Zapornia; species Zapornia atra. The sequence continues at coordinate 54,254 of VZTU01002994.1, read as the reverse complement.
TGCAGGAATATTTTCTACTGTCTTCCAGTCATGATTTTGACACTACAGCTTTGATAGCTCAGAAGAAAAGGGAAGGAAAGATGGGAAGTCTTTCAGAAATCATTCCTGAATGTTCACATTGTATGTGTTTTCTTCGGTAATCAGGAAACAGTAATTGGGAACGTTCATGTTTAGAGTGTTACCATCAAGCACGAAACACCCCACTGAACGAACAGGCCAGTTGATGGTTCTGCAATGCTGCTTCAGGCTCCTCTCAGATTCAGACAGATGCTACTAATAGAAAATGGGTATGAACGCTGAAATGGGTATGATTATGGTAACAACAAACTGCAGAACCCCCTGAGCACAAAACGGCAGGTACCGAGTGCCGAGTCCCTCACACAGCATGAGCTCTTGTAAACCCTGCTCTCATCTGAAATCCTGGCTTTCCTATGGATGCAGCTTCAGCGTGTGCCTGGGGAACATGGCAGTTCTGTGAGCACCACAGGTCCTTGTAGGTGAAAAACTTCACTCATGCTGGAGGACAGGTCACATGCTGGAGGACTCTACTCAGAAGTTAACACGAACTGTTTTCTAAAGACCAGAGGATCTTTATTGAAGCCTACGCTATAGTCTTCTCATTATTTTCCTCACACATGTTAAAAATCAAAAATAACTGGAAATTAAATGTCATATTCCCCCCCAAACTATTATGATTAAGTTTCAAAAAGAAAACACAATTCTAATGTACCAGTGAGTAATACGAACTATTTCCTCCAAATTAAGAAAGATCTGTTTTTAAGATCTTACCAGTGCTTACCCTGTCTTTTCACAGAAAATGTGGGGTTTTTACTTAAATCTTTGACAAGCCTTTCACCAAAGCTGTAGCTGTGTCACTACAGCTGTAGTTGTAATAAAGGAACTGGGCTTAGACTTTTTTCCAGAGCTTTATTTTTCTTAAACCCAAGCCAATCCTTGCAAATATAATGAAACAAATGACACTAAAAATATTTCAGTTGGAAAACAATCCAAAGTTTGGCTCTGTTTCGACATTTTTTAAAAATATTTTTTTAAGTGACTCAAAGCTGCAAACATTACTCAGGAAGCAGCAATAGTAGGCACTAAATGTATCTATTTATTATTTGGATCTGCCATCAAACTGTTGTTGTTGTGAGATGTTTTCTGTCTGTCCCTTTCTTCTATCAAAATCACCCTGTCGCATGATATTATTTATAGCATATATAAAAATACATCATATTACGTTCAAGACTCACAGTGTTCTGGAGAACTCCAGGATAAAGGCAAACTAGGTAACTTCCCAAAGACATCTACCCACTGTCCTGCATCCCACCTTTCTATGATAGTCTGATATAGAGGTGACCTCCAGGCTATGACTAAGGACTAGCAGACTAGTCAAAACTAGTCCCTGTATATATACATATATATATGTCAGTTCTGTGGCACCCAACAGCAGCAAAAATGAGGACTTGGAAAGTTCCTCACACGTTCTGTACGGCCAGTCTTTTCTACCCAGAAGGTCTCCCGGCTTTCACCTTACCCTCCTTACACCCTACCCCAAACTTTTGTCCAATCCTACCCTAAACCTTTTGTCCTAAGCAAAGCTCATGACAGATCTTTCATCTTAGTCTATCCCAAGCCAAAGAGACTCTCCAAACACAGGGATAAGGGAAAAGGTAAGGCTGGATATACAGTCTGCCCTGCGTAAGCAATGGAAAGGCAGGGTACGACCCTTTCATTACTTCATTAACAGGACTACATTTTTCTTACTTTACTACAAGAGAGGAAAATACAATTGGAAGAATGTTAGTCAGACCTGAACAGTAAATTGCCAGGTAGATCTGTTACTCTTTATTTCTAGTGGTTTCTGATAATTACTGAGGCAGATCTCTTGGAGTTTATTTCAGCAGGTCTGTGCCAGGGTGAGAATGCCAGATCTGCAGTTCTGTGTGCACCTCCCATGTGTAATCCTCATCTGCACCTCTGCTATACCACCTTGCTGATATCCTTCAAATGCCTCAGGCAGAAAGGGTTAAGTCTTCCCAAGGTGAGGGAGTCAGATGAGAGTTGGCTGTCCTTGGATTTCTCACCAGCTTCTCTCCAAAGCCTCTTTCTCCTTAAATTGCACACCTCACCTCTTCATTCAGGATTACCACCTGGCACACCACCAGCAGCCAATGACACATACCAGTTAGCCACCTACTCCTCAAGGACTCCTAAGATTGAGAGCAGCCCTGAGGACTTGGGGGTGCTGGTGGACAAGCAGCTCACCATGACCTGGCAAAGCTTGCTTGCAGCCCAGAAAAACAACTGTACCCTGGGCCGCACCAAAAGAAGAGTGACCAGCAGGTTGAGGGAGGTGACTCTGCCCCTCTACTCTGGTGAGACCCCACCTGGAGTCTATTGCAGGCCAAACCATTTTGTGATTCTGTCATCTCCTGTATTCCCATTGCCATTGCTCAGTAACTTGTTTGCCTGGTAGGCTGCTTAGCCACAGGAATGCTCAGTAATTTCTGTCTGACAGAGCATCTCATTGCTCAACATGTATCCTACCTCTATGAAGTTTTACTGGACAACAGAGAGTCATGTTCTTTCATCCTGCTCCAGACAGAGTTACTGGATGATATTCAGGCATACAGGACTTTTCCTCCTCAAGACTCCAAGAAAGGTCTACAACTATTCATTAAAACCCTTCCTAAACATCGCAGTGAGAATTACTGTTTTTTTAATAATAAAATGTCAGATCTGAGAGATCAGAGATCTGAGACACACAAGAGTGTGGTCATACATCTGAACTGGTTTGCAAGGCTTTCCTTCTAGCACGTGTGTTTCTTCAGATCAGAAGGAATGGTTCTGTCTACGTGACGAACCAATAATCAGTTTTCTGCCTTCAGAATTTGGTGGGGTTTTTTTGTTGTCCTGGGACGGGCAGACATTTTCCTCAAACTTTCACAAATCAGCTGAAGGATTGTGTCAACAAAAAAAATGTCAGGGTTTGATAACATTTTAAGGTGCTTTCTTTTCTGTTTGCACCCTTTCACATAGGAAATAATTTCCATTTCAAAACAAAGGGCTAGTTGGAAGTAAAACAAAAGCATTCCAGAGACTAAAAACAGACTAATATTTTGGGTTTTTTTCAGAACTTTAAAAAAATTGCTTTCTCAAGAGAAAAATGTAATTCAAGTCACTGCAATTTTATTGAGGGAAACAATCTCATCCAGCTGGAATTCTCTGATGAAAAACCTGGTTTGAAAGTGTTTTTCTCACTGTTGGACAGATGATTTATTCAGATCAAAGAGAAGATGGAGACTGATAAAAGTATTGACAGCGCAGAACAAATAAAATCTGTTATATGACTACAGTCCTGATCTATCACTTGCTGAAGCCAAAGAGCTGTTGGGGGGACTTCCTACAAAACTTGCCATGCCTGTTCCTCTAGAATTTCCTTGGAAGGCAATCAAGTATTAAGGTCTCATTTCAGAAATTAGCCAGTGTCCTAATATGGTTTGCATGGAGCAACCAGAACTATTAATCCTATCTGCCTCACAATGTTAGCACATCTGTCAAGACGCAGTGACACAAGCAGGTATGTCCACTCCTTGTTTTACATGTCAGACGTCAAATAACTAAGATATGAGCTCAGTTTCCCTCTGCCACCAAGAAACAAAGGTGAATTCAGAGCTCTTGAGAATTAAGTGTTCCCACCGACCGAGGAAGTCTCAGGAAGGTAGGACCTTCACACAGATATCTGTAATTGGCTGTATGACTAACCACGTGCTATTAAATAAAAAGGTGAGGAACTCTTTGCTCTGTGGCTTCAAGACAGGTTGGCTACATCCTAGTTATCTGCTGGGAATGGTCCTTGGCACACGCAACCCTCTATCCTGTGCTTGGCCATGATGTTCAACAATGGGTAGCATCCATTTGGTACGGGCCAAACTGCGCCAAGGACCTGCCAGGGCTATGACTGATCCTAGTGTGATTAGTGGTCAAGGCCATGCTGCTTTTACACAGGTATGGCTTGTAGGTCCCAGCCTCTCAATCCATCTACCTCCTAGTGTGGCCAAAACAATTGACTGTGGCTAGCGTGTCCCAACTTGTATTCAATATTTCACAGCACTTACTTACAAATTATGCTGATAATATTGATGCAGTCTGGCCAGCCTGCTCCAAGGAGACAGCATACAACTCCATGATAAAGGCTTAGATTTGCAATTCTGAAGAAACCTGAAGTTTTTGGATTCTGAGAGGACACCAGTGAAACACAACACTGTGATGTGAAACATGATTTTTACTCAGCATCCTCTCTAGAAATACTCCATCCTCCTGAAATGATTCCCCCGCGTTTTACCACCTTGCAGACACCACCTAAACACAGGAATACTACTGAAACTCAAAGCCACCCCGGTAGCAGGCTTACTTATTGCATGTGCCCCATTCTCCTCTCCATTCACAGTGGCTTCTCCGTTCTTTGGTGTGTTCTGCTGGGAAACAGCAGTCGTCGTTGCTCCCGCTGTTGCTGCCGTTGCTGCCGCCGCGGCTGCCGCGCTGGCTTGTTGCTGAGCTAGTTTCTCTCTGAATGCTTGCTGCCGGGTCTGTACGACATCAGGCATCACCGCGTCTATCAGAGACAGGGATTCTATCGGCCTGCCGTCAAATACTGTGCCATCCTGCAGGGAGAACGAGCAGAGGGGACACGGCAAGTTTAGGATCTTCACCACTGAGGAGGGGAAAGAGGCAGTATTATAAAGGAACGGAACTGGGTTGTGAAGACACGGCGCTTTAACTTAACCACCAGCGACACGTTACCAGGGGCTGTCTCTCTCTCACAGACCTCTGACGGTGGTACTCATGTTCCACTTAGAAGTATGTTTTGTGACTAAGTCATTTATTGGAATTTTAAAGAAAAATCAGGCATATAAACTCTTTACAGGTGCAAAAAACTTATGTTGCAGGAAAAAAACCCCATCTGACTGATGACAGGGAATGTCTCTTCGCTTAGTATGCTGAGAAAAGAAGTCATGGCTAAAGCGACGACAAAGGCAAATGGACTTTGGTTGAACCATTTGTCTTCCTGCACTTGCAGAGGCATAGAAATGGAAGCAGCTGGTGAATAATGAACCTCAGCCAAAACAAGATGCATGTAAAACTTCAGTGGTTTCTCAAGCTGCATTCATGGGCCCAGCACCACCAGTTGTAGCTGTGTGTACAGGACAGCTTTTCCATTATTCTTCCTTTTTTCTGCTAGTTTTATTCATAATAGTTAGAGCTTTCATTTTGATTTCTATACATCAGGCTTCAGGTCTAACAACCGAGTTAACCTTTAAGAGCTGGTTTTTAAGACTTAATACAGGCTCAGTTCAACAACTGTTGCATCCACTTAGCTTTGCTTCACTTTCACTTTCCTATTATCTTAAATATAGGAAAAGGTTTTAGTAGCCTCCATAAAGTGCCATTTTACAGGTCTTCTGCACACTCCCCTTAATCCTTTGTAATAATCAAGATCCAGCAGTGAAAGATTTGTTTGTGGAGTAACAGGTAAGATTAGGTTATGGATACACGAAGCAGCTAGGAAACAATATAATTTTCAATAGATAACAATAACTAATAAAGAAAAATTGCAGTTTGGCTGACTAGCATGCTTCTGATGTACTGGCCACTGAATTACCCCTTACAATTATAGTATTAAGATAATACATATTTGTTTCCTCCTGGGGAAAAAAAAAAGGAGAGGAAAGAGTAATTAAAAAAGAAAAAGAAAAGCTCACTTTCTTCTCAAAATTTTTAATGTAAATGTCTCTACCGAGATTTATTTGAATTCTGGCTCAAGTCCTTGCTGCACAATGGATTTGGCATGTTACATTTTTAACTTTAAAACTGCTCACTGGACTATTTCCATGACTGCCCTTTCACAGATCACAAAGAGTACTTTCATTTTACACACAGTACTTTATAGATTCACTGATTACTCGCTGCTGTTAAGTATCAGGCACATGCAAGGAAGCACAGAGGTAGCCATTATTTGCCATCAGGCGTCAAGAAAGCAAAGCCTTGGCTTTGCTGTAATGCTCTTACACGCATGTATCTGAACAGAATCAAACCAAACCACTGTGACAACATACATCTTAGTAGTGACCATGTGTGTATTTTTAGATTATTCTCTCAAGCCAGGCCAATTCTGAAGCTGGATGCTCCAGAGCAGACCCCTACAGCCATCATCTGACCTGAACTGACAGGAGCTGCTCGCTCACAGCCCAAAGTCCCTAACTGCGTAGCTCCAATTTCAGGCACGGGGCAAAATGTTAAGTAGCAACAAACTGGGGCAGATTTCTAAGGCTGGTTTGTTATTACAACTGCATCAAAGTGCAGCTTGGCATGAATGTCAAATGTCACTGCCCCAATTAACAAGTAACATGTACACAACTCTTACATACCGTATCAGGTCATAAAAAAGAAGTCACACAGAATGTCAGTGATAAAAACAAAGAGTTTCCAAACTACACACTGCAAACACCACAACCTTTCCTCTATTTTGTATTCCTTTGTTCTCATCCATGCTGTTCACGTGCTACATTCAGCTATGGAGGACTAAGCCATAGCTTTATTTATTAATATTTACTAGACATCTCTGACAATCCTGAGTATCTATGGTAAATACTTTGTGACGTGGTACTTGCTTGCCTGCTTCACTCCCTCTTGAAGCATCACATGTTAAGGTTGGCAGGGCAAAAACGCCGGGTTTTCCCTCATCCCAGCTTTGTTCCACTGGCAGCTCAAGAACAGAGGCACTCTGTGGCTGCTCATACCATGCCTACAGACAACCAGCGTCCCATCCAGGGCCACAATTTACACACAACTGTTTTGCCACGTACATGGCAGGATGGTGCCTGGTCCTGTATGATCTGAGCCCAAGTCACTGAAATCAGAGAGAATCTCTCCAGTGCCCACCGTGGATTTGTGAGCAGGCTTCTCACGGCTCGCAAGCAGTGCTGCGACGAAGATTTAACCTACGCTGCAAGCTTTTCCTGCCAAATTCTGCTGCAACCTTGCAACTGTAAACACAGACACCTTTTCTTCCTTGCTGCAAGTACCTGCGCATCCCGGATTTGTTGACTGGGGTAGCAGAAATCCATTTAAGCAGGGTGCAGGTGGCCTCAATGCCAGAGCTAAAAACTGAACTTGGAATCTACCTCAGAGCTTTTCAGCTGGGGGTGGGGCAAAGCATGAAAACACACAAAACCAGATCAACAGAAACAGCAGTGTGGTTGGCTTGTGTCTCTAGGCTGTTAGGACGTGTGGCTTCACCAGCCCTGGTGGCGTGGCGGACCAGCGGTGCCATGGAGGTTGTGGGTGTTGGGGGTACTTACTTCATTGATGCTGATCTCAGCCTCCACATACTGAAGCCCCTTCTGGAGGATGGAGATGAGTGCGGCAGGTGGCACTAGTGTTCCGTTGATGTTGGACTGGCTGATGTGGCTCTCGATACCGAAGGTGAAGGCCGAGTGGGAGAAACCTGAGAGCAGGAAAAGGAAGCCATGACATGAAATCTAAATGCACCAGCCAGATACACCTTCACTTCACGGTCTAAAAATAATTCTGCTCTGAGATCTGAGAGATGCTGCTGCGTAAGCAGGAGGGCGCAGGCTGGCTGCACGGAGCCCGGGAGGTTAACCAGAGCCATCCTGACCACCCTGCAGACGCTACTGCCCAGCCCCCTCCCCTGCACGTATAGAAATGGAAATGCACCCACAGAAAAATAACCAGAGAACTGCACTAACTGAACAGAAAAACACACAAGAAATTAGAAATCGCCACAAGGACAAGTCCAGCTAAAAACAAAAATTTAAAAAAGGCCTCAAATCTTCATTTCCCTTGTTGCATTTCAGCATGGGTGTTTTCTGAAGATAAATACTGAAGTCCCTATCAACGCTCAAGTTGTATCAAATCAAGCCATAGATGCAGCTGACACAAGGGAGCCATTCCCTTATACCAGGGAGGAGATTTCAAACCCTCTGCTCATTTATTGCTGCGTACAATGTGATGTGCAGAGCACTGCCATTAAACTGGGAAACAACAGCAAGGCTGCTCTTATAAACCTATTTTCTGAAACTGAACAGCAAAAGCAATAGTAATTAATTGGCATCTGCCAGACACCAGACACCAAGCCAGGGCAGCGGCCTGTCCTTTTACCGGGAACCTTTCTCTTCCCCATCTCATTTTTGCCATTTTGTCTTAGAAATAAGGGGTAACGCAGATGAGAGCACTGAAAATGGGAAGAATTTTGCTGGGCACATTTTAAAGAAAGAGCTGTGCCTTAAACGCTGGCAGAAGCTGCTGAAAACTGTTGCTGGGTACGAAGGCGAGTGCTGCAGAGCGACTGTACGTAGGGGCAGATGCGGGAGGGGGATGGGGGAACAGGATGTAGATATAACTGTAGGAACCCATTTATCATCACACTGTCTCCAGAGCATTAATCTAACATTAAAAGCCTTGGGGAAACCACCCATGCACTGTCTCAGACAGGAAGAGCCCTCGCAGTCTCCACCGACGAGACAAGAAAGAAGAGAGAAATAAAAAAAGAAGAAAAAAAAGGCAAGCAGCTCTGAAATGAAAATACTTCTGTTAAATATAGCTGTGCCTCTTCCCCTTGTCAACAGTAGTTTCATTTATAGTTTTGTCCGTTAAGGGATTTCCCCTGTATCACTGCGATGTCCAATTGTGTGTGGGCTGGAGGACGGGATTTTGGGCTCGCTCCACAGTAATGCTTTTTCTCTCTCTCTCACTCAAATTGTTTTCAAGATCCTTTTTTTGCAGCTATCTCAATGATGATTGTCGATAGATAGCAAAAACAAGCTGAGAAACAGAATGCCTCCCACATCTGAAACTGAGGTATATATTTCTCCATGACTCTCCCCCTCTACACATTTTATTTGGCCACTGTTTTTCTCCTCTTCCTGGTAACAGCCGCTATCCTCTCCTTTCCTGACCCCACCTTCCCTTCATGACACTCCACAGTTTTATGGGATGCTCTGGATACTTTTTTAGATGTGGCAGGTCTATCTATGAGCAGAATTTCCTAGGTTTACAAAACATAAAAACAAACCACAGCAAAAAACACCTTAAAAATTGCAGTATCGTTAATCTAATCCCTGGTCCAATTCTTATTGCTCTTTATGTCCTGGTCTAGTTTATGAGCTGTTGGACCTCCTCCTGCACCCAGACTAGGGGACAAGATCTGCAGGGCAGTGTTTTTTCCTCCTTACAAGTTTTGCAGGCTGCTTCAGCATATTACTGGGCCCCACAACAAGGAAGAAATCACGCACTGAGCACACACAGCCTATGTCTGAGAGATCTTAGGGCTTGACTACTGAACACTGACATCTTGGTGTAGGTATGAAGGCATGTCACACAAGAAAGCAGAGAACCCAATCCTATTTAATGAATATTTATCTGTAAAGTAACAACAACAGCAACACCACTTCCTTGGAAAGGAATGGACTTTAAAATGTATGATGGACAAATCAGCAGATCTGCTTAGGAATGGAGAGGGATGAGATCATTAACCTGTTGTCCAAAAGCACGGAACTTTGCAGCAGCTAGTTTGTGAATCAGCAACGCAGGAAATTGCAATGTGGTCTCTGGTCCAATCAAAAGGTGGATGGCATAAAAATGGCAACCAACAAACATTGGTATAAATGTAAAAAAGTGGAAAATCTTTACTGTAGATCTACAGTAGACTGAATTTTAATGATGGCACTGTACCTCTCATTATTGCATTTGGTATCGTGCAGACTGTTTAGTTGTCTGCTGGTTTATATCAAGCCCCATCTTTGCCAGCAGAGATGACTGTTGCACACAGCTGACCCTTTTCTCCAGGACGGAGCTGCCACATCTCCAAAGAGCAGCATGTCTCACCTGGCTGCACATGAGAGAAAGAACTTACCAGCATGGAACCTTGTCATGTTATCGCCATGATTCTTGCTATTTGACTACTTCTCCTGATGGTAAGAAACCATCAAAAGTGGTTTTGTGTACCCAAGCATGTGCTAGATGACAAAACTCCTGGCTACTTTGTCACTGAAGAGCAAACTCATTCATGCATCTCTATCAGTTTTAGCAAACTTTCCTAAAATCTTCCAAGATCCAAATACTGAAAACCAACAGAGTGAAAATGCTTAAGCGAGTGCTGCTGGACACTGGCTTCCTCAGCCCTCTTGGAAAATTCCTCCCATGCAACTGCAATTAAAAGAAACCCAAACACAACAGAAACAACGCAACCAGACCACCGACCGATAGCTAATTGCCTCCTGATTTCTTGTACTACCATAGCAGCAGCGTCAGGCTCACAGGAAAGCAGACTGGCTTTGGAAGTAACACACAGAGTTAACAAAATCCTGAAGGAAGCTGTACCCACGTCACGTTTCTGATAACACTGAAAAATCACTTGAGCTTTGCTTTTATAGTTACCAGATGTCATCCGTTCTCTTCTGCGTGTGAGTGCACTGAATTATACAGCAAGGCTGCGGCAGCTCTACGGCCCAGCCTTACAGAAAGGTGATTTCTATTAAACAAAGGCGAAGGGTTTGGGTTTGTTGTTTTCAAATGTTAGCTTGTGTTACGATTGTTAACTTGGCCCTCCTTCTGAAGTTCATGAAACCACACTGGGGAACGTGAAGCCGAGACACGAGCATCCCCTCCCCCCCTACCCTAGTGACTCTGTACAGGCTGTCAAGGCAGTTGGGGAGTGAGCACAGAGACAGAAGGTGCTCTGCGAGTGGGGATCTGAGGAAAGGATGCGGTAGGGATGACATGAAATCACAACAGACCCACACTTGAAATGCTGTAGGAGCAGTGACACGGATGAGCTGCAAACCCATGTCCATATGCATTATTTCTCATAAACTCTGTCCTTTTGGTGAGCATAATAACCACCCTATAACACAGTAACTTCTACTCCAACAGCACCAATAACTGAGATCCTAATATAGGGAACCCTTCCAGGACACATGCAACGAGACTATGAGCTTTTAAGGTTAAAGTCGTGATCATAAAGGGATGAAGGGGAGAGATTATGGCCACACACTGAACTGGTTTTGTGCCAGTGAACTGGACAGTCACTTGCGCTGTGACGGGACCAGCGCACTAAATGGCACCTTGCGGCACTTGAGAGATGGCTCCCAGGTTTCTACCTTAAAACAGATGGGAAAACGCAAACTGTCACACTCTGTGCAATCTGTAAATACATTATCAGACATGTGGAGTAGTCAGTCTTGTGCAGAGCATAAACTCATAGATAACATAATGAATGCAGAAAAATTACTTAAATGACTCTCCCTCAGCCCCAAAAATGTTATGTGTTTCTGACTTGAAAACAGAGTGAAATTCCTCACTGTAAGACTCCTGCACTTCCTGCACTCACAGTGATAACAGGTCCCAGTTCTGTGCTGAATCTTTTCCCACACCGAGGAGTCTGTATATACTCTCAGTGGTACATACACAGCCATTTGGGAATTCTTGCCCCAGGCAGTGCCAAAAAATGCATATGTAGGGCTGTGTTTTGCAAAATTTCACTGGTAGATTTTGCTGTAACTGCAAAACTGGAGATGATTTTTTTTTTTACCCTTGGCTGCTCCTTTTTTTCAGTTAAAAATGGCCTCCCCTTAAAATAAGATTTGCCACAGATCACAAAATTATTTGATGAACATTAAGCCTCTCTTTGTGTGCTTGTCTGATCTGAAGGCTATGTAGTTTTAATTGTTTGTAATAAACCTGGCTCACAGCAGAAATGCCTGCCCAACGTAGGTGCAGGAAAGGGCACAGGGCAGGCGCCCAGCCTGGGAAACGCCTCGTCTTCTCCAGATTCGTGTCTCACCTCTTCTGGGAGCGAAGGATTCTTCTTTTTAGGCACACAGCTGGGCTGCTGCCGAGTATTCCCTGCACTAGATCTCTTGGCAGTCGCAGATCCAGCTAACTGATGTTCACAAAGCATTCGTTTCATTTCCCATCCCTTCCACAAAAAGCAGTCTTGTTTAAATTGCAATCTTAAATTGTAAGAGCTACAGCACCCACCGCTGCGTTAGAACGGGTGAAGGGAATGACAAAACAGGCAAGGACTTCTGCAGGGTCTCACTCCTTGCCGGTTGCTCAGGAGTTCACAGAATCACAGAATCGTAGGGGTTGGAAGGGACCTCAAGAGATCATCGGGTCCAACCCCCCTGCCAAAGCAGGCTCCCTAGTTAATATTGCACAGATAGGTGTCCAGATGGGTCTTAGGTATCTCCAGAGAAGGAGACTCCACCACCTCCCTGGGCAGCCTATTCCAGTCCTCTGTCACCATCACTGTGTAAAAGTTCTTCCGCATGTTACCTGGGGGATGCCCTGATTAGCAATATTTAAGTGATAACTGAACACTGAGCAAGTTTTCCCTCTGTGAACTAACTGGACTTGGTCTTCTCTGGTAAATTTAGCTAGTATACCGTTAAATAATCTTAAAAACCAGATGTCTCTAAGTTATTTGCAAATTGTTCAGTTTAATTATTCACACTGCGTGATTCTTCACTGAAACATTCGTTACTGTAGAATGAAACAGAGAATAAAGAGTTGTGAATGTCGAATTGCCTTTCACATGCACCTCAGGCATCTTTATGATAACAGCCTCTATCCCAACACTGAGTACAAATAACAAGCCATCCCCACAAACTGCCGTGTAACCCATGGCCAGTGTGGCCTTCTGTCCTGGAAAACAGTGAGATTTCTTATGGAGGTCTGTGCCATCAGCTTGAATAAATTTTCCTATTTCTTTAACTCAAGCAGGCCAGACTGAGGTTTTCAAATCCAGGGATCTTTGGTTCACCTTCTGGTAATCACTAAATTAGTGATGTTATTACCTCAACAGCAGGCGAGAAGTAAAAATAAAGTAAAATGAGGATGTATAGAGAAGAAAAAATAAGGAAAAATGAAAAAATAATTAAAAAAGAAAAATAAACAACCCCATTTTTTTTTCCCTGTAACAAGGTAACAACCATCTCCAGTGGAAACAATCGTTTCTTATTTCATCAATTCCTCTGACATCCTGTCGTCTTTCTTTTCGGAAACCCCCCTTTCAATCCTCCTCTCTGAAGTAACGTGCTGTTCTCTTCGAAAGAATTTGGCAGGTACAGGATACAGAAATGAGCAAGTTTTTAGAAACGATTAAAATTTCTGGCTCTAGAGAACCCACCAGCAACTGCTATAATGGGATCCACTGGCAATCACAAGTTTTCTGGCTGCAGGAGTGCCTGTTTTCTTAGGGCAGCCCTGCACCTGGCACTACGGCGGAGACTGTGGCCCACATAAAGCTCATGTGAGAACGGCAGACACGTCAGAGCCGACTAGAACTGGACAGGCTGCAGGGAAAAAAAGATGGTTTTGAGGGGGTAAAGGAAAGGCAGCTTCATGACCATAAATGGGAATAAGGGCAAAAAATCCTGGGAGATTTAGAGGCATCAAGTAGAAACATTCCACAGCGTAATGAGCCAAAAGAAAATCGCGCGCGGGAGGAAGAGATGTCCCCGCACAGTACCATCGGCTGCTCTGCCCTGCTACCAAACCCAAGGGACTCCACAGCTGCCTGCACAGCTGCTTGACAAAGAAACCAGATGCAACCAGTGGGAAAACCTCTTCCCAAGTCTGACGCCTGGGTCTTGTGAGTGCCATCTAAAGCATGAAAGGAAGAAGGGAAGAGTGGTGCAACACGGTGATCTGAAATACCTTAGAGGCCCGTCACTGCAGTTTACAGAAATTCAGCTAAAGAACACTGAAATAGGACCATGAACAAAATAATTTCCTCTGAATACTAACCAGGTACAAACAGTTAACACTAAGTAGCTCTACATTTACCAGTGTAGGGAAGGAAGGGACACATCCCATTAAGGGCATATTTGAATGCAACTTCTGGCTGCAAAAACCATAAGCAAACAGTTTAACTTGGAGCAACTGTATTTTCTTAATCCTGCGCCTAACACATGCTAATCTAGTTCCTGAGGTAAGTGACATAATTTCTTGCCCATTGCCCAAGAGAATACAATGATGCTCTTCACTGTACTTGACTGCAGCTGCCATTTTAGAGTCTAGTATTTCCCCTTGTGCGTGATGCAACGAGTAAGAACTGAGAATGTAACATGGATCCCTATCCTCGCTTCTCCCTACATTTCTGTCTCAGTGTCATTATGCATCCATAAAAACATGGCCATAAAACACAGCCCCAGTGCACATACACAGAGGTTTCACAAAAAGGACACTGGTTTCTCCAAATTACATTCGGTTGCAGTTAATTAGAGGCTGGTGCCTCAAGCCAGCGATAAGGTTCTACAAAGAGTTAAATAAAAGGTGGGCAAAAATCCCACACCACATCTTGCTTATTATTCACAGCAGACTGAGATTCCTCTTCTAGCTGAGCTTTTTCTTTCTCAGTAATATATCCTAGAGTGCCTCTCTGGTTTTGGCAGTGTCTGCTTATTTTTGAAGACTTACCTTCGCAATTACATAAAGGGCTTAACAAGGACACACATTAGCAATTTAAAATAAGAACTGCAGTTGAAATATATTTTTAGAAGAAGCAGCTGAACAATAGGGCTTGTACATTTGTTTCAAGATTAGGACTGCTGAACGATTAAAATTATTTCCAGAACCCTGGGAAATGTGTCCTGTATTACAAGCTCTTTCACAGTCCCTGGGAAATATAAAGAAAGAATCCCTAGCTAAAGAAAGGATCCCTAGCTGTAGCCTGCGTCAGTTGCCAAAATTATAGTGTGCCTGGTTACCCAAAGTTGAGTAGAACTGATTATTCACCAATATTAAGCGTTACACCCTTCTTTCTTGGATATCTGACTTGTCCACCTTCTGCCAAGAATTCAGAGTAAATGTCTGCTACCCAAAAATCATTTTATTATGAGCCAAAGAATTTTTCGGGAAGGGTTTTTTGTTTTTTTGTTTTTTTTTAATGCAGGAAAATATGTTGGAAAAGATTAATACAACTTGGAAATGATCTTTTGATGAGCAGTACTTGGCACTCACTGTTTAAGTCTTTCTGAGGGCTGCAAATTAACAAAAAGAGAAATACGATACAGACAGAAAACAGAACCCGGGCAGTGGAAAGAGGAACTTGAAATCTTCTGAAAACAAGGTCTGAAATAACCCCCTTTTTCACTCAGTGTAAATCAGACCGACAAGTGTGAATAAATGTCAATACATATCTAGAAATTTAATGCAACTACGGGCAAGGTTTGAAATAACTTATGGAAAAAAAGGATAATCTTTTCCTTGCCAATTTCACGTGATGCTGTTATCTTTTAGCCCTGCCCGTGCAACCAGACATCCAAAGAGACATTCATCGTTTCAAGGATGACAAAAGACTTTCACAGTCATACACACCTCACTCTTTTTTTCCCCTTTAAGCTACATTCTCCCATCAGTTCTACTACAAGAGGGTGGCAGGTAGGACAGCACAGCTGGCACACACCGCAACTTCAACACCAAGATGGCGTCTGCTGGCGGTGCCTACAAGCGGAGTCCTACTGCAGCTGGTTAGGTGTGAGGAGCAGTGATATGTAACTGCCGTAGCTGTGCAGGCAGAAAGCCCCCACTCAGCACACAGGACATCAGCAGAACTTGAAATGATGCAAGATACAGTGTGTTTTCCCGGGCCTGGAGAAGCTGTACATTGACAAATGTGTAGCACTTCACTGGTTTTAACAGCAAAGCCATCCTGACCTACAGATAGCTGCCTGCCTCCCAGATTCCTATTCTCTTAATACTGCTGTAATAATGCATTTATGCAAGCTTTGAACAACTGGGCACAGAGTGATCAGAACCACAATCCGTGCTGCAGAATAAATTTGCAAAGGCAGAATTGTTTATGCTTGTGGAGCTTAAAAATCACTGTGTTTGCTCAGTGTCTGAGGTCCAACACTGCACAGCAACCTTCAGGCCAAGGGAAAATTCTAATAGCCAAGTGTAGAAAGATGGGGAGAGACCTAGGAGGAAATACCAAGTGAGCAGAGCTTTGCAGATGGCAAAAGAACACGATACTCAGTGTATTTCCCTCCCTCCCCCTTCACAGGAACTTACAAAATTCTGCAGTGAGTATTGCTTTTCTTACATGGCATTCATGCTGCTCTTGTTACGCAACAGGGGTAAAAGACACAGCCAAAGTCGTTTTCAAAAAGGACTTCCTGAACTGCACCACAACGCAGTTTGAAACTATCGTTTATATGTATGTATATAAACTAGCTCTCTGGTCACTAAACTCTGAAGGCTGTGCATATAAACACACATAAAAATGGCCCTCACCATACAGCCTATTGCATTCTTTTCATAATATAACCACAACAAACTATGAAGAAGCGGTAGTTTCTTTAGCTGTAAAGATTCCCTCCCCCCTCCATTGTAGAATTTGGATTTTGGGAAGCTGACCATCAAATACTGCTGATACATGGTCATTGCTCTATGGAAAAAGTGCCCACTGTGGTTTTGACTCCTCTGTCATTTTACACGGTACAGAGAGGCTGTCAGCTGAGAAACCCATTTTCTCGTCTTTAAAGAAAGCTGGGAAAAGTACTTACCTGCAACCTATCAGCCTCATCCTTCTCAAGATCTATAGCTTTGATGACTTTTAAAATATATGGGTTTGGAACTACAGCCAAATAAAGCTGCTTGTCTCCTAATGCTGACCCTGGTTTTCTAGAAATTTACGTAGTATTTGCAAAGAGAGTAGATGATTACTAGCACAGAGAGAAACTGCAGAGTGGCATGGTTCTTGTTTGAGAAATGGATTTGTCTTTTCAGCAGTCATCCATCCTCCAACTATGAATTAAAAATTCAGGGTCAGTGCCACTGTTTCTGGAATCACAGAGTCATTTCCTCCCTAGTTTAAAAGAAATACAGGAAGTAGGGGAGAGAAAGAGCAGCAGTTTATTAAAACCTCTAATAAACCCTTTTGATAGTACACTATTTTTACTACATACATATTATGCTGCAAGGAGTTATATATATTACGTTTCATTATATGGAATATATATAGTTACAGATGGTTTCTAATTAGATAGGAATATTCATGTTGGGGTGACTTTAAGGAAACACTTTTATTTAAGTCAAACCTGTTTTTGTCAAATTTCTCAAGCACTCTTGGCCAAGAATCACTGTAACACATATTCCACTCTTAGAACAACACTGTTGTTTTATTTATCTCAAATACTTCAGGACAGGGTCACAAATGTTGGTTCTATATCCAGCTTCCAGCATATAAGAGATTTGGATCACAAGCTTAAGTCATTTTATTTTAATTGAATAGGCTGGCCCTAAAAAGGATAACACATCACATAAACAGGGCTGCACGCTCACAAATCAGATCTGTGCTAAACCACGAGAAGTAAAAATGGGGTTTGCATTGCTCCAAAGCCTAGCCACTGTAGAGCTGAAAAGGCAAAAGAAACCCTGCCTTCAGTCTTAACATCAGTTCCTGAGTAATACATGTAGCATCTCATTCATACTGCTCTTATATACATATACATATATGTGTGTGTGTCTAGAAATTCACAAGTAGTACTTTGAAATAATAGTAATAATAAATAATAAAAAGTTAAATAGTGCCCCAGTCCACCTGTAATAGTCTTTGCTCAGAGGATTTCAATACATTTTAGGAACAAAACCTTTTACCATCTGCTGTGAGGTACCAGATGTACCTCACTTCCAAACGGGAATATTGAGGCACAAAAGCTTTAAAGCCAGGTTGAAACACCCAGTTTTTATAAATTCCCTTACAAAGCGTATTGTGTGATTTACTCAGTAATACCTGTGCAGCACCCAGTTAGAGGAGCACAGAAGTATCTGTGCGAACAGATGCTAAGCCAATGCAGGAGTGTCTTTCCATCAGTGATCTGGGACTGTCTCGGAAGTAGTTGCTGTGTATCGCAGGCAGACCGCATGCGCCCCAAGGGCCGGTGATCCCAGTTAAGTATAGACACAAATCCTGCAGCCACAGATTGCCACCTACGGCAGATGGCATTTCAAGGATGTGTTTGTCCCTCAGCACACAAAAGGTCTCCATCCTTACGATTACAGCACGGAGATGTACACAGCTTGAGGAGCACTCCAGCAACTATGGTGTTTAACAGCACCTTTATCTATAGCTTCTTTAAAACACCTTTGATGCACCCCAGTTTTCGGCAGGAGGCCAGACTAGCTGAACGTGAGCCAGCAGTATGCCCTTGCAGCAAGGAAAGCCAAAAGGACCCTGAGCTGCACTATGAACGGCATTGCCAGCAGGTCAACGGAGGGGATCCTTGCCTTCTACTCAGCCCCAGAGAGACACCTTGAGTGCTGTGTCCAGTTCTGGGCTTCCCAGTACGAGAGACAGACAAGGACACACTGCAGTGAGCCTAGTGACAAGACCATGAAGACAATCACTGGACTGGAGCATCTGGCACCCGAGGTGAGGCTGAGAGGGCTGGCACTGAGAGGGCTGGCACTGCTAAAGAAGACAAGACTCATGGGGAACCTTATCTATGTGTATAAATTCCTGAGGGGGGTGCAAAGAGGACAGATCCAGGCTCTTCTCAGTGGTGGCCAGTGACAGCACCAGTGGCAACGGACACAAACTGAGACATCCATAAATTCCGCTGAAACAAAACCAAACCACTTATTTAATGTGAGGGTGACCGAGTATTAGAACAGGCTGTCCAGGGATGTTGGTGACTCCATCTTTGGAGATACTCAAAACCTGACTGGACACAGCGCTGAGCTACCTCTTCCAGCTGACACTGCTGGGAGCAGGGGCGTTGGACTAGATGATCTCCAAAGGTCCCTGCCAACCCAAACTATTCTCTGGTTTGTCATTTCCTGAGATATCATCCAACCTGAACTATCTCATGATCCTAATGGGCTAAATTGGAAGAAAACATAAAAACCAAAATAAAAATCATGGTCCACTGACTCTACTATCAGTGTGCACTATTGTTTTTACTGTCACACTGGTCAAGTGCTTCATTCTTCTAACAAATTATTCTTCAAGGTGTAGATTTTAATAATCCAAGCAAAACTCAGGCACGTATATTCCCCTTCTACCTAGCAGCAGCCTTCCCACGCAAAGGGAACTGTTAGCTTTGAAGCAAATTTAGCTGACCTATATATGCCAGTATTTTATGCTATGCTTAATCTGCATGACTTTCAACATGCACTTTCCTCATCTGTGACTCAGGAACTCTGTGCCATACACAGTTGCTCAAAAATACTCAAAATGTACCTCACATGCAGGAGAAATACAGATTTCGTAGATAAATTACACAGGATTATGTAAGTAAAGACTGTTGCACAAGGCACCAATTCAAAAGAACAGAACATTGATCTTCAGTCATTCCTTACTGGCTGAGAACTTAGCCAAGCAAACTGCAACATTTACATTTTGTATAAAATTTATTTGTTAAAGAAGAGAATGAGTCATAAAGACAGTATTTCCCTTCAAATCTTATTGCTCCCTTTTAAGAAAAACTGCAAAGATAGTATTTCCACTGGAAATACTGGAATAATAAACTATTATTCCAAATACTGGCATCTAGTTCAACAACACCAGAAACATGAAATCCCACAGGCTTCAGAATACCTGTATTTTGGGTTTTCTCATAATTTCTGAAGGCAGAATGAGAGTATGATGCCCTGGATGCAGCTAACAGGCAAGGCCCATGTTTGCACAGGCCCAACTCCACAAAGGATTTTGTGCTGTGATTCCCAGAAACGCTTCATGCTGTACTGTGTGCCCTCGAGCCCAAAGGTGTAAAACCTGAGAGAAAATCTTATCTTTGAGGAAAACAAGGAAAATCTCTCAACCATAAACCAAACAGACCAACACACTCCTGTCATCTCGGGTCTACAGATGGAAAGCAGTTACCTTATTAGCTGCCTTAATTTGTATGGCTGGGAAGAAAACAACGACTCCCAGCTCTGGAGTATAACAGTAAACTGTCCCAAGTCAGCAGCTAAAAATTTCATTGACATCTTTTTAGCAGAAGCATCCAGCTAGTGTTTTTATTGCTTTGGACATGGTACGGATTGTACACTGAGGAATATTTTATCAAGCATATGTCATAAAACATGGAAAAATTCAAACTGAACAGTAAAAGTATGAGGAAAAATGGAAACTGTTACACAACCGTAACTCAGCCATCACCAAGTCACTGCCAGACATCCACCTCAATAAATGCCCTACTAGAGAGCACTGTAAGCTGCAGGCAACCGGGGAGTTGATTTTCAGATAAGGACTCTATACTGCAACAGGCATGTAATTGCTAGAACAAGGACACAATTCAATCCATCAATACATCAAAAATACCAAATTCGAAACAGCTTTAATAACTGAGGTGACATGTTGGGCTGGGCAGGGAAGGTAATTTATGGGAGCATGTGGCCCTCTGATAGGATCTGTCACTCACAACAGATGGCAGCACATTTTAGATTAAAAGGAATGCGAGAGATTTGAGTTCCCTTAGTTTTGCCATCCCTTCTCCCTCACCCCTCTTCAATTTCCCTTAGGATCCTGTTACTCCTATCGCATTGTACTGCTCTGACCATTCCAAAAGACAAAGGATTACCAGTTTCTCTTTTGGGCAGACAAAGCAGAACAGGAAACTCTGTACTCTGAATTGCATATGGTTTTGTAGAAACACAGCTCTCCACTCTGAAGAAAACCAATAGAAGGACTACGTCAGCACCAAAGAAGCCTGCTAGCAAGGAGTCTGAAGAGGTGCAAACCTGAACCAGTGTCATTTGGATGCCAGAACTGTGGCTTCTCTGGTACAGTTTGTTTCACTTTGGTCAATGCACCTGCATTTAGTATAATGATGCCCATCATAGGAGAATTCTGTGTACTCCTCTCTCTGCAATGGTAGTACCTTCATAGTGTAGAGACGACCTAAGCCTGATTTCAGTAACTGAGGCCAACACTTTCACTTAAAAGTAGTCTTTAAATCAAGACACGTACAAATAAACATAACTTGACTTTTAGAAGTTTGACTCCAGAAATAAACAATGTTTGGATGTAGTCAGCACTTTTAAGAATTGGGCTACTTTAAACTGTGCACAAAAAAAGCTTGTATTAAAAAGGATCAAACTGAACATAACCCTGCAGGACTTTACTTTTGGATAGCAGGTAGCCATCTTAAACTCAAATTAAACACTTGATTTCTTTATACTGCAAGGGATGGGGTGGGAGGGGATTCATGGTCCTACAGCAGAAGTGACACCACGTAGCCACCTTGGTTGTAAAATTCCTATGCCAAAAACCCATGGGGTCTAAATGCAAGTTATGCCTGGCTGCTTTGTTTTTCTGGGCACACGTAAGCTGTGAGACAGTCATCTATGTGAAGAGGCAATTATTTAGTTACTTATTTGAAAACAGCTAAGCAATTAGAGTCTTAACTTGTCCAAGTTATTTATCGGAGGGATTTGACCATACTGCCTCTGGACCGAGCATCTTCTCCAGCAGCAGGCAGCTCAAAGTGGTTTCCCTCACTGGATGTTTTTTCTGTTAGGCCACACGATCAGTTAGTATAACTCATCGTGTGCCATAACTTACCATTTCATCCCATCTGCAAATGTACTCGAGAATCATTTTACATTTCCTTCCAGGTAACTGATAAAGCTATTGAGCAGTATCATGCCAAGAACAGATTCCCGTGAGTTCCCACTGGAAGCAACCTGTGAGATGAATATTCCCCAACTCTAATCACTTTTCAAGATGTTCCCTTTAGCCCATTTTTAATCCATTTGGTAACCCTGGATTACACCGATCTCACATACCAGTCTTTCATTCTGTTTTTAACCACAGTGTCTTCAAGGCTGAGCAAATTCCATACAGTAGCCTCAGTGCCTTACTGTCAGTGCAGTTACCTTTGTCAACTTCATTTGTGAAGTTGGAAACAGATGTATCAAGTTTGTTTGACAAGATCTATTATTCAAAAAAACCTTGCTGGCTGGCATGAGGCATGCTGTCATCTGTTCGTTTTTTGTTGGCGGTATCTAGTTTCAACCTTCCAATGACTTTGCTTGACCTATAGTTACCTGGATCATCTTGTTTAACCTTTAAAAATTCTGGCACAACATTTGCTTTTTCCAGTTCACTGGAGCTCCACTTGGTATGCCAAGATTTGTTAAAAAGCAACAATAATGGTTTAGACAGTTCAAGTCTATATTAATACTCTCCTGTGCACGTCTTCTAGCCTGACAGAGAATTAAGGAGGAAATATAATTACTGAATTTCACTTCCAACTTCAATTTTAGAAGAGCTGAACTACTAGAATGACCTGCCAGCATTTCCACAATGAAGCGTAAGGCACCCATCAGTATCTCTGCTATAATGTTTCACATAATCCCACATGTTTCCCTGCCTTGCAGTTGCAAAACACTTGAAATATCACAGGGACAGTTTGCTTTTGACACAGTCCTTCCAACATATGTATTTCCTTTTGTTGTTTCTTTCTTCCTCCCACCATTTGCCTACATTTTATGGGAAAGCCTGGAAGTTTTACAGGGCAAGATTAAAGGACAGATACCTGAAAAAAAATTAATTAACTTTTATACAGTCTTGTAAGCAGCATTTACAGCAGTGTTTGATACAATATCTAGAAGCTTTGGGTTCAGCTAATGTTAATAAAAAAATAAAAGTAATAACCTTGTTTTCAGCAAACTTCTTAAACTAGAGGGGTTTGAACTTGAACTACAATTACACACTAGCCCTCTAAATTTGGCATGCATTATTTCTGAAGCTACTGATTAAAACTCTTTCATCTGCTGTCACATCTTACGGCATTTATACTAGCAGGTGGAAAGGCAAGATGCTGTGTAACAATTTCTGTCTTATTACCCTACTTTATCTGAAAATACAGATATAAAAACTACTTTAGAAAAAACAAATGACAGTATGAAAGAAGACAAACTAAACACAAAAAGCTTTTTAAATAGATTAGTGGAGCCATCATTGGTTACAGCTCTTATTTACAGCTATATTATTCCATCTGCAGCTGAATGGAATCACTAGCAAACTACTGTCTAGATTTCAACATGTGCAGTGTGAATACTTACTCAGTTTATTTATTTATTCAAATATTTTACCTCAAATTCTATACTTATATGGGTCAAATACAAGAGAAACAGTGGAAATACAAAGGTTTTGTGAACACTTTTCACATGTATGGATTAAGTAAGAAAAACATTTGGCCCTTTAGTTAAGAAGGTTAGAGCACTGGAACTTGGAATGAATATCTGTATGTGCAGCTCTCCCTAAAAAGCAAAGGGGACTGCTTGCTTGAAGGAGAGAGGTTACCTAGAGCTTCTTCCTGACATCTGGCTGATACCACCATTCTTGACTGACTTTGTAAAGCCTCCTTCTGAATCATTACACAACACTAATCCACCTACTGATCTATCAAGAAGAATAAAAAAGGCTGGTGTTTTTTTTTTCTTCACATCAGGAAAAGTTACTGCATTAATAGACTGTTAAGCAGAAGCTCCAACAAATATAGCAATGTAAACCAAATTCAGGATTCTTCAGGCTTCGATTATGTCCATCTGCACATGGCTCTGATGTTCAAAAGCCCTTTCCAATGTGGTAGCCAATAGCTTAATTTGAAAAATAAACATTGTCTGGATGGAATTTTAGTTCTGTTAGATCCAATCTTTCTTTCATCTGACTGAATGCCAAAACTAGACTATTTTTTTTATAAGCTTGTTATTAGAGAGAAGAATACAATGTGAGAAAACAGCTACTAACAGGCTACAACCGGACTCTCAAAGAGCTGTTTTAAAAGGCCAAACCCTGACAAATTTTTACAGATCTTCTTCACAATTCGAGTGGAGATTCTTTGCACAGGGATTTGGGTTCCTGGGACTGAAATAGCCTTGGAGGTAGAAGAAACAAATGAAAATCACTTATCTAATGAATGGTGGTGATCATGACTAACAAAAGCAGGCTAACCCAGCATCTTCTAGCTGCTGGGATTTTGGTCCCCTGTCCAAGACATCTCAAGCCTGGAGGGCTCATTCTGAAACTGGCTTCAAGTCGTCTGACAGGAAGACAATATTTTTCACATAATTTTTTTGTTGTTGTTTCAGCATATGAAACACCAAATATTTTTAGTCAATTCTACTTTTACTAACCCAGCACATAAGGCCAGTACCAAGAAAATGAGTATCCTGGCTATAAATCCTTTGTCAGTGTTTCTCACCTCCTCAATCATCTCTGTGCTATCAACATTTTCTATCATTTTCTATTAGTGAACTTCTTGTAGTCAAAGAGTGGAATTGAGGCTATGAAAACAAAATAGACCCAAAATCTAAGTTTCAATTTAATTTTTTTTTAAAGATGAAGCTTTCATTCTAAACTGAAAAGCCCCATAAAGACATTATTTTCCAATATGAAAACACACAGAGGTATAATTGACACTAAGGGACAGCCACGCTGACACTCGTGCTGGTCAGTTTACATAGGTACTTACCTGAATGAAATTATAAAACATCAGATACCTAAACCCAAACTTCCATGTACAACCCATATAAAACAAATTTAGACAATCCCTCTTTACTTAGTAAGTATGTGACAGAACTATTTCAAGTAGCTATGAATAAAAGATATAAAATTCATGTGCTTTGTGCCTGTGCTGCCAAAAATTACTTTGGGTTGAGATGATGTAACTCTAAAAACCCTGCTCACATATGATGTTATTTCTTTCCTGGTTTTGCCTAGCTGCTACAATTACTTTGCAGTTGTGTATGCTTGCACTTTTATGATGTTCAAGCCCATGATTTCAAAGAAACATGTGTTTGTGCAATAAGTATTTGGTCTACTAGTTTGAAACCCCCAACGCAATATCCCTACAGCAACACCATGCCAAAAGCCAATTTTCCCATTCGATCCCTGACCTGAAGTTGTGAGGAAAGACAGGAGATTTACCCGATTCCTGGAGATAGCGATACACCAAGAAATTCACTTCGTCACTGGTTATGCTCATCTTAGCCCAACCTCAATCTGATGAGGTTTACGAGAAGGGTGATCCACGCTCTGTTCAAAGGGAAAGAAAAGAACAGGTTTTGTTTTATCTCATTTTAGTATGATTTTTTGAACAAAATAGAGGTGGGAATTGCTAAGATTTTTAAAGATCCTGTATAGTTATTAGAGCTGTTACATCCCAATGTGAGGTACCCATTAAATACATTGAATCAAGCAATCAAGCTGTACTGTACATTTCATTGTCATTCAAGAGCGTATTTAACATATATGAGAGAATCAGCATTGTAAATCTTGGAAGCCTTTGCAAATGTAAACTGCTTTTACTTCTGTGGTTTCACTATAGGTTCTTTGGACCCTCCTTTTTACCGCGTGAGCATGTGCTCTTCAGAACTGCTGGCAATGAGGCACGTAGAACACCCCAAATCGTAACTTTTTTGCAGCACCAAATTCGTAAACTGTTTTTCTGTCCAGTAGTTCACTCACTGAAAAGACAAGACTCTTTCCTTACAAAACCATGATACGCAGAGGACTTTATAAAGCCCCCATGGCATAGAAACAAATCTAAATTTAAGGTGAGAGCAGAAATTTTGTTGGGGGTAAGAGGGGAGAGAGGGAAAAGAAAAGAACGGAGAGAATGTCATAGGCCTTGTGCCAACAAGGGATACAAATATCTTGGAATTATATGAAGTTATTATAGTGCTCTAACATCTTTGCTGATTAATGGCAGAACAAGAATTAAACTTCAGTTATCCATTTAAGTAATCATAACCTTTAAGATGACAGTTTTACATTACTATTTTGAGCACATACTCTGATAACGAAAACACTGTTTTTTAGATGATAAATTTGTTTTTAACATTTCCCATTAAATCTTCATGATTCATTTCTGTTTGGGAATCCGACTTAAGTAGTTTGGTTTGAAAAGCCCTAAGTACTTCTCAGACATAAACTTCACAACTTTGTCAGCCACACCATACCTACAAGTGATCCTGCAAAGATCTGGATGCTGGAGCGCAGGCCAGGCTCTTGTCGTGTACTACAGATGAAAGCGGGTAGGCGTGTGCCATTTGTTTCAATTTGCCGTATGCCTCTTCCTGGCAAGCGGAAAGGTCTTTGTTCATCGAAAACCTCTTCATTAATTCCTCTTGCCTAAAGTAGCACCTGCTACCGCAGGCAGTGCTGATCAACTACAAGTTTCCCCTGCTGATGATTTAAACCAGCAGGTCACTCATGACTGTAACAGATGTCTCTGCATATTTATGTAAATGGAGGTCTTTCGAACCCTGGTAAGCCTTTTATTCTCCTGGGCTGCTATATTTCATCAATGGCTCGGAAGCGGGTTTTCCATTGGAAGCCATAGCTTGCTAATTTGGGAGGCATCATCCTCAAGTATTCCAGTCCTTAGTATTACAGATTGCTCCTCATGGGGAATGGGAAGAAACAAAATACTGAAAATCACGCGGTCTCGGTGGGGAAAGCTTCATCCACTTTGGAAAGGATGATCACTTTCTGTTAAAATTCTGGAAGAGGATCAGCTGTATCCAAGATCCATTTCTGTCACACATGCCATGTATCGTCCTGGGAAGCCTTTGGTCTCTTTTCTCCTCGATCCCTCATCTCTAAAATGGGCTCAAATTTCTCTGCCACAGGGTCAGGAGACTGGAAGCATCGAAGTCTCCAAAGCTGGTGCGTGCTGGCAGTGAAAGCACGATGCCCAGTATAACTTTATACATATTTCTTCCAGATAAACAGACTCGTCTCTGAGTAACTAACAAATCCCTATGCCCCTTGTTGCACAATCAGCACCGTACAATGAGAACAAGCCAGACAGACATTTGCAGCAACAGTAAAAGCCATTTTCACCCCCAAGTACTTAAAATACATCCACACCACTTCTGTGGCCATGATAACAATAAATCAAGAAACTTTGATAGCTGTGGGTTTAAAAAAAACCAGCCGACGTAACACTTCTAAAGGCATTTTAAAAATAGCAGTTTCAGTATTTGGTGGTAGGAAAGTTGGTAAAGATGAAACCTCTTACAAAAATTCAGTTTCAGCAATGACGTACTTTGTGGTAAAATGAACTTTATAAAAAAAAAAAAAATCAAGACACTACAAATGCTGCTTCTGGATGCAACCTGCTAATTCAAGACAATAGCATGGTATTTCCCACATACACAGGGTTGCTTTGGGAAAGGAAAGGGAATGGAGGAGTGTTGGGCTTTGTCTCTCTTCCTAAAGAAGACTTTTCTTAAATGAATTAAACCCCGAGAAAATCAGCCTGACTGCAAAATAAATAGTCTGACAGCCCCAGAAAAAAACCTCCACAGCAGCTACGTTTGTATCAGAATCCCAAGCACACCGAGCGGCTGGATTTACAATGCATTTTCCCTGAAGTCAGTCAACAGGAATTACTTTGACATATGTGTCGGATCATATCTTTATACACATTGTTACCATGCCATAAATAACCAGATGATCCCCACTCATACATTTAAGGTTTCTTCCCTCCCACAGATGCCAGTGCAGCAATCAGATACACAACCGTAAAGCTTTTACCCGTCCAAAACGATACACAGACCTTGGCTTTGACCCAGGGAAATCTATTCATTAGAAATTTGGCTGGGCTATGAAAGACCATACTCAATTTCATTAACGCTCTTTTTGATTTCCTTCTGCACAGATAAACACCCCAAATAAAGGAGGCTACAGAAGGCTGGGTGGGGAGGAGAGGAACGTACTTATCTTTTGTATACCCCAAAGTCTAGGTACTGCCCTCCCTTCAATACTGGTTTTTAAAATGCAGAAATGCAAACTTCTGTAGAAAATCTCAGAAACCTTTAGTATTAATTGTGGTAGATTTACATCTGCTAACCAATTAGTCTTCTTTTATTACTGGAGATTGGTATTACCTTGATTAACTATTTTTAAAAGCAATAAATTATAGCTTATAAACAATACCTTGGAGACATTTCACATTTAAACCAGCAAGAACATCGTAGTTCTTCACAATGTCAAGAGGATTTACCAAAAGCATTCAAACATGTGTTTGAGCTTTCTTTACTTGCAACACTTCTTCCTGTGCCCAATTACACATAATGGAATGTTCTATTTACTCCAACCTCGCCTCAAGAAGTTGGGTTGTGATCCTGCAGACATCTGAGAATGTCCAAACATGCGTGCAGTACCCACTGAAGAGTTCCCAAAGTATCACAGAATCGTAGGGGTTGGAAGGGACCTCCAGAGATCATCGGGTCCAACCCCCCTGCCAAAGCAGGCTCCCTAGGACAGGTCACACAGGGTAGGTGTCCAGATGGGTCTTACGTATCTCCAGAGATGGAGACTCCACAACCCCCCTGGGGGTTAGGATCATGGATCCTAAACATTCAACATCCCCTGCCCTGCCCCCCCCACGGATGGGCTCTCAACATCATGCGAAATTAAATTTAACGCTTATTTTAAATAAACCCTCAATTCTCAGTTCTGCTGGGACAAGGCTGCAGACATGCTTCCCCTGAAGAGGTAAAAAGCTGGGTAATTAACTTGGATTCTCTACCGTTGTGCTTCTGGGGCTGCTTGGCTTTTCCTGAATTGAGATGTTCAACTGGAGTTGAGCTGGGTCCAGCAAAGCCCACCTTGCAGCACGTTCCCCTGTGCTCTGGGTAACCAGGACAGCCTTCTTCCTGGAGTACACTACCAGACCCTATTCAGCTCTGTGCACTGAAGTACCACTGTTCTCAAGCACTGGGACTCTTGCTGATGGGCCATGCAATCAGCTCTGGAGAAGGCAGCCTTGCATACAGCTTGGGTTCAGCACAGCACTAGTTGGGTCAGGTGAGAACAGTTTATTCACATACCATCCCTTTACCCAAGGACTGTTCTTCCTTCTTCCAGCACATTTTGGCACTGTTGCTATAAATTAAGGAGATCTGGCTGAAGAATCACAGGAAAATAACTTTTTCAACTTTGAAACAGCATCTAAGACACAATTCCTCTGCCTCTCTTCTAAATCATGCTCACAGGGTTCTCCAGGGCCATGTCCTGACCTCCAGGCTGGGGCAGGGAACGGCTGAGGCTATTTCAGGAAAGGAGTTTACATTTGCTACTTGAAGCAGAATTGCCATCCACAGGGACTGGGAGTTACCAGTCCAATCTTCCCCTCAGGAAGGCGGAAACCAGCCAGACATCTAGGGAAAACACCTAAACTAAAACCTAAACCTCAAACCTAAATAGGAAGCCAGGCACTTCCCATTTCTGCATCCAGCCCTGCTGACAGCTCGGCTTGTCTTATCCCCTGAAGAGATCTGAGAGCTCCAGGCTGCTTTAACAGAGTGCTGAGCACTCAAATCCTCCTCAGTTGGGAGGATTTTGAGGGGGGGTCAGTACTGTTAAATAAACACCTTCCCTTGAAAAAATCCCATGCAAACCAACAAATTTTGTCTCCCTGAGGGGTTACACTATTTACCTACTTATTTGGCAAGTCTAGGCAAAAATGTCTTCTCCCAACCGATTTTAATAACAAAAATATTGTAATTGAATGATGGGAGGCAAAGAGAAGTTATAGTTTTGTTTTAGGGGAAAATAAAAGGCTGAAGAGAGAGGTTTCATAAAATGAAAACATTCCTGAAAGTTCAAACATTTAATTTTATCAGATTGGGGCCTGCCACATGGAAACAGAGTTTAAGTACTTGTGCTCCCACCTTCTCAAACAAGATAGCTCCATACATCAAGCCACATGTCTCAGGACCCACTACTGTCTCCCCATCTCAGAGACAAGAATGTGAACATGAGAACTAAAATAGACTCTAGAAGACACCATGACAACGTAGACAAACCTATGTGTTACTGTTTTGCATACGCTCTGTAGTTTAATGAAAACCAACATTTCCCAAAGCCAGAAGCCACTTCTCACAAAATGAGGCACTTCAGTCAATCTCAGTATTCTCAGCTGAAAAATGCTTTCATCAGAACCGTTCACCGAGCCCTATGTGTGTGTATTTCTAGGCCGTGTCTTACCATAGAGCCAGGACAGAGTCAGCAGCCAGCAGCTCTTCCCCAGAGGCTAACGAGCTCTGCTTGGCTCACACCATTGCATTCTTCAGTCTTGGCTTTTACTGCAGCTGCCTCTTCTCAAAGAGGAACTCCAGTGCGCTTCTTTCCCAAAATGCCAAAACAGAACTTCTGGAGAGGAAAAGAGCACACTTGGCCCCCTCTCCCCTTGTAGCCTCTCCTGCCATTTCATGAAGCTACAGAGTAAAGCACTTCTTTATGAGCACCCCAAGAAAGGAATGAGACCACTGCACTCCTGCTGATTACACAGGGTGGAGAACACAGGACGGTTCTTTCCAAACTCCACCTATGTCAGTTACCAAAATGCAGCTTCCACATTCCAGACTCCTCTTTGTAAGGCTTGAACCTTGCTTTAAAAAAAACAAACCTAAAAATCTAAACAGTTACCCCTTCTAGAGCATTTACGAAAGCAAAGAAAGATGTGCTCACAGTAAGACCTGCACCTTCTCTCCCTGGCCTTTCCCAACGAGGAGTCAAACAGATAATTGTCCTCATTCTCTAAATGTTCACTGTCATTCCAACTACTGAACGGCAGAAATGAGGTTGCAGAAACCTCTCAGAGCTATTGTCCCAGGCTCTTTACAGATGTTCAGATGCCTTTGCATCAGTTCCTGTTAACACTTTGTGCTTCACAAGTACAATAACCAATTTGATGTTTGAGGAAATGCAAGCTGAGGTTCTGCAGGACAGGGAAATCTCTTTGGAGAATGGTTATTGCACTCTGGTATGTACCGTCTCACTAGAGCTCTGTCATCTATAGCAGCTCAGTAAGGACTGGGACCTCAAAGGGAAAAGAGGCTTGTCAGAAAACCTGCGTAAACAAATGCTAAGGCTACCTCTTCTCTTGATTTTGGTTTTTTTTTTTTCTTTGAATCTATTTATATGCACTCCTGATTTTTAAAAGGCCACGTGCTAAACCAAAACGAGCCCATAGAGCCCTGTTCTTGCTGCCACCTCTAAGACCACACTGACAAAAAGAAGTAACAACTGCATCTGCATCTGCGAGCATCAGGAAAAATGGCATGGGGATGGAGAAGGTCTAGCTTGGATCCTGACATGTCGGAGTATCTCATGGAACTAGTCACTGAACTCAGCCACAGAGGTGATTAAAATCTGGTGCCAACTGAGGAAAGAGGAGGCAGAAGGAATGACAGCTGTGGACATGTGGCAAGCATGAATGGACCTGCAATTCCATCTTGAGGTGACTCCTGATGAATTAAAAGCTGTGTGGGCAAATCTGACAAAAATTGGGTGTTCCTTTAAATAAAATATAAACTTTGTTCAGTGAGAAGGTTGGTTTCCTATGCAATACTTATAATGACAGGCTTTTGAACTGATCAATCTTTTTTTAAAAAAGCATAATGGTGCATACTGTACTTATCCTTTTAAAAATCACAGAATCACAGAATTATCAAGGTTGGAAAAGACCTAAAAGATCATCCAGTCCAACCATTCACCTACTACTACTAGCTCCCACTAAACCATGTCCCTCAATACAACATCTAGTCTTTCCTTGAACACCCCCAGGGTCGGTGACTCCACCACCTCCCTGGGCAGTGCATTCCAGTGCCTGACTCCCCTTTCCAAGAAGTAGTGCTTCCTAAATCTACAATAGTGTCAAAATGGTTACCCTGTCCTGAAAAAAAGCTAGCAAAATAGTACACCATCCAGTAAAATATCAAAATATATTTTAAAAAAATCAAACCTAATAAAAATATATAAAGCAAAAACCCTTGGTCAAATAAAAACTTTGGTGGACATCATTGTAGAAAGTTTTGTTTCAGCATGAATACTACTTTTCTTTAAATGATAAATTACATTTCAAATTGAAAAGCCATAGGGAACAGAACCCACATCTATTTATTAAAAGAAAGGAAAAAAAAAAAAGGGGCAACAAGAGATATTTCATCAATTTCTAAGTGCTGTTCAAATATTTTTCAACTCATCAACAATATCCAGGGCAAAATAACTAATTGTCAACAAAAGCCAAGCCTTTCATTGCCAAATTCCCAGCAAACCCTACTTCCTCTCTTAAAAGAGAGAGAACTGTGTATCAGCTCTTTCATAATTATAATCTCTTAGTTTGATCGCGTAATTTTTTAGTTCTCATCTGGCTTACTTAATTACATCAGCCTCCAGCTTTTCAGTTCTAAGAGTTCAAGTGGATCTTTTCCAGCTCCCTTTGCTGAAGAGTGAAATGGGTTTTCCTGTATTGATCTTTGCTTTTTGGCATTTTGCTAAGGGGGAAAAAAAAAAGTGAACAAAATCAACCGCTCTTCCTAATTACTGAAGTTGTGTTATACCTCTTTTATAGCTCAGTTCTAAGAAGAGGCAACTTCAATTAATTTTTTTAACTGTTTTTTTTAATAAAAGAAACAAAGTAGTATTTGCAGTAGCATGTTGTATGGAAACCTCCAGGAAGACAAAAATAAGATTGATGGGAGAATGAAGTTGACGGTAATTCTAGAGCTTCCAATTGAAATCACAGAATTGTAGGGGTTGGAAGGGACCTCGAGAGATCA
>VZTU01002994.1:0-21584 GCA_013400835.1 Zapornia atra | reverse complement strand
TATATATATATATATATACATATATATCAAGGAAGGAAATAACAAGGTTTGAGAAATCAAACCCCACAATTTGATTTAGTTTGAGAATCAAGATTCCTCATCACTCTTGGAACAACTGAAGTCAATTGGGAATACTGCCACTAAACAGCTAGCATTTTCTTCCTTACATGAGCACAACACGGCAATTAGGACAAAGTGTGGGACAATAGCATGTGTCCACTCGTTTCAAACTAATTATGCAAAAATACAGGATCCTCTGGTTATGCAGTTACTTGTCTGTGCATGCATTTCCATGCCCATAATGCAGCAAGGAATATGGTTTATATCTCAGAAGTAATGCTACACGCTCAGAAAAGGAAGACTGCAA
Source organism: Zapornia atra (assembly GCA_013400835.1). Lineage (NCBI taxonomy): Eukaryota > Metazoa > Chordata > Aves > Gruiformes > Rallidae > Zapornia > Zapornia atra. The sequence goes on along the minus strand of VZTU01002994.1, from coordinate 21,217 downwards.
CTTTAAAAGATGGCTCAACTGCTCTATCAATATTTGCTTTTCTTGATTTTTGGCAGGACGGAAGAGTCTACTAATACCATCTCAAATTTAACATTTCACTTAATTTACTGGGTTTTTTTACCAAAGCCTCAACAAAACCAAAGGAGCAAACATTGGCCTTCATGGTTTTTATCCATGCTTCCCATCCACTGAGTACTGAGGTGACAGGAATATGACAGGACAAGTGTCTACCAGAACTGGTTGTACCTGTTTCATTTTCCTTCTGTGACTGCAGACATGAGTAAAATAACGCAGTCGTACTTTAGAATGAACACCCGTTCAAATATTTAGAATAAAGTACAGTTTCTAGTTCAGCTGTCAACAATTTCTCTGACACCTGACAGTAAAGATCCACGAAAACTTCAACATGAGTGGCAAGCTTGCCCCTAAGAATGGATGTAGACAGACACCAAACTGTGATGAGAAAGGCCAAAGTCTATCTAGTAGATAAAGTGTTTGCATTTGAGGTGACATCATCCAGAAACCTCCCTAAGGTGCCAAGCAGGGCACCTCCATTAAGGCGTCTGCATGGGCAGCAGGGGGCTACAGGCCTGATGCCCGCTTTGAATGAGGCAACACCATAGCAGGAAATGCAAGAGCAATGGGTCTGCAAGGACAAATAACAGACAACCTGAAGGCTTTGCCCTAAAGATGGGAATATTTCAGTAAAGCCTTTTCTTTATTTCTGAATTTCATCCTGCAAAATTGCTGTTTAAAATGGTGCCACCCCAGTAGCAGGTACCAAAAAACCTGATTTGTCCCAACACATGTAAACACTTAAAGAGGCTGCAGAATCAGGCTGCATTTTGCTTGTGCACCTTCTATTTCATGAGGGATATAAGGATTAACATCCAGGTATGGCTTTTACCATGTTCCTGACATAAACTACTCCCTATACTGGACCCTCATTTTAAAAACCACACTGCTATCACCTTACTGGTTGCAATGGTATTGGTGCCAGCTACCACAGCAGGCTTCTCCACTAGCCAGCACTTTACGGACAGGCATGGTGAGTGCGCCCTGTAAACCCATTGAGACCACAGAGGTGAGGTGCAGTAATAGCACAAGGTTTGAGATCTCATCGCACCCCTAATCTCACTCCTTTGTCCCAGAGCTGCAGGGTGCAGGAGATGCTCTCCAGGCAAGGGGCAGCAACACAAAGTAGAGAGACACCACCGTGCAGATGGGCCTGTTTGTCCGCATACCTGTAGGTTTGTGTGTTACTCCCTCTCTCCCACAAGGCCCAGCAGGTTACTCAGTAAAACCTGTGTTTCAATTCCATATACATTTGAATTCCATGTTATTTTAGTATTTTTTAGGACAGCTTGATACAGTTAGAGAAGGACTAAATATGACAGTTATTCTGGTACTACTGCTTCATACCACCACCTATAAAGGTGTGTGACAAAACCAACCCTTGGATTTGGCAAAGCTCTCCATCAGGTGATGCAAAACAACAGGAGTCTGCCCTGCTCTAAAAAATGACAGTTTTTTAGCTGTGCAAGCTGGTCCCACACAGCTGCAGGGTGCCAGAAGCAGTGGATAGGAGAAGCACCAGCAGTGCTACTCACATGTGGGAAGAGGACAAGGCACATCCCTGACTCCTACAAGTTGGGGCAGCGAGGCTGCCCAGTGGGCAAGGGCCACGCTAAGGTTCTGCGAGAGTCTGGAGACCCCTCTGCAGCCACAGCAGTAGGGCTAGGTCATGTCTGGATGGCCTCAGGCAAAGGGAATGTGCTGCAACGTCATGAAGGGGGTGGGTTTTTATTAGTTTCTTCTAATAAACTTAGCAGATGTTACTGGGAACAGTTTGATGTTATTTTTCCATCATTTATAACTTTTATTTTTAATTTTTCCCCAAAGCAAGCAAAGGCAGTAGATCTCACCACATATTTCAGCCCTAACTTGTTTTCCCTGTAGTACTGTTAAAACTGTAGCTGAGGATTTTCTTTATTTTTATGATTATTATGATGATGATTATTGTACAAAGAGAAAAAAGTATTTTTCCCATTTGCCCATAATTTTAAACTAGCTGAAAGGATTATACTATGTGTTAAAGAGGAAAAAATACTTTTCAGGCTCACAACGTGGAAAATTTCACACACACACACACACACCCCCAAACGAGTATTTTGTACATTTCAGAATATGTGAAAACAAAGAATTATAATGGAAACTATTTCAAACTTTTATTATGGCAGATCCTATTATAAACTATTTATAAAGATATTAACTATGGCTATAAATACTTAATGTTTTCTCTTGAATAATCCTAGGAGAATGTCAATGCTAAATGCTGTAAGGACAAAAATTATAAGGGAGAGTGCACTGGAACAACAGAAAAATAAAAATGCAAATTCAGGATATTTCCCTACCTCCAACCTTTAGCTCTTACTGGAAATCTCTTGGGTTTTTATTTGTTTGTTGGGGTTTTTTTAACACAAGTCTCCCCAGGTTTACTTCTCGTTTATAGCAGTTGGAGCTCTGGAGAAGCGTCACTAAATGCCTCCATTTTTATGGAAGGTGTAATAGTACCTTGTTGGAATTCCTTGTTGGAATGTGTAGGGGGAAGGAAGAAGGATGGAGAGGCATAATTTGCTTTCAAAGGATGCATGACAGGAACTTCTAAGCAACCACCAGAGTGAAGTTACTTTTCTGCATTCGTGGCTAAATAATTCATAGAGAAACTTTGCACAAAAATCAATACAAAGAATTAAGACTGAAAAATCTCTGTCTTACAAATACCTCCTCAAGCACCAACTTCAGCTACTGTTTTTCCTTCATTTCTTTTAACTTTTCTTCTGTATGCTCTAGATCCAGACTGCAAATATCAAAGAAAAATTCACACAAACCATATCTAGTAGGATAATCCAATTTGTACAACACTATCACACCCATTATCTGTCTTTTCATTCATCCATCCTCCCTCCTTTGCATGCTGTAATTGGCCGTCAGGGTGAGGCAGTCTCTGTCATTTCAGGTTTTCCTGGTTTTCTGTCTTAATAGCAAGACCAGGGGAATAGTCTGTGCTTCTCCTCTTTAGCTGGAGGGTGTTTGACCATTGTTACAAACACATCACCAGCCATGTATGGCAGTACCACATGTACAAAGGTTTTTTTCTCTCCTCCCAAACTCCTGCCAATTTTTGGTTCATTTCAAGATGGTATTTTGCTGTTTCCTCCAGCCTGGGGATAGCAGGAGACTTAAGCAGCACCACATTCAGACAGTATTTTACGAGGGACTTGCCAGTCCTCAGTAGGTATTTTTGTTTTCTATTTGTGGATGGGTGAAGAATGTAAAACACACAAAGGTAAAGAATCACACTGCTGGTGACAGCATCATGCAGTCCTACACAGCCCTAATATAAATAGCAACTTCCATAGATTAAAAGGCAATGCTAACAGGGAAGCTTTTTAACCTGCTTTTTCAAAAGCTAAACAGCCTAGAAACTAAGATGAACTCAGAAGTCCTTTGGGAGTCAGAGACAGACATGACATAATCTATGTTTTTCATTACAAAAAATTCAGCTGAATACTTCTCAGGAAGGATTTTAATATATTATGACACAGTTATTAGTTAGATTAAATAAAAAAGCACTCCTCTGCTTTATCCCCGGACAAGAATAGTTTTGTCAGAGAATGAAAAGATTCTATGTTTTTGGCCTTCCCACCAAGAAGGAATATAGGGCAGCTAGAAGTGATCAGAAGGGTTGAAGAAGATGTCCATAATTTTTGCTATTACGAAAACATTTTAAAAGCCACTGACATTAGTAGGGTTTTGGGTGCCTAAAGGCTTGAGGGTCACAGGATGGAAGGGACCTCAGTCAGTCTCTGGACCAACCCCTGCTCAAAACAGGACCTGCTCTGGGGCCAGACAAGTCTACTAACGGATTTGACCAGTCAGGGCTTGAAACCCCCAAGGATGGAGATGACACAGCTTCCTAGGCCAACCTGCTGTGCTGTCTTACTCTCCATGGAAACACACAAAAAATGTTTCTCTTTACACCCAGCCTGAACCCACTGCAACTTGTACCTCTTGTCTCACCCTCCCACACTGCACCACTGTAAGAGCCCTCCTCTGTCTCCTCAATGATCTCTTGCAGGTCCTGGCAGGCTACTAGGTACCCCTGAAGCTGCCCCTTCTCCAGGCTGTACCATCTCCTGCGATCCCTTCTCACAAGGCAAGTGCTCCAGCTGTACCACATCAGGGTCCTCCCAATCTCCCTTCAGTCTGTCCACATCTTTCCTGTGTCAGGTCCCCAAACTGGATGCAGTGTTTAGACATAGTCTGGTGAATGCCATACAGAGGGGGACAATCCCTCCCCCTGGCCAACTGACTGGCTGCACTCCTGCTCATACAGCCCAAGCTGCTGCTTTCTTCTCGTTCACACAAAGAGAAATTACACGAGTGTTACAAAGATGCCAGACCTCCATATGGCTTTAAACCAAACGTTGGTGCAGCCATTAAGTAAAAGGAAGTTATTTTTCCAAACTGGAACAGTCTCACACATTGCCCTCTTTACTAATTTTATTTGGAAAAAGAATTTTTTGGAAAAGGCATGCAGGAAGGAAGATGGGGGAACACTCCATACTGTCATACCTACTGGATCTTCTAAGGATACTGTAACCAAGCGGGTATTTTAGTCATCCAGCTTCTGGAACATAATTCTCAAAGGCAAGTTAGCTATGAAATTCCCTCTACAAGGAATGAGGAAAGTTATGTGCCTGTTTCAAAGATTTATGTGTTTTCCTGTAGCTGTGGATTAGACATTTGTCTGAGACTGGGATTCATTGCTTCAAGTTTCCCCTCTAAATGTAGGCTCCAGTTTGTATCTTTGGCTGCAAAGAACTGACTCAGTTATTTTTATCTGGGGAAAAAAGGAGGAGGAGGGGGGGAAAGGCAAAAAAAAGAAGAAGAAAGGTGGCAGTGGAAGTGGTGTATGAGATTTAAGATACTGAAGATTAAAGTATTCACTTAAGAATTAGCAGGTTCAAACTTGCATTTTCCAGCTCCCTGAGGATCATACTTCACACCTGGTTACAGGTTGCTGAAACAAAAACTCTGTAAAGCAAAGAATGTGAGACTCACAGGCCAGAAGGACGGGGAAGGAAACAGCTCCGTAACCCCTCTTAGCGATCCCTTGGTTATTGCGAGCACCTTCCAGCTCAATCATGAACCACACATGCTTCAATTTTTTCAGCATCAATTAAAAATACATGCAAGTAAGTCTGGGTATCCATGTATCTTTTTACTCAAAGATGAATTTTCACTGATTTTTTCACTCCTCACCACTCCCGTTGAAGTTTTACATTCCTTCACTAAGGAAAGATAATTTTGGTCTCTCATCTCTACGGAAATTCAGGCCTTTGTAGTATTATGCAAGGAGCCGACATCAACACCTATATTTAAGCATGACACATTACAAGCTTATATTATCACTTGTAATTTGACTCCATTTTAACTGTTTGGACTGTGAAGCTCCACAGTGAGTGTTTGCCTCAGGCAAAACCTTTTTCTCTGGAAGGAATAAGCAAAAAAAAATGGTTCAGCCGTTTCAGAGCGGAAGCGGGAAAACCCGGATTCGCTGATATTTATACAGCTGTTTCAGTGAGAATCTCTGGTACTTCCAGGCTTTGGAGCAGGAACTTGACATTTGGCAGGGAGGTTGCTCTCATGGCAAAGTGCCTTTTCCATCACAGTGAAAATCCACACAACTTTGACTAAAATAAAACCTCCTGAAAAATACTGCTTGTATACACTCAGCACAGGTTTGTTGGAAGCCTGCAATTGAATGATGACAGTATTTTCCTTGCATTCTCTTTGCTTCCTGCTCAGGTGAGAGGAGCTCACAGTCTTTTTACAGAAGGGAAAGCAGACGCACACTGATACAGAAGAAAGGGTTGAGGACAGGGATGGGAAAGATGAAGGGCACCATGGCTACAGGTCAATGGACCACCCGGTTGGTAGCCTCAGGTTGAATCATTTCTCTCCAGATAGCTGAGAACACTCTTTCTTCCCAGGTGGTATTTCAGAGGAAAAATTATTACAGCCAAAATCTAACACTGATTTTTAAATTTCTCAGTTCTTCATACTAATTTTTATCAGTAGTGTATTTCTGCACATTTAGACCATGTGATATTTAATGCCCTGTAGCTGTATTCATTATCAGCTTTTATTATTTTATCCCTAGAGGAAAGTAGGAGAGGGACTGTTCACCAGGGAGTGTAATGACAGAACAAGGGGTAATGGCCTCAACCTGAAAGAGAGCAGGTTTAGGTTAGCTATAAAGAACTTCTTCAACGTGAGGGTGGCAAGGCCCTGGCACAGGCTGCCCAGAGAAGCTGTGGATGCCCCCTCCCTGGCAGTGTCCAAGGCCAGGTTGGATGGGGCTTTGGGCAACCTGGGCTAGTGGCGGGTGTCCCTGCCCATGGCAGGGGGTTGGAACTAGGTGGTCTTTGAGGACACTTCCAACTCAAGGCATTCTGTGATTCTATGGTTCTATTATTATTTTCATGAGTTAAGGATTTTCCCCCAAGCATTCAATTATGAGACTTAGCTAATTTTAAAAGTATAAATTCTTTTCAACGGAAAGTACTATTTTTCCCCCTCTTCCATTTGTTTTTTTGTCAGTTAAAAACAAACTTACATAGCACAGCTGTTTGCTTGCAAGGGCCTGTAGCTTACTTTGGTCAAATTTAATTTGAAAATTGCAGAAATTTTTAGCTCCTATTAACTGCTAATATTTACTCAATTCCTTTGAGCATCAGAAATGCACACATACACACACTGTTCAGTGCATGCTCATCTTTCTGCAGCACTGGATTCAAAGACAGAAAAAGCAACAGAACTTTTTCTTGTCAGTGACACTTCTGGAATGCTGGGTTTTGAGGAGGTACATTTGTAAGTCTTTTCATCTATCACTGAGCAATATTTTGTTACTATAAACTGGACAAAAGGCTATCAAATCAAATACATCAGTGAAGAGCCATCACTTAGATTTTTATTCACTACTGACTCGTCCAGAGCTGATCTGGGGCCTGAGAAAAGGGATATTCTAAACCTCACTGTCTGCAAAGGAAGCCAAGGTTTACTCACTGGGCTTTTACAATGACACAAAACATGATTCCTTCCTCCCCTTTATTAGTAGATGCTTCAGAATTTAATCTGATGTTTAAGAATGACCCTCACATACAAAAGACATTTTTCCCTCCCCATCAAGTACCCTGATGCTGATGATCCTTGTTCCAAGCAAATACCTTGTGAAGGAAAGCTTCCAGAGAGGATTTGCCTTACCCTTTTCACATTTCATGCCAATGCATCGCTGTTACTTGACATGGCAATAGCTTTCCATTCTCTTTAAGAAAAAAAAATACTAACAAAGATGTTTTGTGAAGAAATTGTACTTTTTAGTTGTCAATACTTTAAATCCAGACCTACATGCAAACTCTTCCACAGTTATTAAAGAATGTAAAATACTCATTAAGACATGCAGTCACTATGATGGAATGGATATCTGTGTATATGAAATGAGCCCCTTAAAATTGTGAGCTAGCCAGTGAGGATACAGCTAACCAGCTGTATGTGAGCTAACCAGTAAGAGGATAATAGTAGGCCTCTTCTTTTTTTAACTTCAACTCTCAGCTTCCTTATCTTCAGACCTGATATGGGCACGCTCATTACAGCATTTATCATACAACCAGAATCAAGCAACTTAGGACTTTCTTGTATAATAATTCAGGCACATGTCGTTGACAAAGGAAATCAGTTATTGTTAGTAAGAAAAACTGTATTCCTTTTGGAAAGATTACAATATAAAAAGCAGGAAAATAAATTAAAACACAAGGTGAGATGTTTTTATATAATCAATAATGGGAACAATAGTCTAAGAAAAGCACAGTTTATGCACAGGCAAGTGCCAATTTTCACATGAAGAGATGGATATCCTATCTCAGGAGTTAGCAGTGTCACCATTAATGATTTTTTATTGCTCTGTACTGTCAAAGTACTCTTAAAAGATTAACTAATACATCTTAAGACATTTCTGTGTTGGTTTTGTTGTTACGGGGAGCCTCTCAGGCCCTCATTAGATGTCAGCAATGATTTAATCATTTACAGTCCTAAGCCACCACATCCATTTTCTTCCAAAGCAAAGGACCACAGAGCATCTGTGACAAACATAAGCATAAAGCACGTTTCACAAATTCACATCTCTAACCTCTTTGATCACTTCAACTGTTTGTAGCAAGCACAAAATCATTTATATTGCTTCACAGAAAGCAAAGCTAACCACAGACTTTTAGTTCCACCTCAAGTTATAGCATAACACAACCTGCCAATAACATGACTATGTAAGAATGGCTCTTAAGAGACTTTAAGTAATCCTTCTGACACAACACATTGCAAAATGATCAGAAACATTAACTGATACATCAGCTGTTCACTTGCCACCCTTGTCCTGCTCTAACCTAGCTTTCAGCTCCTACTGATTCTGCCTGCCACTACAGCAGAGCTGCATCCATCCTCAACAGTGAGCTTCCACAAAGCACCTCTTAATTAGTGCAGAGGGCGGCTGACATGCACTGTGTGAAGGTTCAAGTGGCAGAGTATCTTCAGAAGACTGATCTCTCAACTGAGTTGCATAATTTTGACTATAAAAATCAAGGAGAGGTTGAAGAAAGACAAGCCTGGGGAGAAGAATTAGAATAAATTTCTACCAGAGTGGAGGTAGAAGTAAAAAACAAATAAATCAGTCACTTAAAAATAATTCTAATGAATCAAACAGCCCAATGAATGCACTAAATACGGTCCAGTTCCTTGTATTATTAAATTTTTAAAATACATAGTCACTAAGATGCAGTGAGTATCTATTAATATTAAAAGAAACCCTTAAAATTACTTTACTTCATGTTAGGTAACCAGTGAGAGACACATGACATGTCTCGATACATCAATTCTTATAATCCCATTTTTAATAAATACTACCTTGCAGCAGCTTCATTTTTAATTTGGGGCAATTCTCTTATCCTAAGTGAAATGCACAACTTTAATTATTTTTTTAATGACTCCCCGACAGAGAGGACTCACGCTGCAGAAGGTCGTGGACACGACTCTGGGGTGGGTGGGACCCCACGGTGCCGCAGGGGAAGGGGGTGTGTATGTGGAATGCCCCCCCCCAGCTGAGATGGAAGACAGCTCGGGAGGAACGGACTGAAACCCCTCACTCTCCATTCCCTGCCCCCCCTGTACTGCAAATGGGAGGGAAGAAGGGAGCGAATCTCTGATTAAAGTCATGAGTGCGAAGAGGCGAGGGGTGGGGGGGGGAAGTAGAAGTGATAATATCTGGGGAAGAAAAGCAGCTTGTTGGGAATCACCGGAACCCCACTGCCCATTCCCTGCCCCTCCCCACGCCATGTTGGGGGGGAGGAAGGGAGTAAAATCGGGATGAGTTTTAAGTTTGCTAAGAAGGGTGGGGTGGGAGGAAGGTGCTTGAAGACCTGGCCGCTTCTTATCTCGTTCCGGTTCACTGGGTGTAGTAGTTGTAGTAAGTAGTAATAAATCACCTTTTCTTTCCTTTATTCTGTGCTGCGTCTGTTTTGCCCATTGCACTAATTGGAGAGTGAGCCCTCTGTCCTTATCTCAAGTCCTAAGCCTCCCAATATCCATATTCTCCCCCTTTTTGGCTGAAAGGGGGAGTGAGCGAGCGGCTTGGTGGGTATTTGGCCTTTGGTTAGGGCCAAAACCACCACAGGATCTTTTTTTGCTTAAAAGGATGGTTTCATTTAAATTTTATGTTCATGTGAAGTCCTTTAAAACTACATTGCTGGCATGGCTATGAGGTGAAGCTGGAGGTGTACACCATGTACACCTGATGCCTATAATACACGAGACACAGAACCACCTAACACACAAACTGATACAGTGACACAGACCCCCATCAAGTCACCTCACAATGGGTGATTATTGAAATTGAAGTTGCAAAGGCTACGGCCTGGTTTCAGGGTCTCCTGACATCAGTTGCTTGAGAAGCCACCTTTTCTTCTGCAAAGGTCCATTCTGGACCATCCCTCTGGCACCAGCCAGCTGAGCCAGCAAAGAGGCATCAAGAACAAGGTCTGAGCGGAGTTTGAACTGTGGGGCTGGTGACAGACTGCATGGCGAGAGAGCTGACAGGCAGGACTGCATTTGTCTGTCTGTGGTGTGGAGGAAAAGCCTCAATGAAAGGGCAACGATGGGCGCAGTGATGAAGGAGGAAGCTGGCAAGTGGTGGGAAGCTGCCCAGTGAGAGCTGCGACGGGCCAGAGTGCCAGCTGAAGGGAGGCTCCATTCCTTCCAATTTGATTCCTGCTGTTTAATTTCACCCTCTAATGGCATTTAGGAAGCACCATTTACTTTGATTACAGGTGAGGCTATAAACCAGCAAAGTTGCACAACTGCTTCTGCCTCTGTGTTCCAAAGATTTCACAACTCTGGAAATACCCACACCACATTCCCCCACTGACACCACTCCGTGGTGCTCAAAAAACCTGGGACAACCCCAACCTTAATTCCCCCTTCCCCCCAAGATCACACGTGGGAAAAGCCTGTGCTGAGCAGATGGAACAAACGGGTTTCGAACTGGTGAAACCGGTGCCTGTAGCTACACCTCTAACAGGCAACGACATTTTTGTCATTTCAAGGAATCACTCATATTCTTCAGGCACAAGCAGGATACTCACTCATGCCACTTTCAGAAGAAAGGGATTACACACAGAAGAATGGAAAACAAAATTGTACGTAAATATTCCCCAGGCAGGATTTGAAATATCACTAATATACTGTTCTGAAGGCTTTATCTTCATTCAGGTATAAAATCAAACTATTTGCACGAAGCAAAACACAGTCTTGCAGCCTAACTACTCTTGCACCTCTGGAAAAGTAGGAAAGAACTTCCTTGTGGTACCAAGTAAATATCCCCTACGTTTTTCTTCCACATTTGAAAGAAGCGTATCATTCCTCTTTATACAGTTATAAAAAAACCCACACAGGAGACCTCAGAACTGCGAGTACGTCTCTAATCTTGTGTTGATTCAGAAAGCAAACTCCCTCTGAAGTCTGAATTCTCCAGCTGTTCCTACTTCCCATACATCAGCTTACATTTTGGCTGACTCTGGGGTAAGCTAACTGGCTGACCAACTCTGTCAGCAATGGGGGAACAGTTTACAGACAAAACTTGCTGCTGTAAGCACAGGGGACACAACAGCACAGACGTGCTGAATCTCTGATCTCAACCCCAAGTTCAGCCGTTAGTGTGAAAGACGACAGAGATGTAGTTAGTTCCTACTCAATGAACGTGGTGCATCAGACTTTCTTACCTGCACCCACCACTCCTGTGCTAGCTAATATAAGTAAGGGGCAGAAGGAGACACTGGAGGACTCACAAACTACTTAGCAGAACGGTATCCTGGTCCTTCACAGGAATACTTTCTCAGCAATACTTACTCTTCAATAAGAAACGGCGGATTTGAAGTCACAAATGTATGGTGATAATCAGATGCTCAGTGTCAAGCCAAACAGATCAGGGAGGTGGTTTACAACTATTCTCTTAATAGCACCTGTTAGGTTTCCTGACAGCATCTAAAATAGCACCTGGACTGCCTGATGTGGCTGGAGAACCTCAACAGCTTGTTGTAGTTTGGTGTAACTGCTGCTTCAGTGGCTCTTGTAAGCTGCAGTTACAGCTTTCTGCAAGCCCCATGTTTTGAAAAACACTGGTACAGCCAAGGCCAAATTTGAGACCAAGCCTATCAGAGCTGGTCACGGCGCCTCTGTGAATCACATATAGGAGAAAAAAAAACTGCTGGCAGGCGCACTTTGCCACCGGAGCGGGAGTGAGAAGATGTAACAAGCTGCACGGATTCCAAGGCCAGGCCTGCAGGAGGAGGGGGGGATGAAGAATGCGAAGAGAAAGTTTCCCCTGCAGCTCGTGGTGGAGTCCATGGTGAAACGGGTGTCCCCCCGAAGCCCATGGATGAGGACGGGGAGCAGAGACAACTATGCCTGTGAAGATTGATCCACGCCTCAGCAGGTTTGCCAAGGGACTTGTGACTTTGCGGGTGACCAGGCCGGGGGGTCTGGACCCGGACGTCAGCACCCTATGGAGGGGAGAGTCCTGCTGAGAGGCCTGTGGTGAGGGGATGACTCCCCGATAGAGAGGACTCACGCTGCAGAAGGTCGTGGACACGACTCTCGCGTGGGTGGGACCCCACGGTGCCGCAGGGGAAGGGTGTGTGTATGTGGAATCCCCCCCCCCACAGCTGAGATGGAAGACAGCTTGGGAGGAACGGACTGAAACCCCTCACTCTCCATTCCCTGCCCCCCCTGTACTGCGAACGGGAGGGAAGAAGGGAGCGAATCTCTGATTAAAGTCATGAGTGCGAAGAGGCGAGGGGTGGGGGGAGGAAGTAGAAGTGATAATATCGGGGGAAGAAAAGCAGCTTGTTGGGAATCACCGGAACCCCACTGCCCATTCCCTGCCCCTCCCCGCGCCATGTTGGGGGGGGAAGAAGGGAGTAAAATCGGGATGAGTTTTAAGTTTGCTAAGAAGGGAGGGGTGGGGGGAAGGTGCTTGAAGACCTGGCCGCTTCTTATCTCGTTCCGGTTCACTGGGTGTGGTAGTTGTAGTAAGTAGTAATAAATCACCTTTTTCTTTCCTTTATTCTGTGCTGCGTCTGTTTTGCCCATTGCACTAATTGGAGAGTGAGCCCTCTGTCCTTATCTCAAGTCCTAAGCCTCCTAATATCTATTTTCTCCCCCTTTTCGGCTGAAGGGGGGAGTGAGCGAGCGACTTGGTGGGTATTTGGCCTTTGGTTAGGTCCAAAACCACCACACAGCTTTATCTAGCTTATCCATTAACAACAAAAACTGAGAGACAGACTTGTCACAGGTTACAGAGTTCAGGTTAAGGGACTCAACAGAAGTCATTTAGGTATGATACCTCATTAAAATTGTGCTCAAAAGCTGCTAGTGTCACCGGTGACACAGAAATGCTTGTCAGAAAACCAGTCATTAAAATCTCTATTTTTACTCCTGCATGGAAAGGCTGCAATTGAGTTTCACTGTTTATGGCTCTTTCTGCTGGTTTAAAATCATTCTTTCTAGACTGGGCTTTCACAAAAAAGTCTGAGTGTAATAACTTGTATGACACATTTGGTATAACTTTATTTTAAAACTTAAAACCCTCAAACTTTTAAAAGTCTAAAAACTTTTTTTTTTAAATCTTCAGATGTGAGTTAAGTTCTACTCTCACTTCCAATCTGCTTCAGAAATATTAAACCTGAAATTCTAAAACATTAAGAAAAACCTTAACATTTCCACTGCCTGCACTGGACCACTTCACATGGATTACTTCAGGACATTCAGAAACTGCGTGGTTCAAAGTCTCCTCATGGATTCGTTCCATGAGATACAGGGCCATTCCCAAGGATGAAAAGGAGCTCAGTTATTTCCCAACAAGCTTGACACTGTTGCCATTTCCTGAATGAGTGTATCAAGTCCTTGGCCACCACACAAATCATCTAGTCAGGACAGGCTATTTTTATAGTTCCCAGATGGTCTTTATGTACTTTCATGCATGACATGAGCTTTGCAGGATACAGCCACTTCAGCGACCTTGGTACATGTGGAACTGTTCTCTCCAAGCAAAGAAAGGTAGGAGCTGTGTCGTGCACATGGGTACATCTATTCACAGTTAACGCCGTGCACTTATCTACCACGGTATCATTTTATCCTCACAATGTACCCTGGCATTTGCTGCTGGTGGGAGTCCAATTTCTGTGATAAAAAATACACTGTCTCCAGTTTCAGCTCATTCCAGTTTTCTGCTGCTTTCGAAGGGAAATGTGACAAGCCATTTGCATTCAGGAGTCGACTGGTACTTTTGACCCCAGCTCCGTATTTTGGGAGCAAACGCTCAGCAATATTGCCCATTTCTGAAATGCTACTGGAGATACTATTGATATTCAGCATTGCTGAATAATCTTTTCCAAAAGATCCCCTTGAGGCTGTCTTCACGGAGTTTTGGAACCAGTAAGTCCAGATTAGGTATTTTGATCCTCACCATTATTAAAACTGCATGACTGACACATACCAACCATCTCTGGGAAACTCAACAAAAACATGAGTTTCACTCCTTTCTGAGGATAACCAGTTACTCACACAGATCTGCTGCTTAACAGAATGGGTGATTTACCACCTGTACAGCAGTTCACGTAAATGGACCCACATGGCGTTTGTGCATGCAATAAACCAACAGTTCTGATACGGTGAAGATGCTTACAGCTTCTCAAGGTTCCTTCCACCCCACTGAGACTTTAAAGCACAGCAAAGCATGACTGCTGTTTGGGAGACCACAGAGAAGGTGGAGCCTGTTGTACAAAAGTAGAGAGGGTTGTTTATCTGCCCAAGAATATTAGTTAAGTGGGGAGAATTTGAAATTCTTCCCTGGTGCTTCAACTGCCCTTTTTGGCTCATTACTGTGTAGCTCCAGGGCACAACTGAAACCAAACTATGCATCAACCAGGGGTACTGACACAGACAAGAAAAGGCTCCCGGACTTGGGTCTTGTAACTACACCAGCAAATAACTTCTGTATGACAGCTATGCCAGGCACTTGCTAGACTGGTTTTCATATTCTGCTCCACTTCTGGGCACATCAACTTGCAGCAACTTAAAGAAAAGTTCTCGAGGATGATGATGAACATTATGTTTGTTTCCAACAGGTTTTTATATAGAAGATGAGAAACACTTTGTGGACCCACAAATACAATAAAGAAGTGGTGGTACGCATGAACCCACTGGAACACAAAGGATGCAATGTGCCTTTTTTCTCTCACTTGGAACAGTTAGTAGAGTGTTACAGCAAAGTTCATGGTTTTTTTCTCCCCATTAGGGACTCAAGGGAAAACTCTGTTCTGGGTTTTGGAAGTTCAAATTACACTTTCCAGTATTAAAACTCTTTGGTCTATTCTTTGACAGAGAATTGACATTCTCCTTTCTCGTGTTCAAAACTCTCTACAGTTTTAAAAGCAAGCCTGGTGCTCAATACAGTCACACAGTAATCTCTCTGACTTCAAAACTGAAGGAAAAGAAATGCCTCTGAACAAACTAAAAGAAGAAACACCACTCCCAGGCAGCTGAATTGCACCCGAAAACATGGCAACAGGGGATTACTGGAACCATAGACATGTTTTTGTTTGGTTGCCTTAGCTACAGAGACCAGGGCTGATGGAGAATGAAGTCCCTAGAACCATGCTTTAGGTCCACCTTGATTTGCAGCCTGGAAAGTGATGTGGGTTTCACTCCAGAGCTCTGCTCCTTCTCCTGAGCTCCCAGCCGCTCCGGGCAGAAGTCTGCAGCATGGGCAGGGAAGGACTCTGGTGTGTGGGCCTCCTTCCCCCGGCTCACTGACTGCGGGAGCAGGCTGTGCCAGTGCTTCTCCTGCCCTCTGCTCAGGACAAGGCATTGTGAGAAGCCTCCCGTGACCCCTGGCCTCACCCCTCAGCTCCTAAATCCGGGTACTACATTGGATGCTACTTGAATATGAACAGCAGCAACTGGTAAAAACAAATGGATAAAAATCAGGACTTCTGAAAGATTTGCTGCATGCTCTTGATTTACACCTGAAAGGGGCGTTTTGTCAGCTTCAGTTGGCAAGAGGTAAGGTGGCTTTGGTAGGCAAATGACACAACAGAGGTATCCCCTGGCAGCAGAACACACTTCAGCCCCAGTCCTGCTGCTGAAAACATCTGTGCACCAGTATGGATGCCATGCAGAGGCAGCAATGCCCCTGTAATTCCTGTCTTGCCATTAAAGCACAAAACCATGTCTTCGAGACCTGTGCAAACACTACATTATTTTTCTCCCTCTACTTAAGTGAAAAATCTCACTTTAGGAAGAACTTCACTGGCATTTTACAATCTCTGTTTAGCTATCAGCTTAAATGATGGAGTTTGAGTAAGGTGGTAAACAGAGTCCATGGTAAATCCAGCGATTAATTAGGAATTGTTAGTCTGTTTATATTAGCTTAAAACCATGTGTTACAAAGACACATATTAATTTTCATATCCTACACAATCCTCCCTGGCCTTAAAACCTTGCAACTCTCCCAAAACAGCCACCTGCACCTGTAGAGGAAACAGTATTATCCAGAGATAAAATCCTTTGCCGGGAAGTCTTATGCTTTGTCTTCTGTAATCCCTAAACCACTTTCTGTGCCAGAGAAAGGAAAAGGCCTTTTAATACTGAAAATTACTACATTTATTTGGAACCACAACGTGCTGGTGAATAAAAACATCATTCAAACACTGAAATTCAGAGAAAATATTTCAAGCTTGCTCCATACTGTCCTAATGAAGTATGCTTTATAATTCAAAAATATGAGAGAAACTAAGCAATTTAGGCTGAAGACTGATTCCTGAAGATTACAATTGATTCTTAATTCCAACTCTGCAACCTTGGGAAATACAACATAATCTTTTCTACTTGCAGCCCGCTGTAAAATGCTCTGTAATAGTTGACATAGGATTTATCTACCTCACCGGTGTTTTGTGGTTATTAGCTGGACAAAATTGACATAAAATATCAAATGAAAACCAAGATGATAGTGCAAAACTTATCAAAGGATATAAACCACCACACATCTTCACTTTAAAAATTCCCTTCAAGATACATCTCCAGCACAATAACAATAAAAAAAAAAGCCTGACTTTGAATTCAAGGTTGATTGAATTTCGTCACACTCCCAGCCTTCCAGCTTCCTGTTAATTCAAATTATTAATTGGCAGATATCCAGAAGAAGCAGGGGAGGGGAAATCTAATTTGTGCATGTACTTAGACAACTAAAAACTCCCTTTACAATTGCTTATCTCCTTATTCCCTCTGTTCATCTTCCAGAAAAGCAACAGAATAAAAGCAGAAGCACTTTCTTAGCAGAAGAAAATGAAGTGCTAAAAGTATGACCCATTTTTCAGCAACTGCAGGAAAGACACATCCTTGCCTTTTTTGCTCCCCTTGTTTCCATCCCTGGCATTAGTAGATTTTTTTTAAACTACTGCACAGTATGGCAAGTCCCTGTGACTGGAAATGCAAAGGCAAAGCCTCTTTCCCAAAGAACTTGCAGTTAAAGCTCTCGACTAAACGCGCTGGAGTTATTAAAGGGTGAGGGTCTATGGCTCTTGAGTGAAGCAGGGGCATGACAGTGATCCTGCGGTACTTAAGAGAACCTCACCTCTTGCAGGTCTAATGCAGGTCACAGTTTACAAGGAGGAAGAGGAGGGATGCAGGGGGGCTACGTGTAAGTGCACCATAAAAAAAAGGATACCTCCACTTTCTCAGCTCACTCTTTCTTACGTCACTTCCCACGGTTATTTTTGTCTCTTATCGTTTCTTTGTTATGCTTTTAGAATTTCCCTATTTCCCCTCAGGGTTTGGGGTATTCAGAATGAAGGTTATATTTATGCTGGGGTGGCTGAAACCTTGCTGTTTTCTATTTCCAAGATACAGTTGACTAAACTTGGCAACATTTACTGTATCTGCTGAAATCAACACCTGACTTCCTCTATACCCAGTAACATTAATTAGATAACTGACATTAAAAGAAAAGAAAGAAAAAAAGGTGATCACTGTCATCGGCCTCTTTTGGGTATCAGTTGCTTTTTACTGCTGCAGTTAAAAGAATGAATGGTTAAATCTGGAAATATTTGTAGCATTAAAAAATGTTTCTCCTCTTCTCCAGGCTAAACAACCCCAGTTCCCTCAGCTGCTCCTCATCAGACTTGTGTTCCAGACCCTTCACCAGCTTCATTGCCCTTCTCTAGACACGCTGCAGGGCCTCAATGTCCTTCTTGTAGTGAGGGGCCCAAAACTGAACACAGTATTCCAGGTGTGGCTTCACCACAGTTGAGTACAGGGGGATGATTACCTCCTTACTCCTGCTGGATACACTATTCCTGATGAAGGCCAGGATGCCGTTGGCCTTCTTGGCCACCTGGGCACACTGCTGGCTCGTGTTCAGGTGCGTGCCTACCAACACCCCCAGATTCTTTTCCTCTGTGCAGCTTTCTCCCAAGCCCTGGGATGCTGCAAAATCCAGTCACATCTGCACTGCATACAGTAAGGAATCACATCTTGTTTTTAAGTCCTGACCACATCCTTCTACCTCCATTTCAGTTTGGCGGGCCCAATTTAAGTGGTGTTTTACTAATTAGATGAAAAAGCATTCAAAATGCCTGCAATCCCAGTCAGGAATCAAGTCCCAGTGGCTATTTTGACTTCAATGGGCTAATTTCCTCAGATCAAAGGTAATGCAGATGGCACGGATGCAAACAGCAGAATTCAAACTGGAGGGTTGCAGACAATCAAATGCCGCTGACGAGCAAACCCAAACTAGTAATTATAGCTTTTATAAAATGCACGGGAAGCAAGAGGTTCATAAGAATTCAACTCATAGCCCAGTTCAATTTTACTCCCTGCTCTGCCCACTTAACTTTTACTGGACCGATCAGGTGTAATATGAAGGGAAGAGGGGGAGCATAATGGTTTTATTCCAACACTGGACTGAAAAGCCTATTAATTATGTGAGATCATGCACCATCCACAAGGAAATCACTGTCCTTTTCAACTGTTAAATTGGAACTACTGGGGAAAAAAAGTGACTGTGCTTTTCAAGCAATGACCAAATAACTTTTTACATATTGCCGGTGATCCAGAAGGAAAGGAGGTAATTTCTAAGGGCAGAATATTAATAAGCAGGTACAATATCACTTAAAAACTCTACATGCTAACCAAAACTCATTCCACATTGTTCAAAACCAAACTTAGAGTACCTAAATTAACAGAACTGTTCAGATGAGAAGATGCAGCATACAGTAAATTGTCATTGGTTTTAGGGGGGTTTATGCCCACTTTTTAGACTCAGGTAATACAAAACGCAGGAGTAGGAAAATGTGATCACAGATGCATGAATTTATCTGCTTTATCAGTTCAGTTTGAGTTTAAAGCAGTTTAAATGAGCTTTGATAATGAAAGGTGACAGGACCAGATCAAATGGTGCAAGTGATTTGATTAGCTCCCTGCTAACCATCATGGGTAGATCTAATTTAGAACGGAGCGATCACGTCTGACTGTGGTAAACAGCTCTGCATCTGCCTTCCAAGGTAACACCTTCACAGGAGAGAGGCTGAGATCGGACCCATTCACAAAGCTTTTAGCTAAATCCCCCATTTCGAGCTTCTGGCAACTTCTCCAGAGAATTTACAATAAGGAGAACGATGCAAGTTTCTAGAACACCAAGAAAACACTTGATTAATAAAATCTGCTGCGTAAGGTCTATCTGAATCTAATGAATAGTGTAATTAAAATTATGTAAGCAAGCCCTAGGGCTGAATTTAGCAGTCAACTTGAGCAACTGGGACAAAGCCACAGCAAAAACCATATACCTACAATATTTCATCAACAGATCAACTCCTTTACTAATGAACATGCTGCAGTACCAGACATGTTACTTCCTCCATCCCTTTAAAAACAAGGCCAGTCCTGTTTTGCTCTCTCTTTCAAAGGGACATGCAATCCTTCCACTGCACAGCAACAACGGTTAAAATCAATACCAATGCAATGTCATTTGTCTCTCATTTATTTGTGTCAAAATTTTAGGAACACAGAACATAATATAATGATGCAGACCATTACGCAGCAATGAGTGCTTCATGTCCACTCTCCTGTGAAATCCTAAACCAAAACTGACTTAAGAATCAAGAGAAGAACATAGGCAGAGGCTAGGCTTCAGAAACCCTCCAGCAAGGCTGGATACTCTTTATTCGCTGAGCTGTATGCAAGGCGAGAGCAGACACTGACTAGAGGACGGACAGCCACAGTACGAAGAGAGAACTCTCAGAGACGTGATACCTTTGGGGAGTGACTGAAATAAGCACCACAAGAGAAATGGAAATTCTATGTAAGGAGATTTTGTAAATTCTCAGAACACTGACACTGATGAAGTTAATATAAAGGAAAGAAAGACAGTTAGTTTATCAGGGGGAAAAAAAAAAGGAAAAAAAGAGAGAAAAAACCCCAAAGAACACACTTGGCAAAGTTGCATTTATACCTGTACCAAAACTGGTAATAGGCAATAATAACAGGTTTAATCTACCTCAGATAGATAACAAATTTTCCCTCATTTTTGGATTTTGCCAATATGAGCTAATCAAGCATCTGAAGAGTCGAGAAACTCTGAGGATCCCTAGGCTCCAGCCTTCCAGCAAAGGTTATGAGACCATTCTTCCTTCCCATTCTACTCACCCTCCCTGACCCACTGCTTCTACTGATTCCCTTCCCCAGAGCCAAGGTTTAGCCTTGGGTTATTTTATCAAAAACTCGTATTGTTACTCTTGCTTTAGTGATCTTTGTGTAAATTTTAGACATCTGTTTATGGGAAGAATTTTCACTCTTTGAGCCTGCAAAGTCTGTATAGATTAACACACTTCCAAAACATTATCTAATTAGTTTGAATTCAAAGTATTTGGGCTTACTCTTAAGAAGATAATTTGCAAAGATCCATCAGTATCTAGAGAGAAATCAATGCATACATAAAAAGGGAAAATAGCTTCACCAGTTTACTACTAAATAGAGAACTATCAACACAAATTGTTAAAAACCAAATCATCCCACTATGATTAACAGTTTGACGTAAAGCTAGAGTTACTGTGAAGAGGGTAATGAACAAAAATATTGGAATGATGCTGTATCATTTGGAAGGGTCTGAAGCAATGTTTTGGGAAAACATGGCTGGAAAGACCTCCCGGCATACCAGATACCAAGCTTAGCCTTAGTCATTGTTGTAGCTTTGCATGGACAGGTTCTGGTGAAGGGGGGCTGCAGGGGTGACTTCTGCAAGAAGCAGCCAGAAGCTCTCTGCAGGCCCAACAGAGCAAACACCAGGCGGCTCAAGGCCGGAGTCGTTGCTGACCAAGGCCAAGCCCATCAGTGACAGTCACAGCACCTCTGGGAATCACATTTAGGAGAAAAAGCCACAAGCAGCTGCTTTTTGCCCCCAGAGAAGGGAGTGAGAAGATGTAAGAAACTGTGCAAGGCACCAAGATGAGGAAAGGGCGAAAGGAGGCGCCGCAGGTGCCAGAGAGAAAGATGC